>CM053029.1:357252428-357517317 GCA_028564925.1 Lithobates sylvaticus | reverse complement strand
TAAGGGTGTCCACACACTATACCCAACTTATCGAATCCTACTGGCACCCAATGTAAGCACATGTAATGTACGGTAATTGTGCAACAATGAAGGAAAAAAAAAAAAGAAAGAGAGCTGAAGACAATGCCTTTTTCTAAAAGAAGCATTCAAACATATATGGCAAAATATTCATCCTTATAACGTTACAGTGTTTGTTTAATGCGTACCTCCTTATTACATGCATCATTTCGTTCTTGCTCTCTCTACGCAAGCCATGTGAGTAAGATGGTTTAATTAGAGGCTTTGCATAGCAGGCATTACGGTTTCATATCTCAAAGCATTCTGGAGAGCATACACTAAAGCAGATGCTACATCAATCACTTACATTGTCCTGTTATATCTACTATAACCTCTCCAGAATAGAATAAGTGCATTTGCTACAACAAGAATAAAGGCAGGCTAACAATAACCTAACAATTGTTACAATTCTACAAGGAAATAATATATATATATTTTCTGGAATTTATATTCTGGTTTTGGAAAACTCATATCTGTACACAGCTTTATCTTCTTCCATATGAACAGTTAACAAACCCGAGTTTCAGGTTTTTATAAAATATTGCAAAGGAAGATGGTGAGGTTTTTCTCTTATTTAATAATGTTTAAAGGGATGCTGAATTTTTGGTCCTCTCTGGTCAGGAAACTTTGGTGCAGACAAGAACAGGATAAGGCTTGGCAGTCAATGTAAACGCACTGATTTGCATTCATAAATGGGTTTATTCAAACAACTCCTAAGTCACTTGATCTGCACCGCCATGGCATAAAGGCCAGGGACATCATATATTAAACACCAAAAACAAAATCCCATCAAAGCATTTAGCCACACAACTAACTCAATAAAACAATAAATCCCTCTATTAATACCATAATCATCTGAGGGAGGTATTTTTTATAAAATGATTATGGGCTTTTGATTAAATGATTATGGGCTTTTTGTATTATTGCCTTATTAATAAAGTGCAGCTAAATGTTTTAATGGGATTTTGTTTTTAGGCTTATTCAAACACTCATGGAAAAAGTGGTGATGTTGTAGGTATACCTCAAAGTAACCAATCATTTTGCAGTTTACTGCACACAGATCTATTAGGCCAATTTTCACTGATAGCTACTGTATATACGGTATAGGCTATGTCAATTGGAGAAAGGTTGCACTTTTCCATATCTAATTGAACAAATGTAATAGTTTTCTAAGCAGAGGAGGTGTGGTTTTATTCCTGAACTGGCTTTTGAAATATCCATTGTGTTAAATGTAAAATGTGCCAGTCTTGCTCCTAATATTTGGAAACCATAATCACATCCACGGAATGTTATAATTTATTACTAGAGACTGTTTGTATTAACATTTGTGATAACACAGAACATTATGATTTCCCCATGGCGGAAAACTTAATTAAATACCCTTCTCATTGGGCTCAATTGAAAATTCAATACAACAAACTGAACTGCAAACAGACAAACAATTATCCCAGCTATGTACGCCTTAAAAAAAATGCAATTTAAACTACAAATAGTTTAAACTACATGTACTGAATATGTCTTTACATTCACTTCTGTTATCATTCTGTAGAGCAGCTCTGAGACCATATTAAAGCATTTGTTACCCCGATATTTCATATTGCTGATATGAGCATGCTGCACCATGTACTTGTATGAGAAAGTCTTTGGTTCTCTTTGTATTGCTTCCTTTGTGTGAAATCCCTGGTGTTCCTGCCAGTCCCTCTGCTTTCCTATTAAAACCTGACCACACTAAGCAGGAGAGCTAGCTGGGAACTCAGCCTGCTCTCCAGTGATTAGACTTGTCCTGACACACACCTTCTGCACAGCCATTCACTGGGGAGCTCAGTGAGCTCTTATGCAGCTGAGAAAGGAGGAAATGTGATCACTAAGGCCCCTTTCACACATGCGGACCGTATGTCCGTTTTTCATCCATCCGTATTTGGATGAAAAACTGACATACATGCATGTCTATGGGATGCTCATCCGCTGACACCCGCTATCGTCCGCCTCCGCTATTGTCTGATTCTGCAGACGGAGGAAACCCCTATTTTTTCATCTGTCTGCAGAGCGGGTCGGATGAACACGGACAGGTGGTCCGTGTTCATCCGATCAATCTAGCACTGCCAACATGATAACAGGAGGAGAAGAAACAAGGGTGACCTCAACATGCTGTTAATCATTCATTATCCAATCAGCAGGCTGGGGTGGTTCCCTCACAATGTTGCTTTGCTTAGCTGCATTGGGTAAGAGAGGTCACCAACCTAACTATACTGTCTGGCAGTGGCGGATAGATTATAAGATAGGCCTGGAGTTTGGTTTTAAACATTACTTATAGCACAGTAAACAAAAAAGTTTCCAAGGCTAGCTGATAAAATGTTGAGTGTAATGCAACTCTTATTTGACTAAAAACTGTTGGAGACACATCTATATACTGTAGACAGTAAAAGCAGATACTGCTGAACAAGAACTAATAAAATAATTTGGTATACAACATCAAATATATTTTATTACAACTCCAAATGGTAAACACATGTCAAAAGTATCTGTAAAATTCACATATGTGTATTTGATCTCATGTTATTTATTATGCTCATCACCACTGTAGTTACCAGCTGAGCGAATACACTTTACTGATTACCAGTGTTTGTTTTTTGTATTGAGTAGTTATAGACTGTAGTACTCTTCTCGGTGGAGCTAAGCAAACAGTAACACTGACCCGACAGTAAAGAATAAACAGCAGCCTCAAAAAAATATATATAAAACTTTTCTTTTTGTCCTACAATTGTCTAAATTACACATAGAAGGAATAAGGTGGAATCGCTAGAACACAAAAGCAAGCATCTTATAATTGTAAACTGACACCTGAAAGCAACTTGGGCTACATTTACACCTCAGTTCTTTCAAAGTGTAACTCAGGTTTGGTACAAAAAGTTGGAAAATGCTTCAAGATGTTAACAGCAAATAAAAAGAAATATAGTGTCAGATTTACAAGTGTGAATAGACCATGGGTGGATGAACAACTAGGTACCCAAAATAAGCTAATATCAGACTTAAAGAGACACTGCCACCCACGCCCATGCAGGGCAAAGTAACAGCGTGTCTACAAAGGGGTCCTTTGTACCCCCTTATACTCATCGCACCTTATGGATATGAAGCAGCGTGTGTCCTCCTTTGTGATAGTGCTTGGGCAAATTTCTATACCTGAGCACTGCCACATGAAAGGGCGAGTAATTTCACCACTCCCTAGGTAATTGACACCAGTCATTACGGTGTTGGCTATATATATATATATATATATATATATATATATATATATATATATTTATTAGAGATTTTTTAAGAGACCACCAGATCATAGTAATATGCAGCCTTGCAGGAAAATCAGGGGAGAATGAAAACTCCTCCTACAAGCTTTAACCAGACACTGATAGAAGTCATAAGACTGCTCTAACTGCTGATCAGAAAAGGTATTTAGCTGTTTATATTTACTAAAAGAATTGCATTTCCATGTTCTGTGTACTGCGGGAGAGCAGATATAGTGAATGCAGGGGCCTGGGTTTAGTCACACTTGTGTGTGTAAACCTTGGTGTAGTGCTTCCCTATGAGTTCCATCCAACCAGGAAATATTGTTCAGGGCTTGTTGGCCCACTTTTATTTAAAGAAGTTCAAAAACAGTTGCCCTCATATGGATTTCCACCATCATGTCCAACACAAAGAAAATTACTTCAAGCCTCTTAGCTTTCTTGCAGTGTTGTTGCTCAGGTCCCAAGCCTACGCCTTTTGGTTGGTTCCTCACACCAACTCTCAGCACCATTGTACATCCTCTGCACCTTTCTCTCAGCTCTAATAGCTCTCTCTCTGTACTCCTGCAGCTCTCTGCTGCACTGGCCCACTCCCTGGTCTGGACAGGGAACCCCCTTTCTCTCAGTTGGAGCCATAAGGACTGTGCACACCTGCACACACAGCCTGCTGATCTCCGGTAAAACCTGGACACAGGGTTTGGGGCTTCGGCCCTCCCAAGACTCCTTGAGGCCTTGAAACACCAGAACCCAATCCGGGAATTAAAAAACTCAAACAAAACCGAAAAGGCATTTTTCTCAGCTCAAAACAGATATTCTGGAGCCCATCAATTAACATCCAGAAAACTTTGTGCCATTTACCTCTACTAACACAATGGCAGGGCCTAGAGCTGTCACAATATATATATTTACTCACCTGTCCTCACCTGACCTCTAAAAAGAGGTCTGCTATTATGCATTTCAATGGTAGACATTTTACTTTCTGTGTATGCACAGTTACCTCCCAGCAAAGATCTAGCAGGAGCAAGGACAAGTGTGTAAAATACTTTGGGGAAAAGGAGGGAGGGGTCATTTAAAGGATAACTGTGCTAAAAGTCATATAGCTACACAAGCTAGCACTTGAAAAAAATTATGATGCAAAATACAATACATTAAAAATCACCATGCACACTGCAGCTGTCAAACGCAGATTTTACAGATGCTTGACGTTTTTTTTATTCCTGCTCCTAATGCCCCTCTATGTTAGCCTATGTGTCCATGCACACATAAGTTTATAAAGGAGTTTAGGAGCAGGGGCATTTAGGGGCAGAAATCTGAACGCAACCAAATCGTGTTCAGGAGAGGAACGTTTGAGCAGAAAAAACACCCGTTGTGCCTGAACACGTGTAAACACTACTAATTGCTAGGCGCATTTAGCACTTGAGCATTTATTCATTTCAATGACCAGAATAAATATTCTGGCCAATGAAATTAATAAACATCCAAATGCTTGAAACGCCTGAGCATGTCTAAATGCACCTCTGGCATGTTTTTAACGCAGCTTTTCTAATGTCAGGAGAAAAGCATTCAGAAGAGCTTAGTGTGCACGAAGCCTGAGCAGTAAATGAGGATTTTAGGTAAAGATCTTAATTTTCTGCAATATAAATATAACTGCAGCAAAAGATCCTTTGGGATAGCTGGGCCTTTGGGATCCCCAACCAAACATTCACCACTCTAAAGGTATGTTCCTGCATTTCCACTGTCATTGTCAGTCATCATAGTATAATATTACAGGGAATTGTATAGGTGATTGAAACACCACTATACAGTACTTAAATATTTCCAGCTACCTCTGTTCCAGCCATTCCCGGTGATCCGCAGCTCCGGCTTGTCTGAGCTCTGTTAGCACAGTGCTCAGACTTGACATATTTCAGATAATAAGGCACACATTGTAACATGTCATCTTGCTAAATGGATTTTTCACCTTGGATTAAATGATGCCTGCTGAGATTAAAACATATTTTCTCTGCTGAAATTCACTCAGATTGAACTGAAGTGTATAAACCAGATGTATCAATTGTGTTATAACTGCCGATTAGCTAAATATGTGGAAGGGGAAGATTATAAATGAGGCAGGCAAGGGGGTTCACCAGAGGACATTCTGAAGGTCTGGAACTATGGGGGCCCATGCCAATATATACTAGTCCTGTATAATTTTCCCTAATTGGTTACTATGGGCAACCATTCAACTTTTACATTTTCTTTTCTCTACTACTCTATAAATAGCAACCCCAAGGGAGCACATCTACCCTAGAACACAACTACTGCCACCCATTCTGCTCTAGTGTTAGGCTGGTAAAAGACAATGGTGTTATTATCTAACAATCACTTATAAAACTCTAAGGCCTCAAGCACACAGAGCCTAAACACCATTGTTACAGGCGTTCAGCCTGTAAAAGCACCTCTAGGTAAGCCTATGTGTCCATGCACCCATTGGCGTTTACAGGTGTATTAGAAGGGAAGCGTTTACAGGCAGAAAAAACCCCCAAAGGGTGTGTTCAGGGGAGGAGCAGTAAAAACACAGCTGTCTTGAACACGATAAGTGTGCATAAATGCCAGACACGTCTAGGGTTAAAGCGTTAATCGATTCCAGTGGTCAGAATAAATATTCTGGATACCACATTTTTTAAACAGCTTTTTAATGCTAGGAGTTCTGTTGTTCAGTGGGACTTAAACAGAGGTCCAGTGGGCATGAAGCCAAATCTGGGCTCCTTGAGTATGGATGTTTGTAAGAAGAAGGGGAGCAGTGCTAGAGTCGGTGAGCATCTTATCTCAGGGGAAAATGTTAGCAGCTAGTAGGGAAAAGCCAACTCACCCAATTTATTCTTACAAGGAGAACATTTAGCCAGAGGGTAGTGAAGTTTCAAACTTTCCATAGACATATGATAATTCTTCTGATCCTACTAGATCAGGCAAGGATCATCTCACACATATGGACACCTTTGTATAGGGATGATAATTACAAACCACACTATTTCATGCACAAGTGAACAGAACAAAGTTAAAGCAATACGATAAAACGTGCTATGAGGAAGGTGGCCACAGCCACCTGACACAGTTACTGTATGTTTAATGATGGATCCAATCAAAATTCGTATTTTCTGGATGATCCCTAGTAGCCAGTTTGAATTTACTACTAGTCCTGTCATCTGGTTGTGGAGCCAGAGCACCATTTCCTGGCCACAAGAAGCTGTACTTGTGGTTGAGCATGGGTATTGTTTCTTTTTAAAGTTAAAGCAATGTCTAGTCATAAAAACTTGAAAGTTCAGAGCTATGTGACTGGTCCAGACATTACAGGCATTTTTAGAGATGCTTACATATATTTCACCTTTTAATGTACTAGAAGAACTACAAAAGAACTTGTATTTCTGTCCATCCAACTTTGAGATTAATACTGTACAGCTCTACCTCACAGCACAGCCCTGTCTGGCAGGGAACCTCACCGTTTGCTCCTGCAGTTTCACTTTCACTTACAGGTCTCCTCTGCACCCTGCTAATGGACAAGGAAAGAAAAACTGCATACTGAAAAGCTCATCTCTCTGCTCTCTCCTCCTATCAGAATGTTTCTTGCACTGTAGCACACCTGATTGTCTCCCAGAGATATTTACTCTCTAGCTGTCCTAATCTCCAGTGTCACTGGGTATGAAAGTGAGGGTAAATACACATTTTTGAGCTGCCACCAAAACAGGGATAGTGAGGAATTTTTTTAATGGGCACACTTGTTTCTATAACAACTGCTTAAGAGGGCAGAAAGATATCCTTTCACTTCCTGTTGAGTATATAGAACAGGAAGTGAAGGGAAATCTCCTTGGACACAGATGACAAGGAAGACTTTTTTTATCCCCTAAATCTGTGAAAAGTACTACTAATCTCACAGGATAGGATTATTTATAGCAATAATGAGAATGATTATTTTCTACTTCTTAAAATGTGCATGGAAGAAAAGGAATTTTGAGGAAATAAATGGTTTTCAGGAACCCACTCTAAATATTTCTACTATCTCATGTCTGTATAATGTACTCTCAGATATGTGAAGGTTAAAAGCATGCTTGATACACTGCCAATATTAAGGAGACCCGAGGCCATGACTAGCGAGCTATCACCTATACCAGACCAGCTTTCTTATCAGAACAGCACTGATGGAAAAGTGACTATTTATGCTGATAAAGGATTAGCTGCCAAGATAACATCACAAAGGTAGAAAATGCCAGGATTTTTTAGTCTTATTATTCTGCTGGAATACAAGGAGTTTTGTATTCACAGAATTTCATATTCCAATTCGTGGATATTATAATGGTTATACTATTATAATTATAATAGACAGTCCAAAAAAAATGGAAAGTGTTTAAAAATGCTTACATTTATAATTTTGACATTCTGAACAAGGATATTAAGGTTCTGATTTCTATTGATTTCCATGACTGACAAAGCAATAGTAACACTAAGTAAAATAATTATAAAATGTAAGCATGGAAAGAAAATGATGAAAATCAAATAAAAAAAGATGCTTGAGATTCCCTAATACCACTGTGTTATATAAATTAGTGTATTAGAGAAGTGTGTATATATAAATTAAATGGCAGTCTCAGCTGTCAAAGGCTACAACCTCTACAATTTAAAAGGACAGTAAAATGAAAACTAAATGGAAAATGAAGCGCCACACCACTGCTAAGAGGACCAAATACAACTTTATTCCAATAAAAGTTTAGGGGGGACCCAGAAAGTGGCCAACATGTTTCAGGGTCCAAGTGCACCCCCTTTATCGGAGTTAGAAAATATAAGGGCATCTCCATATCAATCCAATATCAATGCAATACCCCCCCCCCCTTGGGGTCATATATAATAAAAAATACCCTTATGTATTTTTTACCCCTTATGAAGGGGGTGCTCTTGGACCCCTGAAACACATTGGCTACTTTCTGGATTGTCCTCCTGACCTTTAATTAAATAATGTGGTATCAGGACCTCTTAGCAGTGATGTGGTGCTTCAGTTTCAATTTTTGTGACATTACACTACAAATCAAGAAGATTGTGGCGACCCTCTGGGGTGTAGAGGCTGCCTGCCTGGGAACCAGATCATTTGCATTAACAAATAGCAATACCAGTGAGATAACCCTACGGGCCCAGCACTATTTTTCCATTTTTCTCAACAAAAAAGTGGGAACTGAAACTGTTGACTTGTTAAAGTATACAATCCAGGGCTGTCATCCTGATTCCTCTCACTTCTTTCCAAGTCCCTGAGCCATAATAAATATGCTAAGTTTCCCGATACTTTATGACTGCATGCATGCTCTGGTTCAGCATCTTCCTAGTAAGAATAAACATGTCATTCATTGATTTGAACCTTCAAAAGCAAGCCAGCAATGGAGGCTTTCAAAGTTTCCTTTAAGACTTCTCTTTCCAGAGTGAGATGAGAGAACGTAAGGTCTCTCAGGTAAACAGGCCTGAGCAAAAATGTAGGAGTTGCTTATGACAGCAAGAGGTTTCCTTTCCTTTTTGAAACTACATTTCTTTCAATTGAAATATAACTGGTGACAGCTCTCTTTCTCCCCTCGGTTTTTATTGATGAAATATATTGGCTCTCCTATACTTAGCACTTTAAATATTGAAGACCACATTGAGCTATCTTACACTTTAACCACCTCCACTATATGGGATGTAATGGAGAATAATTGCTCTGATTATTATGTAAACATCCGTTGCCTTTTAGGTTTATTAGTTATCTTCAGGGCAAGAGAGCTGAAATGTTTTATGCTTCTGGTTTTGATACATTAAAATACAACAGTTTGTCATACCTTATACAACTGAAACATAGCTATAATTTTCCCTACCCGACAGCAGAGATCAAACAAGTGGACCTTTTAATGTCAACTAAATAGATAGCTACAGGTGGGGATAAGCATGAGCGGCAATTGTATTGTCTTTAGTCATAATAACATCACTGTGCAGCCAACATAAAAAGGAAAAAATACTATAGGTTAATATTATTTTGCAATTAACTGATGTAAAAGAAAAAAAAAATTTGTTCAAAGGATTGTACTTTAGATTTGGCATAATATCATCCTCCGCAGTAGGCTAATAAAATGGCATGTCAAACATGCTAATGTAATTTGAGCATAATTTCAAAGAATTGTGAAAGTAATTGCTCTGTAAATATTACTACACTATAAATAATGAGCCACATTTACCAATGCTTGGAGCTTTGCAACAGATGAAGAAATAAAGAGTTTGATTTCTTTGCTTCTTTTCAAACATTCTAAAATTTTACCAAAGCAGTTTGTATATTCAAAGACAGCTCAAGACAAGGCAAGGTCCAGAGATCTGTCTTTGGCTGCTATGACTAATATTCAACAAAAAACAACAAAAATGCCAAAAATGGAAAGATGTAGCATCACCTATGGTCGTTTTCTTTTTGTTTTTTTTTCAACGCTTCTGTTATTCAAGTACTGTAGCCTTTCACAGGGCTTTTGCAGAAGTCATCATAACAGTATGAAACACCAAAAGAAAAATAAGCCATAATATGAAATGAACAGCAAATATTGGCTTTTCCTGTGATAACCTACCTCCTTTTTTATTAGAACATGATAATGATTTTCATTTATTTTCAGTAACTATATATATATATATATATATATTTTTTTTTTTTTTTCTTCTTTTATTTATGCACACACAAAAAACAATATCTAATGGGACTTTGTAGGCAATTATCTTTGACAATATTGATTTGAAAAGTTGAAATTTATTTTATCATCATAAAAGCATAGACAGAATTAAAACCAAAATATTGGCTGAAATCATTATACACCTTGACAAATTTCTTTTTACACTCGATGCTTCATTGTTTCCCCAAAATGTTATAACCCGGAAGGGCTCATGCAGATATTGTTGTGCTTGATGATGCTGTACATGTCCCAAGTCTGGGAACAAACCTGATGTGGTTTGAACACGGTCTTCTTGAGGGACATGGGTATACAGTATCTACAATAAAATCACATTTTTTACAATATATCCATATATGACACTGAACATGAAATATTATGGTACACATATTTGTATAAACTTACAGCTGTTCGTTGTAAATACCATGCCTTACTCTTCATGGAGAGAGAATGCCTTACTCTTCATGGAGAGAGATCAAGATGGCTGTAGGGCCCAGGGCCGTACACACAAGGATCACATAGATTGCACCAATAAACTGCTGCAGTTTGTTACTGGTCTTGGGACAAATACAGCAAAATCAGGCACAACAATATCTGCATAATCCCTTCCAGGCTGTAACATTTTAGGTATCTTATAAGACACTGAGTGTAAAAGGAAAATAGTGTAAAAAAATGTCAACCAATATGTTTTTTTCTCTATCTATTCTTTTATGATAAAATATTATTATATGTTTTATATCTATATTATCAAAGATAAGTCCCACTGCATATCGTTTTTATGTGTGTTTGAAAATTTCAGGGATATTCCCAAAATATACTTAGCCCCCTTTATTTCCAAAACAGAGAGTATATATTTATTTATAATTGCTAATACTATCTTTGCAGACAGTGTTTGCAGAATACGTTGACCTATAGGAGTACATGTAAAAAGAACAGGATATGTAACACGCTGTAAAATGTCACTTTTACCTTCTACAAGCTCATTTAAACAATGCACATTGACAGCTCCATTACCCTGACAAACATCAGTGATACCATCTGCACTGACACTGTACTCTAATTTATGAATAATGCACATAAAATGTAATGGAAGTACAATGTAAAATATAGATGTCCTGGAGGCTTCTGCCATAATAGGACATCAGAGGTGTAAATAATTGGTGTAACACACAAAAAAAATGGTTCCTCCTTGCATTGCACTTTTAGAAACTCCATTCATTCCATAGTTCACCTCTGTCATATGCTGTCTTGTAGCAGTGAAGACTTTAGACTATTTGAGCAGACACAATACAATGGATACTGCATTGTGGAGATGTGTTATAAAAATAAGTAGAAATAAGTTAACATTCATTGCTTTGTCCTCTAGGAGGCAAAACAATTGCCAGATAAAACTTCTTAAAATTGTCTGTTCTCCCAATGAAGTCTTTTTTTTTTACACTTTATTTACTATTCAAAGAACCCATTTGCCAGCTTACTGGCATAGAAAACGGACCTGGGCCCTCCTAGGTCATAAGGCAAATCCCTGCCTGGAGTATTTCCTGGGTGCCAGAGATCTGGATGTACCTAATACACTTAAGCACTGGATTAGTGTTCTGCCCCAAGCACAGACTGTCTGCATTCAGGGTAGCACATACATTCCTGTAAGCATGTACCACTCAGATGTGCATATATTGGTCTACAGCCACTGCGTATTTCAGCCTGTATTGAACAAGCTGCCCGAATGTACACTAGGAGGCCCTCTTGAGTTGTGTGCATGTGCTCTTAAATTGTAACTGCAGCCCAAACTTTTTTTGTGCCTGATGCCACATTAGGGGGATTTTTTCCTATTTCCTATCTAGGAACATTGTCACCAGACAGGAGGTGAGGGGGAATTAAGCGACAAGGATACAGATAGCAATGAAAAGGGTTTTTTATTTTACCTATCATACCAAAAAGTTTTAGTTTTTTATTCATTCCTGTAGGAGATCCCTCTAATTCCTATGCTGGTGACAACATATTACCAGAACAAAAAGTAAAGGGAAAGCTCCTCAGTAGAGTACCACATTGTTTTTTTGGATCGATTTCTCCTAAAAATCTGGACTTATAAACTACCTGCAGAGCAGTGGGCTCACGTTTCCAGTACTCTTACATTGAGGATACTAGCTTGTAAAACTTGGCCACCAGATTGATATTTGTGGTGGCATACTTTTATTCTACTTTGTTTTTTTTATTCCAAAATGAAGAAATGTAGAATTGTTCCAAAACAATGGACCAATAGACCAATGAATTGCTTCAATATATTGTTACAATAAATTACCAACTGATTGATATTCAAGATAATCATAGATCAGTTTGCTTATCCAAGTTAAACCATTCAAGGATATCCAGGTTGGACGGTGATGCTCATAGATCCGTTTGCTCATCCAAGTTACACCATTCAAGGATATCCAGCTTGGACAGTAATGCTCATGGATCAATTTGCTCATCCAAGTTATACCATTCAAGGATATCCAGGTTAGATGGTAATGCTCATGGATCAGTTTGATTATCCAAGTTACACCATTCAAGGATAACCTGGTTGGATGGTGATGCTCATGGATCAGTTTGCTCATCCAGGTTACACCATTCAAGGATATCCAGGTTAGATGGTAATGCTCATGGATCAGTTTGCTCATCCAAGTTACACCATTCAAGGATAGCCAGGTTAGATGGTAATGCTCATGTATCAGTTTGCTCATTTCAGCTGCACCATTCAAGGATATCCATGTTGGACGGTGATGCTCATGGATCGGTACTCTCATCCAAGTTGCACCATTCAAGGATATCCAGGTTGGACATTGATGCTCATGGATCAGCTTGCTCATTTCAGTTGCACCATTCAAGGATATCCAGGTTGGACGGTGATACTCACAGATCAGTTTGTTCATCCAAGTTACACCATTCAAAGATATTCAGGTGGGACGGGGCTGCTCATGGTCAGTTTGCTCATTCCAGTTGCATCATTCAAGGCTATCCAGGCTGAACAGTGATGCTCATGGATCAGAATGCTCATTCCAGTTGCACCATTCAAGGATATCCAGGTTGGACAGTGATGCTTATGGGTTGGTTTGCTCATCCCAATTACAACACTGACATAAAAACATCTACTTGAAAGTTTGATGAAAAATTAGGTGGCTTTTGTAGGCCACAAATTACAATTTTATTCAATCAGATCCAATTATCATCATATGTGCTGATAAAAGAAATATTTTAAAACAAAAAGTGACAATACTGTTTAAGTGAAAATTAAAGCTTGTAACAAAAAATATATATATTTTATTTACAATTTATGAATCTTGCAGATTGCATGTAAATGTAAAAACTGATTGACAAAAGTTTCGAATTGAATCCAATCACCATACATTTTTTTTTAGATACAATGTTTGGTCAGCCTAAAGCTACTATAAGACATCAGCTGGAAATCCAGATGCGATCCCTGCCACCCAACCATGCTTCCCTCCAAACTTCTGACAGATCCTTGCATTGATGCAAACAAAGGGCTGGAGGCACCATATTTGGTTATGACATACTATGGTCAATTGTGTTATCCAAGATCCCTGGCTATTTGTTTACATTCTAGCAGCTTGAGAGCTGTCCTTTAGTAAGCCAAGTGTGATGGGACATAGCTTTTCTAGAAAAATGTTTTTTATATATATATATATATATATATATATATATATATATATATATATATATATATATATATATATAGGTTTATGTATAGGTGTTTCTATTTACACCTATGCCAATGTAAATGTATTGATAACCTTTAAACTCCAAGGCTTTTACTTTAAATCACTATAGTTTTTCCTACGGACAGCCCATGCAGGGTAGTGTTTGAGACCATTGTGTGAAGAAGCCCCTTTAAGTGAAAACAGGGCAGCCACTGGCATGCCCCCATCTCTCATTCACAGAGAGATTGTCTGAACATAAAGAAAATCCAGCAAGAAGATAAAGAATTCAAAAGGATTTCAAATTTTAGAAAAAAAACACTAGTCTAGCTGCATTCCATGGAATTCTTTAGATACAAATTTAGGCTACAATGCAGATTTACATTTACAGAGGTCATTCATAAAGGTCTAGTTCCCTTACAGCAGCACTATGTGCTACACACAAAGAAAAACGTTCCGGCTTTAAAGATTTGCATTCAATTTATTAGATTAGAGTTGCAAAAAAATGTGATGTATTCTGCTCTACTACTTGAACTGAGACTATTAATCACATGCCCCAATTTATACAGAAAGAGATATTTTTGTTTTTGCATAATCATTTATTTTCTATAAAAAAAGATACCAAGCTACAAAACAGTAGTATAATCCTTGCCTGTAACTGGTGTCCTTTTCTGTAGAGTTATGAACACGTGGTTAATTGATCCATCTTTTGCTCTAACAGCTGCAGTTTGCATTCATATGGCTAAATAGAACACTTAATAGCTGTCATCTAAATTGAGATACATACAAATAAACCAAACTGTTTAGTGTATTAAAAAAATGGTCTTGTACACTTTGTATCAGCTTGTATTATTACAATTTGTATCAGTGTATATTTAAAAAAGCAACGCGTACTGTTCATCAGCCTTTGTCAATGTAAGCTGTCTCTGTGTGAATTAGTCAATTCCTCATTCATACAGAATTCTATCTTTTATAAAGCTCTTTTTTTTACAGTGAACACAGAGGCTATGGTAATAAAATGAACGGATCTCTACAAGGTATAATTTTTCTTTTCAGCTTTTCTACTTTTAAAGATCTGGGTGCAAAAAAATACATTGCGCATCAACTATCACCCCAGATAGCAAGCAATTGAGCTGCAAGTTTGAAAACTACTTGCTAAGCTATTGCTAGACTTGCCAGGCTTCACAAGTTTGTTGCACAATTGCATCACGTCTGCATTGAATGACTCCAGATCAACTTTCTTTGCAAACATTCTGCAAGTCTGCTGCAAGTTCTGTTGTGCAATAGTCATCCCATCACAGGGGTCACTGTGGCTGATTTGTCATGCTGTAGACTCACCAGTACAACTTTGCTCTTGCTAAAGACTTGCCATGCAAATTTGCTACAAATTGGAAAAGTGTTAACTAGAGCTTGTGTTTCAAATACTCTGCAAGTGTACAAATTGCCAGTGAAAATGTGCAGCAAGTTAACAAGACTTACAATTCCACACTGCCACACATTTGTAGCAAATTATCATTGCTATCTGGGCCACCACTCCACAATGCTGGTTTCTGGCAAGGTTTTGACTATTAAGAGTGCTGGTGATCCTGGCATGTACTGCACCACTTCTAGGAGACCATGTATATTCTGACTGGTAAGTGAACTCATGATGGCCACTTCACCCCACCTGACTCTCCCCCCCTATGATGCATGTTTCTCCATCAGGAGCTTAAAAGGACTCCTGTCATGGCAGACATTGTGGCTGCCATGGATGAGCTTTCCTGATATTATTAATGACCTATTTACTCCAATACTTTGAATCACTGAGCTGAACATAATAGCAGTTAGCCCCTTTGAGTGAAAACAAGGCAGCAACTAGGCCACTGGCACGCCACCCCCCCCCTCCTCCCTTATTTACTGAAGCATTCTATTTACAGGCCATGTAATGAATTACGTAAGTCAGTTTACATCCACTTGCCCACAAGACCTGCATTGAGCTTTTGAACAGGTCAAACAGATAGACCTGATCAGAAATCCCCTGTAAAAGGGGCCTAAGGTATATATGACTGTGACCCCACTGGGCACATTTTGGCTCATTAACAGTTCCTGTGACACAAAAATTTGTAGTAGGGAAAGTGGTAGCCAACAGATTAAAAAGACATAGAGAGCAATAAAAAAGAAGACTAGCAAACAAGTGTATGAAACATACTGGCATTCTAAGAGTTGCTGTTGTATGGGGGAATGTGAACTAAAAGTGATGCAACATCTCACCTAGTTGGCCAGAAACATGTGGAAGACTCAGAAGTCAGTTGAAAGAAGGTTCTTTAGCCTGAGAAAAAAAAATTTGCTTTCTACCCAATAAATAATTTTGTATGTTTGATTTAAGCCAAACACTGCACCATTATAAGTGCCCTACACCTACTGTGAAACTTGGTGGTGACAGTATTATTCTATAGGAAAATAAATCAGAGCCTATGGAAAACATTTTTCCTCCAGCAAGACAATGACCTGAAGCAAAAAGCCAACACTACACAAAGATAGCTTCAAAAGAATGGTAAATGTCCGGGAATGGTCAAGATCTACAGTGTTATACCAGGAAGGCTATATAATAAAAAGATGTCTGTTAATTGCATTTTTCCTGGATTTATCAGTCATTGCGTGACAGTAATAAAGACTGAGGAAAACAACACAAATATTCAAGCAATTATATGGTTACCACTTTATTTTTAGAATTGTATTACTATGTAACAGACAACCAAATGCTGTGAACATTTTTATCCTAGCCAATGTTAGCTTTTTTCCTTTTCCTTATTTCTTCCCTACTACTAGTGTGAAACAATAATAGCTACAGTAAAGCTGGCACTTGAAAACAGCAAAATGCCTTTCTTTTAGAACATACATACCAATAACCCAACAAATAGCTTGGGAAGAAATCATGTCTATCCAAATAGATATTATCCTTCTGTCAAAGAGTTCCAATAGATGTTTATGTCACAAACTCATTGTTTCTAAGACTTCACGGTGGATTGCCGTTTAGTGGTGTTAATGTATGAAACGGATTGTCGTACGGAGTCTCAGCCATAGAAAACAGGAATTCCTACCTATTAGAACTGCAGCTGTGTAAAATACCAAGACAAATAAACTATGATTGTCTCCAACATTGTCTCCAACATGAAAGTTTTCACCAGAAACTTTTCTCTGTGGGTAGGAACTTTTATAGGCTGCACTGAATTATTTACAGTCATTTGGGATTTTCTAACAGACTGAAATCATGAGAATACAAGGCTATCACATTGGTAAATTATCGATTGTTACAGACCAGGGGAAAGCTGTAGACTGTAAGTAAGGGATAACATATTATTCACTAAACTAACTAGTGACTGTACCTTAGACAAAAGTCAGCTGTAGGCTTGGAGGTTAGTGTAAAAAGGCAAAAAATCGACAAAACTCAAAACAGTAGTTTCATCTGCTTCTTTATTATTGAATAAAATATATTTATAGAATTATAGGAGGTTTACAGTCTTTAAAATAAAAAATGAGCTCCCAATTCCAAAGGGCATGTCTATGACTGAGACAACAGGTTGAATGACTCTGGCCTGGAAAAGCTCTGGATGGAAGGAATATTGCACCAACGATTGTTTTTTTTTTTTTTCATTGGCTAATAATTTTTTTATTGTCATTGGAGTTCTTCTTTAAGTCCACATGTCAAATAAAGTCCCAAGATCAGCTTTTTGGTTACCAGAAAATATAAGATATCCTAAGGACTGCAACATAGTAAATGGGTCCCTAGACTGTTGCCCCAACATCTAGTTCTGCAACAAAAAGCTGAGTATGTCTGCCAAAGAATGGCTGTCTATATTATGTAAGCCTAGGGGTAAAACTGGCCATAGCTTTTTTTAATTTAGGCCGCTGGCTGAACTAACAGATTCTCCATCCACACAAAAGAGGTGGATGGAGGAATCCCCTAGCTGAAACATTGTATTCTGATAGCGCTGTCAGCATGCACTGCAACAGTTTGGCTGCAGCTGCTGATCGATAAACATTTTCCAGCATATCCCTGTAATCAACTCCTGGGACAGCCACACACTGATCAAAATTCAGCTGGTCCTTGCTGAATCTGACACATTTTGATTAGTGTATGGCAAGTTTTATGTTCAATGAGGTGTATGCCACCTCATGAACTTATCTATTTTATTTACTCCATTTTATACTGTGCACCAGGAATACAGCTGTCACTATACTTCTGGCAATCTGACAGGAGAGGTGCACAATGCCAAATAGCAGCCTCACTGCCCGTCCCTCTCCTCTGTTGTCCATTCACAGAATACTTTGCATTCTGTGTATCGGTTTATATAATGCAAATCCTCCTGTGATCGGGCAGAAGAAGAGAGGAAGGGCAGGCAGAGTGGCTGCAGGATCAGAGACTTGAATATCTTGTGTGGGAGCACCAGAAGTAGAGTAATAGTTATACTCAAAGCACTTGGTAAAAATGTAAATAAGAGAGCTAAAACCACAAACTGGAATATACCTTGTTGGACATAAAGTAGAACTAAATGCAAAACTTTTTCTCGGTTAATATTTTTATTGATTTTAATCAAACAGGTATAAATACAGCAAGTCACCTCAGGTATAAACTATAAGGGTTTGTAGATACACAGCTCTGTTCAATGAAGCATGCTATAACAAATAATACAAGGAAGAATAAAGCTTGCCAGTCTTGTTAACATTTGAGAAGGAACCTAGTCACAGTCAGAGTAAGACCAATGAGCACTATGTATTAGGGATACACCTAAATTTCGGCCACCGAAACATATCGGCTGAAAATGGCCTTTTCAGCAATATGCTGAAAGAAAAAAAATGTCCGATAATGGAGCCGAAAATGGGGACTGTCAGGGGTTGACCTCAGTCCAGCCAAGAGACTCCAGCCATAGCAGCTTCAAAAGATAGAGGACAAGAAGGCGACAGTCAAAGTCTTTCGGAAGAAAATGAAAGACCGGGGGGCCCAAAATTGTGAATTTTTCCATGGTTCCTTGCAATTTACCAGTAAGCTTTTCGTTGACTAGGACCCATTGCATGCGAAAGTGAACTTCAGGTATCAATAACGTATCAGACAACCAAGCCTTCGCTATCATCTGCCTTGTGGCCGCCATGACATGGGTCATCAAAGCATGGTGCCACCAGGTGATCTCTGCTGGCCGTAAGTTAAAAAGAGCTTGTGCCGAAGCATAGGTATTGGTTTCTGCAATAATTTATGCAAGATGTCATAGATGGACATCCAAAAGCTTTGTGCTGCTGGGCAGGTCCACCATATTTGGAAATATGACCCCATGTCCAGACAGCCATGAAAGCAGGTCAAAACTTTTTTTTTATCATTTAGAATAAAGTAGGGTTAGGGCAGGGAGGAGGTTTTATAGCCCATGACAGTTTCTTTTCCCATCAATGTCCAATTGGGGAGATTTCCCTTCACTTCATGTCCCATAGCCCAAACAGGAAGTGAGAGACAATCCCTCCAAAGTGAAGGAATCCCTTTTTGTCAACAGGTGTCCCCATTTGAAGATTTCCCCTCTATTCATGTTCTGTTGACAACACCTTTTACTTTTGGTGATAACAGAAACCAGGACAAATAGAGAGGGTGAATATACCCAAAGAGGATGCAAACAGCAATGAAAACCTTTAGGGTTCTGTAATCCCTCTCCACTATATCCACAAAAAAATAAAATAAAAATGTTTTGCCTTTAGTCATGCTTTAACCCTTATAAGCCAGAACAATATTGGCAGCAATCTGTGTTGGAGCTTTATGCCATGGAAGGGAACCCTAATAGATCATTGAATTAATGTATCTGCGTGATTTTTATTGGTTTGAAATAACTGAATAGATGCTATAGTTAGACTGGTTATAAGCAGGATCAGGGTTCTGTCCTACCAGGGCCCCATTGCTGCAGAACATACAATATACAATCTTGTTTTTTTACAGTTATATTCTGTGCATTTAGAAATAAATCCAACTGAACTAGTTTCGGTTCAACCTATGTGTGCCTATGTGTGTCAGTTTGTTTTATTATTTTATGTTTATTATGGACATCTCTGTTCTTTGCACTATTTACCACTGTCATCATGTGATGCACTATTTTATGATCTTTTTTATATTAATTTTGGTCGGTCTGGGCAAGAAAAAACACTAGAATATGATGGTTTGACGAAAACCCTTTTACTGAATGCTACAAAAGCCACGGACAAAAATGGAAGACACTATTAACTGGCTCCAGTAAGGCTGCTATTTTGTGACCTTGTGCTACCTAAAAAAATTAAGTGGCAGCACTCTACATTAAATCAATATGCCCCAAACTGTAAATCCATTCAGGTGAGAGTACAGAAGACACTTGGCGATGGATCGGAGAAAGCAGCAGAGTACGCAATTACATCAGCTGCACAGAGCAAGTATTCTACAGAGAATATATAAAAAGGCATGTGTCAAGGTCTCCATAAATGCTTCATCTAGTGTGTGGTATCAGGCTCTTTTTACAGACTCCAGAAGAGATCTGATGAACTGAGAGCTAATGAAGTGCTAATGATGAGAATAAATGACAAAGCAGCTTTACATATACACAAAAGAAGACAATTAAATTATATGAAGAAATCAGTGTGGCTCTGGTTCCTCTTTTAAATATCCTGCATGATCACGTAAAATGAGAACAGGATGACAATTGCTATTACGTGAATATTCTGGTAGCGTCTTCAGCATGAATTACCATGGGGACTGATGTCAAAGCCCATGTTGTTGAGGTTGCTTTCTGATAGATTGCAATCTATTCTGGCATACCACAGGAACAATTTATTGTCTTGGTGGCCAAAAATTGCACAAAATGTTTGAGCAGTCTCTGTCCAGAACATTTTAGACTGCCCCTAACTGTATACGTTCCGGTTCACCATTTGGACCCCATTGTTTAGGAAGCCAAGGATCACAACCACCTCTTTTTAATGCCTGTGTGAACGCAGTCTTCTTTGCATCTGACCCCCTTATTCTACAAAATAATATGTATGCTTGAATTATTGCACCAAATTTGGCAGCAATCTGGAGACCTTTCTTCGTCCCTAACAGTTCTTAGCTACCTGTATCTGCACGATTTTTAGTGGTTTGGAGGGGTCTTATAGACTCGAATAGCAGCGATTGTTAGACTTGTTTTTAAGCCGAAATCAGGGTTCTGTCCTGCCAAGGCATTTGCTAAGTAGCATTCTTGGTGGTTCATTCAGAAATGCTTAATGGGAAACATCTTGATTCTGCACATTGTTTATAATGATGACACTCCAAGTGTCAAATGAATATGAAGAAATCAGCATGCTCTAGTTCCTCTTCTCAATATCCTGCATGGTCAAAATAGAATGGCAACAGGATGACAATTACTCTAATATAAAAAAGTATCTGCACTAACCCAAAAAAAAATATATATATATATATATATATATATATATATATATAAAAGGTGCTGCTGCTTACATAGCCTACAGAACACTGAGCTAAACAAGTATATATAAAAAGAAAAAGCGCGCATCCACTAGTGAATATATATAGGATTGAATAAAGCCCTAAGGGCAAGGGTGCATATATTTGATAACACACTGAAAAAAATGATTGATTGTTGCTATTTTATAATTTTTTTTCAGTGTGTTATCAAATATATGCAGCCTTGACCTTAGGGCTTTATTCAATCTTATATATATATATATATATATATATATATATATTCACCAGTGGATGCATGCTTTTTCTTTTTATATATGCTCTAATAACTGTGACATGATTATTACTGTATTGTCATTGTGATTCTATTTATTTTATCCTACAGGAACTTACAGGCATTGCATACCATTCCACAATATTTTTATACCAAATATTTAGTGGCCCCCCTAAACCAACTACAGCTATACAAGAAAACCTGGTCAAGAACCCTCTCTTAGCATGACTGGAGAACACAAAGCCAGGTGTGGGACTTCCCCCTACATTTATAGTATTACAGAAAGACCTGGACAAAACCCAGCTTGCCGAATAGACAATGAAGCATAAGCAGCATCCACAGACTTACGGAGTCACCCTCCGCTGACCCTGCTATCTGCTACTGTTAGTACATGTGAATGTAGCAGAGCCAGATTGACTCCTAATGCTGCCCATCCCTATTCCATTCCCATTGATGCTATGCAGAATTTTACATGGATAACACGTCAGGTACTTACACTAGTCGCATTTAAGAACACTTGCTTGTGTAATATCTGTATGTTATTCGACGTGATATGCAAGATGGTATGTGTGCAAATTTTTCTTTTCAATAAAAATGTACCTGAATAAAAGGACTCTTTTTGGATTTAATGCATATGGTAGTTGTTACTGTATTTGATATCTCCTTGGAATCCAGTGCTGACTGATAATTATTGGCAGAGAGTCATGTGATGGCCATGTGCCATTCGTACAGTTGTTCTGGGCATTAGTTCTGCATTAGCCGTATTTCCAAATTATTTATAACTGATAAGCTATGAAGTCACTATGCAGGTGTTAAGCAATTGCAGTTTAATGAAATGTATTTTTAGAACATTTTTCACTTACTCTGATTTATTAAGAAAATTATTAGCATCTCATGTCTACGAAACACACTGAAACTTTTTTGAGAAAAACAAATAAGCTATTACAGGCATGCACACCCCATGAGAGGGAATCCATTATAAGTAACCGCTACACTCTCTTTAGCAGTGGGTAACACTATAAAGCCCCATACACACGGTCTGACTTTTTCATGGATTCTGTCCGATCGGACAATGTTGTTGAAAAATCAGACCGTGTGTATGCACCATCGGACAGTGTACGTCGGATTGTCCGACGGACAAAGTCTTATCTCCTGCTGGAAAGATTTGCCGACAACACGGTCCGATCACACCAAATCCGATCGTGTGTACGGTTGTCCGACCGGACAAAGTGCTACGCATGCTCAGATCACATTACAAGACCAAAGCTATTGGCTACTAGCCTCTACGTAGTCCCGTCGTAGGCAACAAACGTCACCACGTTCAGAATGATCGGATTTTCCGACAACTTTGTCTGACCGTGTGTATGCAAAACCAACATCAGACAAAGTATGACGGACATGGTCCGACGGACCTGGTCCTCGGATAATCCGCGCGTGTGTATGGGGCTTTACAGTGTTGTCTATAAAATTTTCCCTTCAAAATTACATTCCGCACTAATTCCTTTATTTTATACTTCACAGTGGCAATACTTGAATTTAAGTGTTTGATGATGTAGAGAATCTGATTATCTTGAGAAAAGAAAGAAGTGGCCCAGAAGTAGACCACATTTCCTATTCTGAATGCAGATGTGACCCACATCTTCAAGTTCTGGGGCAATATTTCATCAACAAAAATGTAGAATAGCTTGCCCTTAACATTGAGGCAACCATTTAATGGGTGAGTTAAAAAGCAATCAAAGATTGATGCGATGGTGGTGCTGGGTAAAGTGGAAGTCCTACAATACATATCGGAGAATGAGCATTGTCACCTACCTGTGTTGGATTGTAGAGTTCCTGGAGTGGACTACGTGACCCTTTCCGACAGCAAATTTCCATCCCAAAGGGATTTCTGTGCATTACTAGAGAGAAAGAAAGACAAAAATATGGTTTACTTCCAGGAATATATGTGCATGTGTATCCCATATAACTAATGGTTGTATAAAATAACATCTGTATATATACACAATTGGTTTGACAGTTTGATAAACAAAATATACTATCATAATTTACTATTTCTTATCTTCAAGTTTAAGCAAAACAGTATTAGTCTTGACCAATGAGTACAACGAGATGGCATGTAATACTTAAGCACAGCCTATGAGTGTCACTGTTGCTATTGCTTAATAGCAATAGCAAACAGGCAGCATAGCTGAACTTTCAGCAATGCCACCGTGTAAGAGCTAGGCAGTCTTCAAATTAGAACACTAGCAGAAAGCAATAAGGATAAGGTTCACCAACAAAGGCCTATTTTGAAGCCCAACTCCAGACACTTTTTTTTTTCGTTGTGAATAGTGCAAAAAAAGAGGAAGAACGTGTCAGGCTTTTATTGTTAAAGCACAAAAATGGGCAGCCATTTATATGGACACCCATATGTATATATATATATATATATATATATATATATACACACACACACACTGTAATGGATTTTCGTACTGTACTGATTACAATAAACATCACAAAGATTCTTGGCTCTCCAAACTCCATCACGCACACTATTATCAAAATCTATTCTAAAACACCAATGCCCCGTACACACGGTTGGAAATTCCGACCACAAAATCCGTCAGATTTTTTCCGACACTGGTGTTGCATACACACAGTCGGACAAAGTTGTCAGAAAATCTGATCATTCTCAACGTGGTGACGTTCGTTGCATACGACGGAACTACGTAGAGGCTAGTAGCCAATAGATTTGGTCTCGTAATTTGATCTGAGCATGCGTGGCACTTTTTCCGTCGGAATTCTCTACACGCGATCGGAAAAGGTCAGATCGGATTTTGTTGTCGGAAAATTTGAGAGCAGGATCTCAAATTTTGTCTGTCGAAAATTCCGATGGGAAAAATCAGATGGAGCCCACACACGGGCGGATTTTCCGACAACATGGTCGGATCGGACATTTTCCTTCGGAAAATCCGACCGTGTGTAAAGGGCATTACACTGCACTTTACCACTTACAGTTAAAGGTGCCTGAACTGTATATACACCTTCCAGTTATCATTGTGCCTAGATAAACAGTTATTCGGCCAAATTTTCCTGGCCAAAAAAACTGTCAGTAAGAAACGTCTGTGACAGCATCTTTGGTAAAACCAATATATGAAACCAGTTTACAGAATAAACACCAGTAAAAGAAATATCATTACCAATATGTAACAAGAGATGAGCAGCAAAAGTAGAAGCCCCAATAAAGGAAAACACAGGTTAACATTTTAGGATTAGGATTATTATTTACTGGGAGCAGTGTTAAAAATACAAATTCATAATTTGATGTGCCGAGGCTATAAAATAAACCACTATGGATTTGCCGGTTCTGTTCACCTAATAATAATAATAATAATAATGTATCATGTATATAGGCTAATATAAACCTTTCCCTTCCTAGGGATGCAGGCTGAAAAGCGAGATATATGAAATCACTATCTAATCAAGTGATTAAATCATTTTTAAACACTGAAGATTTAGGCCCACTTATCTACCTTTCAGGTTTTGCTGATTAGCAGTCTCAAATGGTTTAACAATGTTAAAATACATATTACAATCTTATACATGTAATAATTAACATTATTATACTATTCAAGCTTTCTTGCCTCATTTCAAGGTACTGAACAAATGCTTTTTAAGAAACGTATCTAAAAGACACAAGGCCTGTTACTTCCTATCAGAATGATGTTCCTCACCACTGACCTTATTATCAGGGAGACATGTACTGGAACTGACAATGCCCCCAGGTGTCAGGAGATGCTGTCACAGGGACCTCTCTGTGTCCCTCTAGAACATTTTGGCAACAATTATTATCTTTTATGCACAAAGCTCCCATGAGCCAACCTGCTATTTTTATCAGCCGTTCCTTGTTCTTATATTTCATAGCACAGAATGAGCTTGCACCTTCTGTAGGCCCCAAGTATAATTCCATAATAAAGTGCTATGTGATCATTTAGTATCAGGTTAGAAAAATGTGCAATGAGTGGCAAAAATATGTTGAATGCTTAATGAATCAGACAGCATTTCCAAACATATTGCAGTATACTGAGCGATTTAATAAACCATACTGTTATCGTGCCTATGATGTTTTTTTCTGAGTCACCCAAGTCATGAGATGTCTTGTAAATCAAACACAAGTGGATGTGCTCCTTCTATAGTCCAGACATTTCCCAATACAGTGCTATGTGATCATTTGGTAAGAGGTTGGAAAAAATGTGCATCGTGTTTAGCAAAAAACAATCTTGAATGCTTTATGAATCAGACAGCATCCCTATACATATACTGTAGCTATATACTAAACACTTTAATGAACCATACTGTTATTGTTTCTTTGAAGGTTTTTGAGTCAACTGGAATATTTCATCATTCATCTAAGCAGAATTTTCTCTTCGACTGCATGTGTCTTTAGAAGGCCTTAATTGTAAGCCCCAAAAGTAACTGGTCCCAAAAGCAACTAAAGTTGTTAGGTTGACTGCTGCAAAAAATATAATCAGTGAGGCCAGTTGTGTTGGATTATTAAAAATTAGACATCCTAGTGGCAATATGATCTAAAGAAGAAAAATCAACTCTAATTAAAGAGGTTGTATACCTTCCTTTATGATTTGTACCTATAGGTACGGTGCGGCGTTTAGGAAATATTTACTGTATACTGCGCTGATGATATCATCGGTGCATGCGCTCTGAAGGATGTGCCTTGAATGGCAGGTCCCGTGCGCAAGCGTGGGAGTGACGTCACACGCAGCTCTGGCCAGTCACACAGCCGGAGGCCACGGCACCGGAAGGAAGACAGGTGAAGATGGATGCGGCCTGCAGCAGGGATGACACAGGCTTTGTTTGCAGGTAATTATCACGTAGTATGCAATGCATACTAGCACATAATGGCTTTACTTTGCAGGGAAGAAAAAAAAGGGAAAAAATGCGGAGTTTACTTCCTCTTTAAATGATACAATAAATTACTACACAAGCCCTTCTGTGATTTACCCAATTGTCAACCAGCCACCGTCATTATACAGGTCGGCACGATCCCGCAAACCGTCGTAGCTGTACGTCCATCCCTTTAAGTGGGATAGCAGGCGCACAAGCTGCACAGCGGGGGTGCCGATGCTCATGACCCCGAGCCACAAGCGATCGTGGGCACGAGAGGCAGAACAGGGACGTGTGTGTGTAAACACACACATCCCAGTTCTGTGAGGAGAGAGAGATCGTGAGTTCCTACGAGCTGGGAACCATGATCTCTCTTCTCCTATAGTCAGTCCCCTCCCACCACAGTTAGAACACACACATAGGGAACACAGTTAACCCCTTGATCGCCCCCTAGTGTTAACTCCTTACCTGCCAGTGACATTTACACAGTAATCAGTGCATTTTTATAGCACTGATTGCTGTATAAATGCCAATGGTCCCAAAAAGGTGTCAAAAGTGTCCGATATATCTGCCATAATGTCGCAGTCCCAATAGAACTTGCAGAACGCCGCCATTACTAGTAATAAAAATAATGAAAATGCCATAAATCTATCCCCTATTTTGTAGACGATATAGCTTTTGCGCAAACCAATCAATATACGCTTTTGCGATTTTTATTCCCAAAAATATGTAGAAGAATACATATCGGCTTAAACTGAGGAAAAATTTGCTTTTTTCAAAAAAAATTGGGGCTATTTTTTATAGCAAAAAGTACAAAATACTGTGTTTTTGTTTATAGCGCAAAAAATAAAAACCACAGAGATGATCAAATACCACCAAAAGAAAGCTCTATTTGTGGGGAAAAAAAAGGCATCAATTTTGTTTGGGTACAGCATCGCAGGACTGCGCAATTGTCAGTTAAAGCGACGCAGTATGGTATCGCAAAAAATGGCCTGGTCATTGAGCAGCCAATTCTTCTGGGGCTGAAGTGGTTAAATTGGTTGTAAACCCTAGCAAAAAAAAAAAAAAAAACCTGCAAGACAAAGGCATATTGAACTAGTATGCATAGCTCATAGCATACCAGCTCATTACGTATTACTAACCTTAGATATCTTAGATGTTCCCCACCCTGGCCGGTGACATCACTCCTGATGCGGGAGCCGCCAGTAACGGCACAGTCTAACTGAAGCAACGCCATGTACGTGCCATTGCTTCTGTGTGCATGTTGCCGCTGACGTCGGCACATGCAAATACAGGGGATATCTCCTAAACCATTCAGGTTTAGTAGATATCCAGTGTAGCTACAGGTAAGCCTTAATATAGGTTTACCTGTAGCAAAAAGTGTGTTGTAAGGGTTTACAACCACTTTAAGGTTCTGTTTCAGTCTGCAGCCACCTTCTTTGACAAGGTTTGGGTTGGTCTGTACAATGATTGTGTGCTGAATCCCGGAAAACAAATACCCAGAGTTAAGAAAAGAAAAAGAATAAATGCAGGGCCGCCATGGCAGGGTTAAAAGGGGTTTGGTATTGGGGAGTTGTTGCTGGGCAGTTTAAAGCATTAGTAAATAGCACTTTCATGATTGGTGGGGTGGGTGGTAGCAAGTGGTGACTGCATCTGTAGGAGGGTCTCAAGTCTTCAGTGGGAGGAGAGCGTGCTTGAGACAACTGCCCACCTTCCTGACCTTACTGTGTTTAGTGTTTTTTGGCCTGAGGTGGTACCAGGATCTGGTGGCATTGTTGTGGCAGCCGGCAGGGTACAAGGTCCTTATATGGGTTTGATTATGGACAAATATGTACATTTGTAGGGACCCGTCCTCGGTACAGCTCCCATTATTAGGGTTGCTCTGTTATTGTATTCTGGAAAAAAGGGGCGAGTAGTCAGCTGCGGGGTAAATTATCTGGAACAATGTGGGTCAATACTATTGAAAAGATATGGGAAGGCAGAAGTTTTAAAGACTGGGTGGCCATGATGTTCTCCTCCCCTTCACCAGGTCATCAATCCGGGCTCCTAAATGTCAGAAGTGGTGGCACTGCAGTGGCAGATCTCTTTCTTACTTGCTTAAAAAGCTCCTTACTACAGGGAAAGAGTCGGATCAGTCAAGGAACTACTAATGCTGTTTTGGAACCACTGCAGCTGTGCTAAAATCAGATACCCACTGAATTTACATTAAAGCATGATTACACTATTTTTAAAGCCCCGCTTTTTTTTTTTTTTTTATGCAGTCCTATTAGTACAGCGTATCAGAAAATAATTGTAAAAAATGTCTTATATTTCTTGTTGTTTTTTTGGAGGAGATTTAAATTGGTTGTAAACCTCAGACATGAAATATGAACAAAGCATATCCCTCTATAGTGTACTTTTCTCAATCCAGAGCACTACATGTCATGTTTGACTGCTGCTTCATTCCTCAGCAATCAGCATGTGTCACTTCTGATAAGTTTTCCTGACACAATAGAAAAAAGCTGACAGGGGAGTGAACTCCAGCACACAGCCTGTAATTGACAGCCTCAGCTCTGTTCTTGTGTGCTGTTTGAAGGAGATGTGTCCCTTTCCTCCAATCAGGTCTGAGCTCTGGAGAGTGTAATTTAAGCTCCCCTCCCCCTGCTTTCTAAAAGCTCACACAAGCTGTATAAGTTCTGCGCGGTAAATGGCTGTAGAGAAGAGAGGGCTGCAGATAAACAGGTACAACATATATATAAAAAATGTGTTTCATCTCTGTGTATCACCTGAGGCTACTGACTTGACTTGGTATATGTAAAGGTTTTAAAGATAGGTCTGTACAGGCAGCTTGTTCAGAATAGCTTGCAATGTGCAATTAGGGGACAGATGTGGGGACAGTTTTTTTAAGTACTTTAACATACAATGTACCACCCAAGCCTTGAGATCTTTAATCCAGTATAGAAAGGGTTTAATTATGGTAGCCTAGCCCCTTCCTTAATATAACATTGAAGCAAAAATCGAATACGATTTTAAATCGCTGCAGTACCCAATAGGAGAGGTTCCGCTTGTTTGCATCCTCCCCTCTCCACTGCCACATTTTGGAACTTTTTTGGGGGGGAGCGGGCACCTGGTTTTGACAGGTACCCATTCCCACATCCGGTTCAGATCGCTGTGGTGATCTATGAGGATGCTCCACCCCCTCCTCCTTCCCCCCACAGCCTTCTGGGACACACACAGGTCCCAGAAGACTGTGCAACTATTCACAAAGCGCAGCACCACTCGCGCATGTGAAGCCGTTTTGCCTTACTTAAGATTCCGGCACCTGCACCTGAAGCCGATTGAAGAATCAGCTCGGGCGCGGGCATCACTGGATCTCTAGACAGGTAGGTGTGATTATATTAAAAGTCTTTAAATTCTTTTTTGGAGGAGCCTGGAGCTCCTCTAAGCTAGTAAAAAGGTAAGCAGGTAAGGTAAAAAGTTATGCTATGTGAATGGAGACATCTAACAAATATAATGCAGGTGTTCTCCCAATTTGGCTGTGAAAGGGAATACACTTTAAAGGGAATCTATAAACATATGAATCAGTTAACAACCCAGCCAAATATTTTAGCTTTGAACAGATTGTGAAGGTTTTTTTTTTTTTTTTTGCTGTCTGTGACTCCATTGGAGGATTAATTACATTGCAGCCCACAGCAAACATTTAAAGCAGCCTCTGTATTACAGCTTATGCACACATATATCATTGGCCCCGGCATCAAGGAGATGTCAGGAAAGCCATGTACTCTGTGCTAAGACGGACATTACTCTCCTTTTCTGACATCTGAACTTCCTATTACAATAGCTAGCATTGACAGCTCTCCTTATTGCTAAATACGTAGGGCATGTGCAAGATTTTGTTTGATGTTGGCTTTGGGCTGATGAAAAAGAAGCCTATTGTCTTATCAAAGATGGAGCTGGCTTTGGGATCAGAGAGTTTGGCATGACCTGAAGCAGTTTTATTGCAAATTTAAAATCATTTGGGGAACTTTTAGGTTATATTTTGTAATCATATATGCTGAGAAATAAATTATCTGCCGATCGCTGGTGCAATGTTTTACAGGCTCCTGCAACTAAAAATAATAAATGCAATTTTTTTACCTGCAGAAAAATATGCCTTTAGAATTTTTTTAAAAAGTGAACTTTCCTTTTAAATAATTTTTATATATAAAAAAAATACCATGCAGACCCCTTTAAATGTCCAACAAAACACAAAGCAGACTCTTGAAGGGAGTCTGTGTGCTTTTTTTTTTTTTTTAAACAAAGAAATTGTCAATGACAGCTGTCAGTCATTTTTCAGCATATTTAATACTTTTTTCCTTATGTCAGCGCTAAAAAAATGACTACTCCCAGCTGCATAGAATTTTTTTTTTCATTGGTATATGTTCCCCAGGGCAGTGCCCAACCCCCCTTTCCCTCCCCCATTTTTTTTGACACCCCCTAGCCTATCTGCCAACAAATGGGCATTTGTAATATTACAAATTCGGCCTCAATGGATTTAAATGGGGTTCAGGTTTGGCTTTGAAATTCAACGAACCGCTGCTGAATGGATCCCACGGCAGTTCAGCTCATCGCTACTGTAAATTAAAGTTTAAAATTAAATTTCATGTAATGATGCCCCCCATACCCTGAAAAACAGATTTCCACCGCTCTGGTCCCTAGTAGTGTACTGACTTTGCCGACTACTGTCCTGCTACCTGTCCTTGATTGAGACATACTTTGTGTTAAGATCAGATTACATGAGTAAGCACTGTTTGTAATGTGAAACGCGTCAGCTCTTCTGTCCGTTCTGCTGTGGCATGTATTTTTGATCCTGTGTTTTTTTGAATAAAATGCAATTTTTTCGGAGTGCGGCTGTCCAGAAATACTTCCTATCTATTAAGATCAGATTACAGAAGGGAAGTTGCTGAGGGGCACTATAAAAAAAAATCTATGTGGCCCTATGCTCTGTGGTTACACCACATTCAATGAGATCCTCACCCAAGCTTGTAGATGGAACCTGTCCAGAGCTGTCTCAGTCTGTCACCCTGTATACCAAGATGTTTGATTTTTCAATTTAGAATGCATGTTTAAATGAAATTTGATGCAGAGATGTTTAATACATAATTTATATTCTAGCATATGACATTCTATACTTTCTGCTTTTATGATTATTCCAAAAAGATCATTCTAATCATTTTATATTATAGAAAGGAACTGTATTACAAAGTAAAGCCTCCCCACTTCACTATTTATTGCCTTCTAGGCTGTTGCACTGTAATGACATTTTCTATTTCCAAGAGATAATAAAGTACCTTCTGAATCAAGAAACCACTTTGATGCTTAATGCACTAACCAAAGTTATTTTTTAAACAGGTAAATTACAAACTGCACTTACATATATATATCTCCTACTTAAAAGGAAGCATTGCAAAAATTATATTGAGAAGATGGTAGCTGAATTATCAATGGAAACATCAAATATAGTATAAAAAAAGCACACAGCTAAACATGATGAAATCATGAGTAGACACTATTGACTGAATATTGAGCCAAAAAAAATACTCCTAAAAAATACTCCTAATTTTTTCCATACTTGCCAAGTTCAATTTGTGATTCAGTTATCATTCAAAGAATCATTCCTGTCTGACAATATAAACCAGAGTTTTCCAAATCTGACCCAAGAGCCTTTTTTTGCAATTTATGGTAAGAACATTCAATATAGCAGGCTTTAAGTAGAAATCGTTCCAAGGTCCACCGAGAGGCAAATCATGAGTAGAATCTGTGTTGCCCCTCAATAAGAATCAATTTATCAACTGCTTTAGTCCCTGAGGATTTTCCTCTGTAAACTCCCACTCAAGTCACAGAGCATTTCTCTTTTTAGTTTCAGAGATGTCTATACCTTTTACCTTTTGATGTCCAAGCAAACCCAAGATGATCTTAAAGAGGTTGTAAACCTCTGAAAAAAAATTCACCAAAAAATAAATAGAATATTATACATCTTTTTTTTTTAAATAAATAAATTAACACAAACACACACACACACACACACACACACACACACACATACATACATACATATATATATATATATATATATATATATATATATATATATATATATTACATATATTTGATTTCCTATTTTTTTATCAGGAATAGATAGTAAAAAAAAATAACATGAAATTTCCTGTATTTTTCCACCAATGTAAAACTTATTGAACTTGTTCAGTCTCAGATAAAAAAGTAAAAAAGTAACAAAATCTTCTGATTAAAAGGATATCACCTGCATGTGATTTTTGTGTGAAATATGTGATGGTAGAGTTTAAAGCAGGGGTCTCCAAACTTTTCACTTCGGGGGCCACATTGTGCATTTTTCACATATTCGCGGGCCGAAAAAATAAATATTTTTTTTTAATGAATCGGCAGTAGAATAAAATAGAATTTGACAGGCTGCCGGCAGTAGAGCTTGATGGCGCACCTAAAAGATGTAACCTCATGCACTGGGGCTAAAATTCCAGTGTTCACAGGGTCTTGCATCTGTGTTACTGTCAACACACACACGCCTCCATACATTTGTATCCTCATCAGAGCCCCCCCTGCATATTTGTGTCCCCCTTAGAGCCCCCCCCCCCCGAATATTTGTGCCTGAATAAGAACCCCTGCATATTTGTATTCCCATCAGAGCCCCCTGACACGTTTGTGTCCCCATCAGAGCCCCCTTCCATATTTGTGTCCCCATCAGAGCCCCCTTCCATATTTGTGTCCCCATCAGAGCCCCCCCCCCCGAATATTTGTGCCTGAATATGAACCCCTGCATATTTGTATTCCCATCAGAGCCCCCTGACACGTTTGTGTCCCCATCAGAGCCCCCTTCCATATTTGTGTCCCCATCAGAGCCCCCTTCCATATTTGTGTCCCCATCAGAGCCCCCTTCCATATTTGTGTCCCCATCAGAGCCCCCTTACATATTTGTGTCCCCATCAGAGCCCCCTTCCATATTTGTGTCCCCATCAGAGCCCCCTTTCATATTTGTGTCCCCATCAGAGCCCCCTTACATATTTGTGTCCCCATCAGAGCCCCCTTTCATATTTGTGTTCCCATCAGAGCCCCCCTTCCATATTTGTGTCCCCATCAGAGACCCCTGCACAATTATGTCCCCCTTAGTGCCCCCCTTCCACATTTATGCCCCCCATCACAGCCCCCTGCACAATTGTGTCCCCCTTAGAGCCCCCTTCCACATTTATGCCCCAATCAGAGACCCCAGCACAATTGTGTCCCCCTTAGAGCCCCCTTCCACATTTATGCCCCAATCAGAGACCCCAGCACAATTGTGTCCCCCTTAGAGCCCCCTTCCACATTTATGCCCCAATCAGAGACCCCAGCACAATTGTGTCCCCCTTAGAGCCCCCTGCAAAACTGTGTCCCACTTAGAGCTCCCCTTTCACTTTTGTGTCTCTCAAACTAGCCCCCGCCGCACATTTGTGTCCCCATCACCTCCAACAGTCACATCTGTGTCCCTCTTACATCTGTGTCCGGCTTCAGCGCTGTTCTGCTGCACCTCCCGGCTCCCGCCCGGCTGTTACACAGGCACGTTGTAGCCAAAAGCACAGCCGTAAAGGACACTGATGCTAACAGAGGGGCGGGACCCGGGAGGTGCAGTAGGTCCTATCAACAACTAGTGAGGCGCCGGGTTGGACATGCTCCGTCGGGCTGCGGGACCTGTGCTTCATACTATCAGGGCTGATTATGAAGCGCAGTTCCTGCTACCCGACACAGCTTTAGCAGGAACCGACCATGCAGTGAGTCTGGCGACTCAACCTGCGGGCCGGGAAAAACGTCCCAGCGGGCCGGATGTGGCCCGCGGGCCGTACTTTGGAGACCCCTGGTTTAAAGTGAAGATTTGCATTTTATATAAGGAGAGTTTTTATTTCCCCTTTCAGTGCTAAATCATGTTCACACAGGAAAAACAGTATAAACATTACAGGAAAAGCAGCAATAACTTAAAAGAGGAAGTAAAGTAAGTTTCCCTCTACAAACTTTTACCTATAGGTAAGCCAATAATAAGGCTTGCCTATAGGTACCTTACAGTTTAGGAGATATTTCCAGTGCATGCAGCAAGTGACATCACTGGCCCATGTGTGCCGTTCTTTCCGAGCCCATGTCGTGAATGGTGGCTCCCGCCAATCACAGCGCCGGAGCCCGCGAACCCGGAAGAAGCTCCAGGAAAGATGTCGGCCCTGACAGCGGTGTGCGGGGACCGCTGCATCAGCTTCATTTAAAAGGTAAGTATTTCATAACGAGTTAGTATGCGATGCATACTAGCTCATTATGCCTTTGTCTTGCAGGTTTATTTTTTTGTGAATTTTTTTTCTTAGAGGTTTACAACCTCTTTAAGATCAACTTGGGTTTGCATGGACATCATTTAGCACAAACGTTTTTAACAGGTTTGCAATCGCTAAAAATTATGAATGTCATTGTTTTAGCTTATGCAGTAAAAGCAAATGTCACCCTATTTACTCAGATTTGTTGGGATATATACAGACACTTGAAAAAGTAAGTACTCCCAATAGAAATAGTTCACTTTTTTTACATATTTGTAAATGGGCAAACTTTGGATCCTCATTCAATCAGTGCCTACAGATATTTAAAGGTAATAGACTTAGATAAAACAAACACAAGGAAAATTTGCCTGTTTAGTCATTTATTCCACATAAATATCAATAGCTGTAAGGGTGCACTGTGATATCGTATTGAAAGGTCTGTTTTGCGGGACAACTTTAACTCAGATGAACAGAGGACATCACATTCTCATCAAGCTCACTTGGATATGATGCAGAATTAGCTGTTGATTCGATGACTGCAAGTTGCCCAGGCCCTGAAACAGCAGAGCAAGCTCACACCATAACATTTCCATCACTATGCTTCACAGATGGTGGGCTTCTCCAGAAATGTCTTTTTCATTTTGAACCAAACCTGTCTACTGTTACTGTGGCAAAGCAATTATCATTTCTTGCACAAGCAGTTAAAAATCAATTAAAAAAAAAAATTGAAATATGTATTGCAAAGTAAAAAAGCATATTTACAACATAGCAATCAGAACAACAGTTGTGGATGCTACTACACATTGGTAGCCTATGGAAGGGTGGGGATGCTCAAAACTGTTGCTCTGGTTGATATGTTGTAAATACACTCCTTTGCTATGCAATACATATTCACTAATTGCACAAGAAATAAGGTGGTGCTGCATCCCTGTCAATGGGCTAATTAATTATTGAGAAGTGATTGGATGCTACTTAAACATTAGCACACTAATCTACTTGGATCATGCAACCACTAAGTCTGGGGCCGTTTTAGGGTAGCACTGAGATGAATATTAATAAAAAGCACCAGGGACCGATTGGTTAAATGAAATGTATATTGGATTTATAGTTTTTTTTTCCGGCATTTAACGTATCATTTTTAAGTTCTATCTTTTTACAATAGACATGTCATATTTTTGTAATTTTTGTATTCTCATTTTTTCTGGCAAGTGGAGCTTTATGCTTCTAGTCATATCATATCCAGACTATTCCAATCTGCTTTGCTGAAAAAAAGCCTAATTACAAAGCTCACTATCTGAAGGTGAAATGCACTCACAAGTGAATGAGCGACTCCTCCCCTTCCATGCCTGTCATCCGAAATGTAGAAGAAAGCGTTTATGTAAACCACTTTTATTGCGCTCTCTTAAAGTAAAACTTTTAATATTCTGTGCCAGCCTTTTTCAACCAGGGTGCCTTGGCAAAATGCCTAAAAATTGGCCACAAATTGTATGCAAGTCAGCGGGTGGCTCAAGTCTGCCTTTTGGTTACACAAAGCCACAGGTTTTCATTGTGCACCATTACAACTTTCTAGCCGCTGGTGTCCTAACAACCAATGATGCCATCAGTTGATAAGGAGGATGTCGGGCCCCTGTCCCCCCTCCATTAGCACTGGGGTCACATTAGCTGAGTGAGGGAGAGAAACTGAGGGAGAAGAGAAACAATTGAATACTAGTCAGTACTAAGATGCTGCTTTGGGAGAATAAATCACCTCCAATGTTGGGTGTCCTACGTGTGTGGATGTTGCCGTGTTATGTAAAACTATTTGTTTAGTTTTTTTTACATTTTAGAATGGGGTGCCTCGAGAATTTGCAGAATGTGCAGAATTTTAAAGGATGCCTTGACTGAAATAAGGTTTCTAAACATTGCTCTGTGCAATCGTGTCATGGCCGCAAGGATTTTATATCAATACTAAAAAAAAAAAGAAAATCCTACGTTCTTAAATTTGGCCTCAAACAATTATTATTTCCCTTAAAAAGTGAATATCAAATTAACTATGGCCAAGGACATTTTGAATATCTGCAGCCTGACAGCACATCAGCACCAGGTGTCCTTGTCTCCATGCAGCTCCCTTCTATGAAGGCTGATTAAATAAAAGGTGCTGAGAATGCCAATTTCCTCTGCACATTACTTGGAAATGGCACCATGAATTTAAAGATAAAAGAAATTTATATATTTTGTCTAAAACCTCAGAGATGACAGACTCTTTTTAGCCTGTCTTTGTTACTACTTTTGCACTCGCTTTGTCAGAGTTTATAGAGTTCTGTCAGTTGTCTTCTAACATCATGAAAAACGAAACATTATTATGAAAGAAGGACTATTTCCTACAAGGATCACCCTTAAAGTGAACTTTTGCTCATGCAAGGCAAAGCAACACGTTTCTCTATCTACCACTCTCTGCTTTTACTATCCTTCCCCTCACTACCAGGCCTCTCAATTTTCTTAAAGGCCATATGGTCAAAGCTTGCAAAGGGTTAATGATTTCTTGCCTGCCCCACAAGGCAGAAATGCTACCTGGTGACTGGTTGTTCGGGCATCCAGCACTGCTACATAAGAGGAAGGGGGTGCATCACATGCTTTCCATGGCCAATAAGCTGGGTATTTCACTTTGCTACCGTTGGTCGAACAAATTGGTGGGTTCACTTTACCCGCTTAGGGACTGCCCTATGCACATATACTGCAGCAGGGTGGCAGCTCTGTGCCAGATCATGTACCTAGTGAGTGATCTGACACTTCCACGTCTGGGGCGCACGTGCGCCGTCGGCGACCGGGCTCCCGCTGTGATTGGACACAGCGAGAGCCAATAAGCGGGTCCGGGCACACGTTTGGGAGAAGGGCAGAACAGCGGTTTACATAGAGAGGGGAATATGCTGATCCTGTGTTCCTGCTAAACAGAAACATGGATCTTTACCTTCCCCCAGTCAAAGCACATCCCCCAGTTAGTAAGCATTCGCAGCGAACACAGTTAACCCTTTGATCTCCCCTGGTGTTAATCCCTTCCCTGCCAGTGTCATTAGTACAGTGAAAGTGCATATATTTTAGCACTGATCACTGTATTAGTGTCACTGGTCCCCAAAAAGTGTCAGTTAGGTGTCTGATTTGTCCGCCGCAATAACACAGTCCTGCTATAAGTCGCTGATCGCTGCCATTACTAGTAAAAAATATCCCATAGTTTGTAGACGCTATAACTTTTGCGCAAACCAATCAATATACACGTATTTTTTTTTTTTTTTTGTTCTTTCTAAAAACATGTAGCAGAATACATATTGGCCTAAATTGATTAAGAAATTCGATTTTTTCTTTTTTTTTAATTGGGTATGTTTTATAGCAGAAAGTAAAAAATATTGTTTTTTTTTTTCAAAATCTATATATAGCGCAAAAAATTTAGTTTTTTAGTTTAGTTAATCAAATAGCACCCAAAAAAATCTCTATTTGTGGGAAAAAAGGACATAAATTTTATTTGGGTACAGCTTCACATGATCGCGCAATTGTCAGTTAAAGTAACGCAGTGCAGTATCGCAAAAAATGGCCTGGTCAAAAAGGGGGTAAACCTTCCGGAGCTGAAGTGGTTAAAAAGCTATTACCATGAGCCGAGATCTACCTATCAAGATATTTGGAGCAAGGCAAAGCGAAAATGTGATTGGCATGTCATTGTTAGCATTTTTTGGAAGCTTTTAATGTATAAAAGGCATGCAAAATTACTAGTTATGGAAATGGAATAATATATCAAGATTTAAGAAAGACTTTCGGGTCTGACCACATGCTATTTTCAATAACTAAAAGCTGACATGATTACCTAAATCCTAGCCTGTGACCCAGAGCAGTCCTTGGATGGATCTCATGAATCCCTGCTACTTTTTGCTAATTACCACAAGCCAAGCAACTGGAAACAGCTACTCAGGCAGAGCTATCAATGCATCTACCTCCTGTCTCTTAGCAATGGCAAAGGGATCGAATAGGAGACCCACACAGGGACTGCTCGTATACCTCACCTGCACCCTCTACTCTCAGGTCTAAACTGCTGCTGCCTGGGTTACTATCTTGTAGTATATTGTAACACACATGGAAACTAAAGCACCACACCACTGCTAAGAAGTCCAGATACAACTTTATTTCAATAAAAGCAGGGGGCAGTCCAAAGAGTATCCAACACATTTTGGGGGCCTCACTTCATCAAGGCTTGATTGAACACAATATAAATAGCATAGAAATGAGTGAACCTTTAATGTTTTTTATACCAGTGTGATTATAAGCACAAGCCTTGTCAGCAGCTTCTTTGGCAACAATGGGGTAATACCTTGGCTGCCATCTGACTATGGTCGGTCTCCCAATATGGAACCCTTCTCCACAGTTTATCCTCAGGTGCCTCATCTAGTTAACCACTTATCCAATATTGAATTTGGCAATTCAATAATCTTCTATCCTATTCAGCAGTCACTAGTAAGGAAAATTTGGCGGTTACAACATAAAAGAGCATACAAACTCAAACTCCATGCAGATAAAGTGCTTGGTGAAAATTAATCAAAGACCCTATCAAAGCAACTCGGTTACTGGAAAAAAAAAGTCTAAGCAAAGACAGTGTGGATTCCTGGTCCCCGACCATGCTCAGTGGTTCCTCCTGCTGGATCTTATGTCACTACAGGACACAGTAGGTATGTAGGGACCAGTGGACTGAAACACACAGCACACTGGTGAACTAGAAATCTGACAATCCTGGAAATATTAGCTTGTAAACATTCTTCAGGAACTGGTATCTCTTCAAGTGGAGATTAGCAGTACAGTTAGTAGGGGCAGCAAGTATTAAAGCGGAGTTCCTTTAAAAGACTTTTAATTTTAAGACACTTGCCTATCCTGGAATGTTTCCATCAGCTTTCGGGTGCTGCCGCCGCCATTCGTGGTGAAGGAAACTAGCAGTGAAGCCTTTTGGCTTCACAACCAGTTGCCTACTGCGCATGCCCGAAGCGCGCTGCGCTTTCTGAGCGGTCCAGCGGTGGGAGAAGGAGGAGGGCCAAACTTCTGAGTGATCTCGAAGTGGGGAAGGTTACCTGTCAAAAACAGATAAGAGGAGCTTCCACTTTTGGGTAGAAATCCGTTTTAACCACTTGCTATCTGCCCCATAGCAGTTTTACTGCTACAGCATGCCAGCTGTGCACAGGATCACATATATATATATATATATATATATACACATGATCCAGGTCTTTTGGGTAGGGGGCATGCATGCGTGCTGCCCGTGTCTCGCTCCCGCTGTCATTATACACAGCAGGAGCCGATCAGCGGGTACTTCAGACTCGATGTCCGCCGGCACCTGCCGATCATTCATTACACAGGCAGAATGGCAGTCTGCTTATGTAAACAAGGCAGATCGCCATCCTGTCAGTAGGGAAGGCATGGATCCTGTGTTCCGGCAAAGCAGGGACATGGATCCATGCCTTCCCCTAGTAAAAAAAACTAGAAGGGGCGGGCCAGAGGCAGTAAGGTTAGGGAGGAAAGAACTACATGATCATGATCCTAGATGTCCTCTAGCCAGAAAATGAGGCAAGCTCTATTTGATTTTCTGCAGTTTCTAATGCACACTGTGAGAAGCTTGAGAGGGTGCAGTGAAATCAGAGTAAGCAATTTCAAGCACACACCATAGACGAATATGCTTTGTTCAGATTAAATGTCTGAGGTTTAAAACTACTTTGAGGTCGGAGTTCAGCTTTAAATGTCTTCTTTGCACAGGGCACTAATATATATACAGTAAACCCCCCTCCATCGCGGGGGTTACGTTCCGGACCCACCCGCGAAAAGTGAAAAACCGCGAAATAGAAAGACCCTATTTAAATACACCCTAGGCATGTTTTGTTAACTTTTTAATAGCATTTAAAGGTCTTTAAACACACTTTTAAGCAATATGAACACATAAAAGATATAGAGAGAGAGAGAGATCACACAAAAATATTGTGTTAACAGTACAGTATACTGTAAAGTAAAATATAGAGTACTGTACAGTATTGTATGTACAGTACAGTACTGTACTCAGCAGAAAAGAAGATAACTACAGTACTGTATACTGTAAGCAGCAAATAATCAAATAAGAGCAGCTACTGTTCTTCTGAAGGTGCAGGTTCAGCAGGAGCTTCTTCAGGTGTAGGTGGGTTGTCTTCTTGCTGCTCCAGAACCTCCAATTCTACATCAGAGGTGGCCGTGGAGGTACTTGGGGTGGATGCGGCCTTCTTCTGTTTTGGGAAGAACATAGTTATAGACAGTTGCTGGGCATGTTTCTTCTTTTGGGCGAGGAGGTTCTTGTACACCTGGATGGCTCCATCAATGCTGTTTTGGAACTGCAGTGAACGAACCATGTCAGGATCCCACTCAGCTAACATCTGTTTCAGGTCATTGGCCGTACGCACGACCCTGCCAAGGCGCTCAATTGACAAGCCTTCATCTTCTTCCTCCTCCTCCTGTTCCTCCACTTCCTCCTCACTCGCTGACTTGGTGAGTTCTGTCAGATCCTCATCGGTTAGTGGAGCTGAATGGGTTTCAATTAGGTCATTGACGTCGTCCTGGGTCATATCCTGAAAACCTTCACCTCCTAGCAACCTGGCCAGCCTAATTGCCTTGTCCACAGCTGAATGATGAACTTCGTCAGGAGAGAACCCTTCATAATTGTGAATAATGTCTGGCCAAAGCTTCTTCCAACAGGCATGCACAGTCTCCTTCTTCATCTCCTTGAGGGCCTTTTGTATGTTCTCCAGACAGGTTGCAATGGTGTAATTACGCCAGTAGTCCTTCAAATTGAAATTTTCATCATTGTTCATGGATTCGACAAGATGATTCAAGGAGTTGCGAGTGTACAGCGCCTTGAATGCTCGTATCACCCCCTGGTCCATGGGCTGAATTAAAGACGTGGTGTTGGGTGGAAGGAACTCAACTTGCACTCCTTCGTATGATAGATCCATGGCGTGGCCTCCTGCATTATCCATCAGCAGAAGCACCTTAAAAGCAATGCCAAGTTGGGCAAGGTAGACCTTGACGGCTGGGATGAAACAATTATGGAACCACTCAGTTGTGAGGACTTTAGTCATCCAAGCCTTACTGTTATGCATCCAATGGACTGGTAGCTGGTTCTTGTTTTTATTCTTCAGTGCTCTGGGATTCTTGGCCTTGTAGATCAGGGCTGGCTTGATCATAAACCCAGCAGCATTTCCACACATAACCAAGGTTACTCTGTCCTTATAAGCCTTGAATCCAGGTGCTCGGGCTTCCTCCTTCATGATGTAGGTCCGTTTGGGCATTCTTTTCCAGAACAAGCCGGTCTCATCCATATTAAAGACTTGCACTGGTTGGTACCCACCCTCCTCAATGATACTCTTGAAGGTCTCATTGGTGTACCTTGCAGCAGCTTCTTTGTCGGCAGATGCAGCTTCACCTTGCAATGAAACGCTCTTCAACTGATAGCGTTTCTGGAAGCGGTCAAACCATCCCTTGCTGGCAGAAAAACCTCCTGATGTACTAGAAGGCTGATCAGGATTGTCGCTGTCTGACTGTTCAGCTGCAGCAGAGCCTCCTTCAGAGCCTCCTTGATTGGCAAAAGTGTCATACAGCTTCTTTGCCTGGGTCCTGATGGTGTTACCATCCAATGTGATGCTTTTTTTTCTGCAATCTTGGATCCAAATGGCCAAGGCAGTTTCCATCCTAACAATGTTTTTATTGCGGGAAGAAACAACTCTTTTTGCAGCTTGGTTGATGGACACTGCAGCAGTTGCCCTGATATTCTTCTCATCCTTCTTGATATAGCGAATCGTTGACTCATTCATACCATAATGGCGGGCTACAGCAGCATAACTCTGTCCTTCCTTTACCATGTCAAGAAGTTTCACCTTCTCCATTATTGTTAGGAACTTCCTCTTCTTTTGTGGCTCACCAGAAGCCGCAGCCTTAGATGATCGGCGTTTGGGTGGCATGATTTCAGCTACTGTACAGTATCCTTGTTTGTGGTTGGCACAAGTACAGTACAAGCACAGTTACCGCCCCCTCTAACGTCAACACGCTCCGTGCGTTCCACCGCTGCCTCGATATGATTCGCCGCTACATAACCGCGAAATGGCGAAATATTACCGCGATATCGGAATAACGGGTCCTAATTATAATAGCGCGATATACCGGGACCGCAAAAACTGATATTCGCCGCTACATAACCGCGAAATGGCGAAATATTACCGCATGAATGAAATGAATATAACATACTTAACAAGACTGCTTTATGCTAAGAGCTTTGCTATCCACGAACGTACGTGCATTCTAAAATATGTGCTAAAATGTAAGGTCCAGTGTGTCAAAGTCTGATTAGATAAAAACACATGGGGCAGCTGCATTTCAATTTTGTCTGGAAACCTAGAACTTTAATAAAGACGCCAATGATATTTTGTATACAGGAGTGAACCAAGCAACTTTACCAGTTCAACAGTAAAACCATGAAAATGTGTTTTCTCAACTTTTTAAAATCTTTTTTTCTAAAGAAAATATATTGTAGTAGTATAGTAGAAACTAACATATGTATTGTGACCATTCTAGAATTTTTTTTGTCAGGTAAATATGAAATGTTGTTTATTAATTGTATTCTCCTTTTAGCCAACAGGTGGAGATCTAGATTCCTTTTCATGTTTTCCAGAATCAACATTTACCTCTTTGATGTAAAAAGCCTGAGGGTATCGATTTACTGGTGTCTTTCGGGCGTTTTTTTTACAAGCTGTTTTTAACCACTTGCCTACCAGGCACGAACACCTCCTTCCTGACCAAGCCATTTTTCAGCTTTCAGCGCTGTCGCATTTTGAATGACAATTGCGCGGTCATGCAATGCTGTACCTAAATAAAATTTTTATCATTTTTTCCCCACAGATAGAGCTTTTTTTTGGTGGTATTTGATCACCTCTGCGGTTTTTATTTCTTGCGCTATAAACAAAAGAAGAGGGACAAGTTTGAAAAAACATAATATTTTTTACTTTTTATTATAATAAATATCCAATTTTTTTATTTTTTTTTAACAATTTTTTTCCTCAGTTTAGGCCGATACGTATTCTTCTACATATTTTTGGTAAAAAAAATTGCAATAAGCGTATATTGATTGGTTTGCGCAAAAGTTATAGCGTCTACAAAATAGGGCATAGATTTATGACATTTTTATTATTTTTTTTTTTTTTACTAGTAATGGCGGCGATCTGCGATTTTTATCGTGACTGCGACATTGCGGCGGACATATCGGACACTTTTGACACATTTTTGGGACCATTCACATTTATACAGCGATCCGTGCTATAAAAATGCATTGATTACTGAATAAATGTGACTGGCAGGGAAGGGGTTAACACTAGGGGGCGCTGCAGGGGTTAATATGTTCCCTATCTTAGTGATTCTAACTGTGGGGGGAGGGGACTGACTGGGGGAGGGGACCGATCGGTGTCCCTATGTATAAGGGACACACCATCGGTCTCCTCTCCAGTGACAGGACGTGGATCTGTGTGTTTACATACACAGATCCACGTCCTGCTCAGTTACTGGGCAATCACGGGTGCCCGGTAGACATTGCGGCCACCGGGCACGCGCATCGGGTCCCCAGCGACGCGGCGGGCACGCGCGCGCGCGCCGCCCGCCGCGCGCGCGCCCCCTAGTGGCCAAAATGGTAGCGCCGTCATATGACGGCGGCCCGCCACAAGAGCTGCACCGCTTCGCCATCTTTTGACAGTGGGCGGTCAGCAAGAAGTTAAAGTGTTTTACAAGCGTATTGCAAGTGTTTTACAGTTTCAGGCATTTTCGTTTAGCCAATAGAAAGTACTAGGGGGAAGAAAGAGAGAGTAAATTAGGGGTGAAGAGCAGAAAACGCATTTCCATTGCAGTCTATGGAGCCAAAAACGCTTGTAATTTGCCAGGCATTTTGCTTTAGGCGACAGACCACTCAGATGTGAAAGGGGGGCCATTGAAATGAATGGAATTTGGCTTGTTGAGCATTTTAGAGCTACAAGCTTCAAGCAGAAAATCACTCAGGTGTGAACGGGGCCTTGTATGACATGTATGTATGCTCCCTTCATCTGCATCTGTGCCATCTTGGCTTGTCTCCTAAGCACAGCATTGCTCTCCAGACCCTAATCTCCATACTGAAAGCAGTATTAAACACAAAAACCAACAAAGTATTATATATTGCAGCCTACCAATCATTCAATGTGGTCGCTGCATGAGTTTTTTTTTCTTCCCTCTTTTTTCACCTGGTTATTTGCCCAGTAACACACCTCCTGTATTAGTGAGACACAGCTCTGGAGAAATAAGCACAGGAGGCACAGCAGACAGCAGAATTGTCAGTTTGGGGAGGAGCTTGACCTGTCATCTAAGTGTCAAAAGTCTGCTTGTCCTGTCACTGTATGTTTCTGACTTTGGAGAAATAAAGAGCTTTGGATCCAGCCTGGTGACAGTGTGAGGCCATACTTTCCTCTTCTTTGAAGCAGGATATCGGGAGGCAGCTTTTGTCATCCTTATATGTGTTGAACTTTGTCTCCACCTGTCTGGGGATGCTACTGCCAATGGCACAGCTTTCTAAAGCGGACTTATACATTTTTTCACTCTCATTTGTTTGGGACACATTGCGAAGGGTAGTTTGTACTATACAACTCCTTGTGTATATGCCAGGGAATCCCTAAATAAAAATTGCATGCCTGAACCCAAATTGGTTTGGGGAGGTGTCTCCAAAGCTCAGTTGCAAACCAAAACAAAGTAAATACGGATCTGACACCTGCTATAGGCTAATGCAAAAAAATTATTAATTAAAAAGAAAACATATAAATATTTCCAGTGCAAAAAAAGAAAAAAACCTAAGGATCAAGCAGAAAAAAAAAATATATATATAAATAAAAAATTCTATATATTTGCAGTGCTAAATAAAAGAAGAAGCCCCCTCTCTTATTCCCTCCCCATGATATTGGCTCACCCTCCCTCCCCATCTAACCCTTCTGTAACTCCCTCCTCTAAAAAAACATCAGAGCCTATATGGAAAAGGACACTTTGCTGGGACTAATGATAGATAAAAGTCTCTTGGAAATATACAATGTAAAAGCAGCTTGTAGTGTATTTGAAAGTGATTGCTCCACAAGTAATACAGCTGATATATTTATAGCCAAGAGTGGGCTCATTCCATAGTCCTTTGGGGCTGACACTGTATAAGGGTCCTTGGTGAAATCTATGCTTATCCGCTGGTAATCATGTGTATCATGTCCCTAATTGCAGTAGGTCCTGTCTGCATGCAGGTGCTGGCTCTGTGTAAAGTTCCAGTATGCAGCGTATGTGACTAATACTGCTAATGGTTAGTGGACAGAACAAAATGAAGGATAGCAGACAATTTCTCACCATTGGCAGACCATATCCATAACTCCTCCAGATTACTGTACATGGCTGACTTGGTATATCTCCAGCTCATTGGCGTGCACTCCAGATGTTCAAAGAATGGAACCATGCTCTGGGGATGTCCCCTGACGCCTGTGTGTTTCACCCCGCCTACTTTATGGGGCTTTCTCAGGGCGTGGTGGGATATAGGTTGGGAGGGAGGGTGTGAGCCAACATCATAGGGAGGGAATAAGGGAAGGGGGCTTTTTTTTTTAGCACTGGAAATATATATATATATATATATACATATATTTTTTTTTTTTGTTCCTGAAATAATAAATACTTTTGTATTCGTCTATAGCAGGCTTCAGATCCACATTTACTTTGTTTTGGTTTGCTATACAACTACTTTACCCTGTGGATTACAAATACCTTCTTTTGACGATTGAGTCCTGCAGTGTTTCACTCAAGGAACCCCCTGCTGGTAAACCTTGTCCAGATTTACCCCCTGGCCAGTAGTTAACTAGGGGCTGTTTGCTTGTAGTTAGGCTCTAATAAATAGCTGCATCCCTTCCTGCTACTTATCAGTAATATTTTGTTGCATTGGTTGTTGTTTATTGCTACTCTCAATGTTGTTCTCCACTCGCCTAGTAAATGTTAGGCAAGGCCTTTCACTGGCAGTAAAAAGCAGACACCAACGCTATTCACCTTGCTGTGTTATTCAACTGAACTGCTGCATTTACCGGTGCTTTTGTCAATCCTGTTAACCCCCTCCTTTCCTCACAGCTTATTTCTGCTTTAAATAAAGCATATTTATGGAAATCAGTGTGTCAGTATGTTGTTGGGTCTAGTCAGAGTCATCCCTTGAAATAATAGGAGAACCCATCATTTACCAGCAGCACCTACAAGGGTAGTGCGACATTTGTTTCCTAGAAAGCAACAGCTATTCCCTCATTGGCGCACATGGTGCTTGGAATTGTACAGACGAATTATTATCATAAATACAATCTATAAAACATTTTTGCCATGCTTGAGTAAAGCTTTTTATATTACAAACACCTAACATCAGCACCATTGAAAGCTCACAATAAAACATACTAAACCTTTTCACCAGATTTTAAACTTATTTCAGCAAGGCCTCACATTGTTTCAATAATCTATATGTGTATGAACTTGGCCGGTGTTATTACAACCCGCAATAGAGTGTGAGTAACATTTTCCAGTCTGTGCTCGGCTGCTGCTGTAATGCTTGGCAATGGCCACAGACTGCCATATAGAAGCTGCACGGACCACTGTAGCTTTACTGTGTAACTGACTAAGCATTTGATCATCGGCTGTATCGCTGAAACTATACTGCATGTATATACATTTGCATACTTGTGAGCCATCCAGCTGCCAGATTCATTTAAACAGTCTATTTCTAGAAGCCACAAAGCAAAAACAAAACATAAATGATTAAACAGTTTACAGTGTTTCATATACAGCGTCTCCAACAGGGGTGGAATTAGCAAATAAAAGGAGCCATTTTACCAATATATTATTTTATTTATAAAGTACTAATATATTATGCAGCGCTAATTGCAAGACTGTGGAGAGAGACCCGTATGTATTAGAGACTGCCGTTGTCTCCCTGTAATTATTGCTATTTTTCAAATATAGTGAAAAAGGACCACACATGTCTGGGCCAAATACTTCCAAACGTAGATGAAAAAAATGTGTTAGACATTTATAACATTAATTGAAAAGTCTCATTCCAGCCATTTTTTTTTTCAAAATGTATTTTCTATAAATGCTTAATTCCAGTCCCAAATACACATACAAGAAATATGCGGTGCAGACATCACTTGGACAGGAACATACAGTAATAAGTATGTACAGTTGTACAGTACAGCAATAAAAGTCCAGAAATTCTAACCCTTCTGAAAAAAAAATGTGTTTGTTGCCCTTGGAGAGATTTCCCATCAGGTCATGTCCTGACAAGAGGATCTCTCCAGCAGAGGTACAGACCACAATAAAACATGGCATGCAAAATAAGTTTAGGCTGCATTTGGGCTGTAAAAAGACCCTGCTGCCAGACCATATATTTCAACAACAATAGTGTCAAAAGTTTATATGCATTTATGTTATTTAGCCTCCCCTGTGTAGACACCTAAAAGCTCTGAGACTGCTGCTGGGCACCACCAATTTGGATGTGATGTCAGAAGCCCCAGCAGACTTAGAGCGGTCACTCAATATTATTCCCCTGACTGCTATATAAAAGGTTATGTATGGAGCTGAAGAAAGGGGTAGAGGAGCTTGGCCACCACATAATAATTAACCACTCCCAGAAGAGGAGAGGACTAAGACGTGAAAGGAGGGAAGGGGAGTTGTGGTTGTGGCTATAGAATTGACTCCTTCTGGAGTGGTTAATATCCCTACCAAGTTAATAGGCACATTGCAAGTACATAAACAATGGTTTATGGACACAAATGTCAAACACAAGGACCTGGCGGTCTTGTCATGTGGCCCTCACAAAGAGATTTGCAGCCGGAATGGAGAGGAACTCCATTCCACCACCTCCGGCTCTCACCCTCCGCTCCTGATCCCTGCTGTTGCTTGTAAACACAGAAGACTTCTGTGTTTACAAGGGATAACTTTGCTCCCAGTAGCTCCCGGATCTAACTGATTCTTGCTCACAGTGGGGCACAGCAGGGACATTTCTCTCACTCTCTCTCTCAGAACGATCTCCCTGTAAGTAGAGGCAGAGCCACCTACACAGAGAGATACTGTGTAGACCTGGGCCAGGTAGGAGAAAGATGTGAGAAAGCTTGGGGGGCATAGCACACTCCTAAACCCTGCACTTTGTACACAGCACACCCCTGAACTCTGCACAATACGCACTCCCAACCCTGCACTCTGTATATAATGCACCCCTCAAATCTGCACGCTGTATATAGTGTAATCCTGAACTCTGCACTCTGTACATAGTGCACCCCTGAGCTCTGCACTCTGTACATAGCGCACCTCTGAACTCTGCACTCTGTATGTAACACACTCCTGAACTCTGTACTCTGTATTTATTGTAATCCTGAACGACATACTCTGTATGTAACGCAATCCTGAACCCTGCACTCTGTACATAGCGCACCCCTGAACTCTGCACTCTGTATGTAACGCACTCCTGAACGCTGTATGTAGTGTAATCCTGAATGCCACACTCAGTACATAACTCACTCCTGAACCCTGCACTCTTTACATCCTAGATGCAACTGGCCATTTAAGGGCAACTATACTGCTAACATGGTCTGTGATGAAATTGAGTTTCGACATCCCTGGTTTATGGAAAGGAGAAATGCTGCAAGAAAGCATTTTACAGTGCTTTTACAAGCAATTTATTAAGCGGGTGATAGGGTCAAAATAGTGCTAGTATAAATGCAGCAAGAGCGAGTCTCACCAGCATAAGTCAGAGTGCGGGCAGCACCTCATGACATACAATAAATAATTGGTAATTGAATTCACCAAACAAAAGTACTTTGTTAAAAAGAATATCTTGGACTCTTACAGCAAAGAACAAAATCTTGGTGATAAATGTAAAAATAGGTGCAATGCATCCTTCCTAAGGACACTGATATTCTCTGCATAGCCAAATTAAAACGACAGTACTTACAGATCTTCCACCAAACAAAAAATGAATAGCTCAATCAAGCCAATAGTACCTATTATAAGTGGTGGTCCTTTGCCCGGCCAGGTTTTTACATAATGAAGATGTGTGGTACACTGGCTGCTGGCCAGAGCCCTACACAAAGTGATCTTATTTCATCACCGACACAAACAAATGTCTTGTGCAGAAACAGCAACGACTTGTGAAGGATTGAGGAGGTGCAATGTTTAATGTGTCGCTTCACAGAGCTTAGGCAGCAGTAGACATATATTTCTCAGGAGTGTGAGAAGCAGAGTAAATTACTGTGCTCCGCTCTGTCACATCAAGGACCAGCAATCAGCACCTTGCAGCTTCTGATGATATACACAGATGAGGTCTAATTTTTCCTAAGCAAGCTGATTTTCTTGAAAAAGTTTCAGTTTAGCCCTGTTCACTTCTCTTCAAATCCACTGTCATGAAACTCTGCTTGCGATTTTAAAATGTTAGTTTTTGTGCGTTATACATGCGTGCATTTCTTTTTTGTCAACCGATGAGCATACGTTTCCTCTTGTGACATCATAAGGTAATATGCTTCCTGTTTTTCAGTGTATGGAGTTGTGGAAGCATGGCTGATTTTACACCAGTGTTTGCAGCTGCCGCAACAACTGTCGCCATCTTCATTATGGAGGAGGGTTTTCAATCCTGCAGGCTCAGCCTGTGTAGTGTAATAACTGCACAGGCAGAGAGGGGGATGGGAGTTTTCTACTGACAGCATCCTATACAACTGGCAGGTATCTGTGGCAGTTTTCTATATGGAAAACTGCCGTCTTACCTTTGTTAATCCAGTGCAGGTCTGCACTAGTTTCTATTTTGCTTTGAATAGAGGTGGCGCAGATAGACCTGAAACAGCTTTATCTGCTCTGATCTATGTGGCGCATGCCACTTCTGACAGTTTCCATTATACTGGTGCAGGAAGCTTAGGTAATTCTACAAAAACACATAATGTAACACATGTTTATTATGCATTACTATAATGCACATAAAATGCAGAGGTGTGCACCTGGTTGATTAGTGAGTGATATACATTATTCTTCCCCTTCATAGGTTTCATGAGGAAATAACTTTTTTTAGTAGTTTTACATTTTTACTACACAGCAAATTGCATTAAAGTGGTTGTAAACCCTTACAAACCACTTTGGCCTACAGGTAAGCCTAGATTAAGGTTTACCTGTAGGTCCAATAAATATCTCCTAAACCTACATGGTTTAGGAGATATTTAGAAAAAAAGAGGCATCGCTGTCTACGGCGCATGCGCCGTAGACAGCGGCGCACAGGCGCACTGCGCATGCCGAGTTCATGGCGATATGCCGCTTTCGTGCGCTTGCGCGGTAGTGACGTCATCGCCGCTCCAGTGAATCACAGCGCTGAAGCGGCGAGACCAGGAAGTCACTCCGGTATTGATGGCGCCGGAGAAGGTCGTGGATGAGGACCGCTTCGGGGGCTTCGTTCTCAGGTAAGTTATTCATAATGAGCTAGTATGCTATGCATACTAAATCATTATGCCTTTGCCTTGCAGGTTCTGTTTTTTTTTTTTTTTGTGTGAGGAGGCTTTACTTCCTCTTTAAGTTAAAAAAAAAAAAAAAAAAAGACTCAAGGTTATGGGCCCTTAAAGTCCACCTCAACCCTGCTGTTTTTTCCATTTAGAATGATTACTAACCAACCACAGGGAAGTTAAACCATCTATCTTATGAATGCTTTTCTTATTTACCATAACTTTTACACTGAATAGTTGCTCTTAGCCAGCCCAATGACACAGTGAAGGAGGGAGTAGAAGGTATCCAGAAGCTTGTACATCATTTTCCTGATGTGCGAGCTTCTGCTCATACTACATATCCCGAGCACTTTGGATGGATGAGTTGAAAGGGCTTATGCACATGGAGGTATGTCAACTCAGCTTGGATGGAGCAGTGTGTGCTGTCTATCATTACGGTCCATAGTGGAAGATCAGCGTGCTGCAGAGGGCAACAATGCAGTTATTTCACAACTGTGTGAGAATGTTCTCACCCTATTGAATGAAGTAAGACATGAAGGGCCTACTGAAGCCCATAGTATTAGAAAAGCTTGCTTCAAAGGGTGACATTGTGATTTCACTGCTTGTAAATATGTTGTCACCCTATTGAAAGAAGTGTTTTACTAAAGCCCATGGTAGGAGATGAGCATGCTGAAAAGGGTGAAAATGCTGTAGTAGTTTTACTGCAGAGTAAGAACATTGACATCCTATGAAAAGAAGTTGGACAGGAAAGATTCTACTGCCAGGATCACCAGATACAAAGCCTATATTACAGTGGGCTATAAAAAGAAGTTGGACATGAAGGGTTCTACTGGCAGAATCACCAGATACAAAGCCTATGTTACAGTGGGCTATAAAAAGAAGTTGGACATGAAGGGTTCTATTGGCAGAATCACCAGTAACATAGCCTATGTTACAGTGGGCTATGAAAAGAAGTTGGACATAAAGGGTTCTACTGGCAGAATCACCAGATACAAAGCCTATGTTACAGTGGGCAATGAACAGAAGTTGGACATGAAGGGTTCTACTGGCAGAATCACCAGTAACATAGCCTATGTTACAGTGGGCTATGAAAAGAAGTTGGACATGAAGGGTTCTACTGGCAGAATCACCAGATACAAAGCCTATGTTACAGTGGGCTATAAAAAAAAGTTGGACAGGAAGGGTTCTAATGGCAGGATCAGCAGTTACAAGCCTATGTTACAGTGGGCTATGAAAAGAAGTTGGACATGAAGGGTTCTATTGGCAGAATCACCAGTAACATAGCCTATGTTACAGTGGGCTATGAAAAGAAGTTGGACATGAAGGGTTCTACTGGCAGAATCACCAGATACAAAGCCTATGTTACAGTGGGCAATGAACAGAAGTTGGACATGAAGGGTTCTACTGGCAGAATCACCAGTAACATAGCCTATGTTACAGTGGGCTATGAAAAGAAGTTGGACATGAAGGGTTCTACTGGCAGAATCACCAGATACAAAGCCTATGTTACAGTGGGCTATAAAAAAAAGTTGGACAGGAAGGGTTCTAATGGCAGGATCAGCAGTTACAAGCCTATGTTACAGTGGGCTATGAAAAGAAGTTGGACATGAAGGGTTCTACTGGCAGGATCACCGGATACAAAGCCTATGTTACAGTGGGCTATGAAAAAAAGTTGGACAGGAAGGGTTCTACTGGAAGGATCAGCAGTTACATGCCTATGTTACAGTGGGCTATTTAAAGAAGTTGGACATGAAGGGTTCTACTGGCAGGATCACCGGATACAAAGCCTATGTTACAGTGGGCTATAAAAAAAAAAAAAGTTGGATAGGAAGGGTTCTACTGGCAGGATCAGCAGTTACAAGCCTATGTTACAGTGGGCTATGAAAAGAAGTTGGATTTGAAGGGTTCTACTGGCAGAATCACCAGATACAAAGCCTATGTTACAGTGGGCTATGAAAAAAAAGTTGGACAGGAAGGGTTCTACTGGCAGGATCAGCAGTTACAAGCCTCTGTTACAGTGGGCTATGAAAAGAAGTTGGACATGAAGAGTTCTACTAGCAGGATCAATGGGTACAAAGCTATGTTACAATGGGCCTTTACAAAACAAACAAGATTGTCTTAATGGACTGGGCAATTCTCACAAAGTATCTGCTTTTAACATCTGAGCATAGTTCTACCTTAATTGTATAAATTAAATCTTTTTGACCATAAGCCAGGGCTTGACAAATTTGCTTGGAATCTAGGAGCCAGCTAAAAAAGTTAGGAGCCAGGTTCTTTTTTTTTTTTAACGACATGGAGAGGAGTGAGGGGAAGATGGCCCCCGCCTGTCTCCAAGTCATTGCAGGGCAGAAGCGACTTCAAATCCTCACTTCTGCCCGTAGCTCTTAAAAAAGGGACATTTTTTTTTTTTTTATTTCAAATGGCAATTTTTTTTTTTTTGCATTTTAGTGTAAATATGAGATCTGAGGTCTTTTTGACCCCAGATCTCATTTAAGAGGTCCTGTCATGCTTTTTTCTATTACAAGGGGTGTTTACATTCCTTGTAATAGGAATAAAAGTGACACAATTTTTTTTCAAAAGAACAGTGAAAAAATTTAAAGTTAAAATAAATAAGAAAAAAATTATTTTAAACGCACCCGTCCCGCCGAGCTTGTTTGCAGAAGAGTAGCGCCCGCATATGAAAGCGGTGTTCAAACCACACATGTGAGGTATTGCCGTGATCGGTAGAGCGAGAGCAATAATTCTAGCCCTAGACATCCTCTATAGCTCAAAACATGCAACCTGTAGAATTTTTTTAAATGTCACCTATGGAGATTTTAAAGGGTAAAAGTTTGTCGCCATTCCACGAGCTGGCAAAATTTTGAAGAGAGACATGTTTGGTATCAATTTACTCGCCGTAACATTATCTTTCACAATATAAAAAAAAAAATTGGGCAAACTTTACTGTTGTGTTATTTTTTAATTAAAAAATGTATTTTTTCCCAAAAAAGTGCGCTTTTAAGTCCGCTGCGCAAATACGGTGTGACAGAAAGTATTGCAACGACCGCCATTTTATTCTCTAGGGTGTTAGAAAAATAAATATATATAATGTTTGGGGGTTCTAAGTGAAGGAGCTATGCTGCCCCAGGCGCCAGGTCGCTAATTCTAGTCGCCAATGCGACCTGGCGCCTGGTATTCGTCGAGCACTGCCATAAGCAACTGTTTTTATTAAGAATATGAATTTAAATAAATTGGTTTTGTAAATAAAGTCAATATTTGCAATGTAAAATAACTCTATAATTTATTTATTTATTTATTTTCCTGTAGGCAACCCCCAATATAAAAATATATGACCATTTTCCAGTGGGTTTTTCAAAGCAAGAAGACAGTGCCGATTATATAACAGTTTGCACAGGTGCTCTACACAAGAAAACAGGCGGCCCCGTTTGCATGGCCATTATCACTGCTCTGTGCTGATTGCCCTATTTCTATAGTACCTCCTGGCCAGAGACAATTCATCAGGAACTCACAGAGTACTTGTATGTATAGTTGCCCACTTTTCTCTGTCACATCCACGGCATTAACTGAGTTGTTGTTTCTGTATAGCTATTAGCCACACATATTTTTCCCATCATTTCAAATAAGGTTATATTACATTGTTACAATATTCCCAACAGGTTGGGAGCAGTATTGCTTTATATAACTTATTGCTGTAAAGGTATACTAGGATGACATCGCCCCAGCTCTTGACAAAGTCCTCAACTAATGAAACACATCAATCAGTGGATTTTATGTAATATACTGGTCTCTGTGACAGATAATTTGATTTGAGTTTTTATGCTGGCTATATAGTACTTGTGTATGTGTGATCCCTTTGGTGAGGTTTTTATTTATTAATAGTTTGCTGATGTAATATATAGACAAACGTAATACAACTTAGATCGAGGTGAGTAACAATTTCACCTAGTTGAGAGTAGGATACGAAGAGCACTGGTGTGGGAAGTTAAAGTGTAACTCCAGTCGTTTCTGTGTTTATTAAAAGTCATCAGCTACAAAAACTGTAGCTGCTGACAATAAACACACTTACCTGTCCCAGGATCCAGCGATGTGCTCACCCGAGCCATCCCATCCCGGCATCTCAACTGTGGGCACCTGGCAGTGACAGCTTGCAGCTTCACAGCCACTTGCCCAATGCGCATGAGAGAATCGCACTGTGACTCCTGAATGGTCCAGCAGTCTTCTGGGACCTGTGACGTGCCCCAGAAGACTGCAGGGAGGGAGGGGAGGAGGAGAACTTTTGCTCCGTGTGGGAGCAGGTACCTGTCAAATCTAGGTAACCCCCCAAGAAAATAATTGCATGCCAAATGTAGCGGGGGAGGAGGGGAGGAGTACTTAAAATCACAATCTGTTGGGTCTGAAATCCACATTGGAATGATTGCTTTCTTTGAACTGTTTAATGTGTATTTTTAGGCAAACCTTGTTATTTCTTCTTCTAGTATTGGATGGTTGGATGGCATGGGGAAGGGTTAGACCACCTTCTATCGCATTTTTTGGCATCTTCTCTCTCCCCGCATTTCCTCATTGATACTGATGACCTTGGCCACTGAAAAAGAAAGTTGTCTCCAGAACAAAAAGAAATCTTCCAGTGGGGACACTTATTCCTTCCAGGGATCACTGTCTAAAGCCTAGTACATTTGGCCCGTATGTATAGCCGGCCTCTGTTGGCTGAGCATGCTGGAAAACCAGCAGCCGACTGGCTCCTGATCAGCGCTCTAAGACAATGGCTGGAAGTGCTGACTGAACTGTTCTGGTGGGGGGGGCGTCTCCCTGTCAGAACACAATAGCTCAGCAGGGGAGATTGCTGTACTAACATCAGATTGTTAGTACAGTGGCTCTGACCTTAGCTGTCAGTTTTTATCGTACAACCCACTGGGTTGAATGAAAAAAATGTGACAGTGTGTACTAGGCTTTAGAGAGGAATTCAACTCAATCTGGGAGATTGTCTCTAACTTCCTGAAGGCTTTTTGGGACAGGAAGTAAAAGGAAATTTGGTAGAAGGTATACACTTTAAAATATAGATTCAGTATGGATCATCATTACTCAAAAGCCTCATACACACGATCGGACCGTGGACCAACTTTCCTGTGGATTTTTGTCCAAAGGGAGTTGGCCCCAAGTTGGTATTGCATACACATGGCAGGACTTTTTTCAGCCAACTTTCACCAAATCACTTGGTTTTTCTGCTCTTTACCGCCACTTTGGTCAACTTCTGTATTGTTGTCTGATCTTTTGCATTGGTTCTGCATTGGTTTGTACAAAAGTCCGTTGGTTTTGTGTACACATGGTCGGACTTTGGTCCATCGGACTTTTGTTGGCAGAAAGTTGGTCCGTTCGCACAGCCAACAAAAGTCCGATGAAACCTGGAAAAAGTTGGTCCGATGGAGCGTACACACGGTCGGATGTTGGTCCAAACCAGCTAATTTGCATGTTGGTTGTCAAAAAGTCGGATCGTGTGTACGGGCCTTTAGAGACACACATAGCACATTTAAATGTATTTTTTGTTTTTTGAACAGAGTTATATTGTAACTAGTGTAGGTATATGTTATAGCATTGTAGCATTATAAAATATGTTGTTGTCTGCATGTCCTAACTTCTGCTAAAGAATTGGAGTGAAGTTCATTATTTGACTGGCCTGTTGCATCTTCACCCTGACAAAGCTAGATGACATCTTTCAGGACACCCTGGTCACCACCCACAACATTAAGATATAAGCAAACCACAAAGAATGAAATCCTTTGGTGTGGGATGACATGCTATAATTTCAGTAAATACAAGGGACTGCACACCATTCAAGTAAAAAAAAAAAAAAAAAAGAAATAGTCAAACCCAATCATTTACTGGACTCTTTCAGGATTATGGCTCTGTTACATTAAACAGGAAATACATGACTGAGTGTCAGAGGCTTTCCGGTAGTTGCTTTTATAGGTGGGCCATTTCCACAGTTCTGCTGTCATGGAGGATGTCTTGGGAAACTACATAAAGTTTTAGAATAGAGACTAATCCTTTTTCATGCTCTGGATAATCATAATTAAATTAGTAATAATTACACTGAAATAGCAGAAGGTTTCATGACAAGGACAGTACTTTAAACAGGCAGCAGAAATATTCTGTTGAGAGTTTATGGAAATGTATTGCTGTCATTTTCTAGCTGGTAGCCCGATGCACAGCAATAAGATGTAGAGGGAAGATTTCTAGGGGGGGAAAAAAAGTTAATTTTCTTGCAGCAGAAATGATACTGCTCTCAGCAAACAGTTATTGCTGAGATGAAACTGATTATCCAGTGCAGATAGAACTCTGATGGTTAGATGGTTTTCTGTTAAGGCCTGGTGGAGATGTTACTTTCATTTCCGGAAAGTCACTATAGATTAAAGGACATCTGTCAGTAATATCACCTTTTCATTTTCTTATTAAATGAAATGTTGCAATGTTTCCTAGTGCAAACTTCAAATTTAAATAAATTATCACTACTACCAGTGCTGCTTGTTGGCGATAACTTATTAAAGGGCCATGTGTTTTGTCAGGAGATTAATGTTATCATACAGTATGTTCATATAATGCAAACTACAGTGCAATGTACACAGCTCACACTTTACAAGCAAAACACACCCAATGAATAAGGAAAACATATCAGGAATAGAAAGAAGCATTCATCAACAACCTACTACAGCGAGATGGTAAAGCTGCTTATAAGCTAGTCACATTTTTATTAAATGTTTCGTTTTAAGAGCATATGTTCGATTTTCTAATGATTAGTGGGGTCGAATCGTCATTTGCTTTTGAGTGACAAGAAAACTAGAAGGTGCAAAAAATTAATGAATTTCTAGCAGTATATGTGGTTTTCAATTTCTAGAAGTATATGTGGTTTTTGTTCTGAAAAGTAATTTTTTTCTAAAATCAAATGTTAAAAGCAAATTACGTCAAGTCGCCAAGTCATTAAATGATCTGAGAACTTAAAATGGAACTTCACTTTCTCATCAACATTTTTAATTGTTATGCTGCTAGCATTAGTAAACAGAAAAGATAGGAAACTATATCATATTTATACCTTTTTTTTTATTATTTTTTCCAGTTACTTCCTGGTTTCCAAGCCTAGACAAAGGATGTCCTACATGGCAGGAGTCTCCGGGAAAGGAGGAGGGGCTTTCTTAGCTAAGCACACCCTTCTACATGAATGCCTGAGCTAAGAGTAGATGGATTCCAGGAAGTAAATCCTACATGAATTAACTGCCCTTACTTAACCAGCTGAGATCCGCGCCATAGCCAAATGACGGCTACAGCGCGGATCTGATGTGCCGGGACGACGTCTATTGATGTCGTCCCGGCAACGAGCTGCCTGCGCGCCCCTGAAGGTCGCGCGCGGGGCGCTCTGTGATCAGCGAGTCTGTGAGACTCGCTGGATCACAGATCCGAGTAAGGGGTCGATCCCGACCGCTTACCACGTGATCAGCTGTTTCTTTCCTGCTCGCGCTAACAGCGCGAGGAGAAAAAAAAAAGCCGATCACCGGCGGCAGTGAGAGGGACATCAGTCCCTCTCACTGCAATATGCCCAGGGTCCACGGTGCCCACATTTACAAAAATAAAGTGCCCACTAGCTCCACCTGTGCCCACAGTGCCATCAGTCAGTGCCCACAGTGCCATCTGTCAGTGCCCACAGTGCCATCTGTCAGTGCCCACAGTGCCAGTGCTGCACATTCAGTGTCACCTACCAGTGCTCATCAGTGTCCCCTACCAGTGCTCATCAGTGTCCCCTACCAGTGCCCATCAGTGTCCCCTACCAGTGCCCATCAGTGCCACCTATCAGTGCCACCTATCAGTGCCCATCAGTGCCATCTATCAGTGCCATCTATCAGTGCCATCCATCAGTGCCCATCAGTGTCCCCTACCAGTGCCCATCAGTGCCACTCTGGCAGTGAAGCACCCAGCTGCGAGTGGCTACTCTCTGGGTTGATTAGAGACATTCAGTGGATGTCAGCAGTTCAAAGTGCCTGAGTTTTATCACCCGTGCCCTCTATTCCCATCAGAGACTGTGTTATGTTGGATGTTACCTTAAAAAGGACTTTTATGTGTCAGCATCTGAAGTCGTTGGGTACTAATCCTGGGAACCCCTAGAAAATCACCAATAAGCCACGAGGAGGTAACTGGTAAGCCCAAAAGGTCAAGGCCGCCCCTCAGGGGGTTATGGCCGCTACACAAATAATAATGGTACTTCTTCAATACTGCATATGTTATAAAGTTTGATATTCAGCAGATTGCTTGTTAATGGCATTGTACATCCAATGTTCCAGATTCATTCAATCAATTAATCTTTTCCTCAGGGATAATCAGATGCCACTAAACATATCAAGATATACCACCACTTCTCAAAAATGTCTTGTCTTTTCAATCTCCACTTGCACGAGGAAGGGGGCGATTCCATGCTACATCCGTGTTGGATGTACGATGCCATAAAGCAAGAAATCTGCTGAATATCAAACTATATAGCATATGCAGTATTGGAGAAGTACCGTTATTATCTGTATATTCTTTTAAAATGTCCTTCAGGCCAAAATATGGCCCTGTGTGTTTTTAAGACTATGTATTTTTTCAATAATTTTGTAATAAAGGGACGTTTTTATATGAACACATAACTATGTAAATAGGGATGGTGGAAACCTTTTTCCAGAACAGAGTGAACATATGGAAGCAAAAATTGTTTAAATGCAAAAGGTGTATTTTTATATCTCGTTCACATGTGTGTACTTAGGTGTATGCCCACGCGAAGGCCGTGTTTGTCCGCACAGGGATGTGCTCTGCACTACAGTCCACGAGGAAATACAATATCACTGAGAGGAAACTACAGGTTACAACAGCACTGCTGCTTTCTGTCTAGCAATGTAAAGGAGACTAAGAAGCTATAAAAAGATGAAAGGGGAGGAACTATCCTTCAAAACCAACATTTTGGATCCTGTGTGGAAAATCCAACTTTAGCTTAACAGCAAAACATGTTTGGAAATGATTCTCAACCCAGGGACCCATTGAAAATGAGGCCACCTCCTGCTGGCTGACTGAGTTTATTTTATCCATCATGTGGCCGTGCAATCACATAATAATTAGTTATCAGTGTGACAGAAACAGCGCAGTCTTTTAGCTTCTGAGGCTTTGATATTGATTTGACACAGATTACGTTCCTGAGCATACAATACCTAAATTATCATACTCATTACATTTCTCAGTAAATAAGAAAAGCAAACACATCAAACACAATACATCTATATACCTCCCAATTATATGACATGAGAAAGAGGGATGCCTTCTTGTGCAAGTATGTAGACAAAGGGCACATCCCTGTTATGCCCCCACTTACACCTACCACAAAGAATTCATAAGCAAAAATTATAAATTTAATCCACAAGTGTTTTTTTTTTTTTTTAAACCACAACTTTATAGTGGCTTTTTAACATAACATATGCAATAATTTAAAGGACTAATGCCGCCTACACACGATCGGACATTCCGACAACAAAACCGTAGATTTTTTTCCGAAGGATGTTGGCTCAAACTTGTCTTGCATACACACGGTCACAAAAAATTTCGGAAAATCTGAACGTGAGAACACGGTGACGTACAACGAGCCGAGTAAAAGGAAGTTCAATAGTCAGTGCGGCTCCTTCTTCTCCGAGCATGCATGTACTTTTGTGCGATGCACACACGGTCGGATTTTCCGAAGGGAAATGTTCAATGTGAGCTTGTTGTTGGAAAATCTGACCGTGTCTATGCTCCATCGAACATTTGCTGTCGGACTTTCTGCCAACAGATGTTTGATAGCAGGTTCTCAAATTTTCCGCCAACAAAACTTGTTGTCGGAAAGTCCGATCGTGTGTACAATTGTGTGTGTCCGTCACACAAAAGTTCACGCATGCTCGGAATCAAGCAGAATGAGCCGCACTGGCTATTAAACTTCCTTTTTCTTGGCTTGTTGTACGTCTTGTACATCACCGCGTTCCCATGTTCGTAATTTTTGGCCTACATTTGTGTGACCGTTTGTATGCAAGACAGGTTTGAGCCAACAACTGGCGGAAAGTCTGATAGTGTGTAGTGCTGCCATTTATTCCAACTCCCGTCTCCATCACTGGACAAGTTGGTGGACACGTACATTCAGAAACAACTATAAATATACTACTTTATACTTTGTTAATCCCAAGGGAAATTGTTAATATGAAAATAAAGGCATTGATCTAATGAACACTATAACCTACACACATCAAACAGTTATTAAAATGCATGCAACAGTGGTATATTAAAACATCTTACAACTACTGTAGGTCAAAAATAGGAACATTGTCGTGCAACAATGCTTGACAATAGGAATGCCGTTATTGTCCATGAGACCCCTTTACACCATGCTATGTGCTTCTGTGCATCTTGGAAAAAAGGTGCAGGAGCTTCTTTAGGTGTGAAATTTTTGGTTCCATTGAGGGAGATTTTTAAAACTGGTGCACTCAGAATCTGGTGCAGCTGTGCATTGTAACCAATCAGCTTCTAACGTCAGCTTGTTCAATTAAGCTTGGACATAAATGGCCTGTACACGCGATCCGAATATCGTACGACAGATCGTACAGCTTTTTTCGCTTAATAGTCGCAAGTAGAAATTGAATAGGTAACTAAAGTCCCGAAAATTCTCGTACGACAGAAAAAAAAAAAGCAATGTCATGTGTTGTAATGTATTTGTATAGTATTTTCGGATGACACTATACTGACTACACGAAAATCGCCCGATCTGGTATCATACGAGGAAAATTTTCATGCTTGTCCGGTCGAATAATATCGGATGAACTGTCGTGATCGGCTCTCGAAAGTAGTGTACACACGATCCGATTATCGTATGATTCTTCCTCTTCCTTTTCGTACGATATTCGGATCGTGTGTACGGGCCATAAGGCTCGGGTTAACACTGGTGCGATGCGAGAACCCATGTGAATCCAGCACAAGTTCCCGCATCGCACGCGACCCGCAGGCAGTTTACAGAGCCATGTGCAAACCACTGGGAGTGTCAGTACAAAATGAATGACACCCCTAGATCGGTTCGCATATTGCAGTGCGAACTGTCAGTTTGGACATAAATTGGATCACATGGGTGTGAACACCCACGTGGTCCGATTCTGGTACGGACCAAAAAAGGGTCCTGCACGACAATCTGTATGGCTGAATTTGCATCGCCCAGACATCACATGTGATTTGCACTGAAGTGTGGTGCGAATCACATGCAATATGGCACAGCGCACCAGTGTGCACTGGGACTAAAATCTGGAAGCTGATTGGTTTCTATGCACAGCTGCACTGTGCAGTTTTGGTAAATAATCCCTATAGACTTCAATAGGAGCAAATGAAAAATGCATGAAAAAACCCAGAAAAGCATAATAAATGCATGAAAAACACAAAAAAAAAAAAATGTCATACAACTGCAGATGCAAATGTGTGAACTTAGAATGCTCACCTACTGAGACCAGTAAAATGCAAGTACTTCCAGCAGATAAACCTAGTAATCTGCTGTGACAAACAATTTAAAGGCCCAGCAAGAGCAGTGAATAGCTCCACTGTGCAATAATGTCTACAGAAAGAAGCCATGAAGCAGAGCTGTGTCTTTAATGGCTTGGTATGTGAAGACTGAAAATGAACACTTAATAGGAATCGTCTTGGTAAATGCTGTTGGTTGTACCTGCCAAAAAAAAGGTGATTCAGGAAAGGAGGTTTGTTGATACTGCTAACAGCAAAAATTCATTTATCCATGAATATCGTATTATAAGATAGTGCTAACAACAAGTATTCAGATCTGTCGTGAGCGTGAGATCCTTCGGACATTGTGAGTTTAAGTTTGCTTAGTTACAAATCCATCTACTAAATTAAATATTCTATTCACAATGGCAGCCTTTCATAAATTTAGGTTATGACTATGCTAGAACAATATAATAAGCACATTTTACATCTCCTTACATGAAGGGTGCCGCTGCTGACTTCTAAAACTGCCAGTTGCCTGGCTGTCATGTCAATCCAAAGGTTTCAATATCTTGGGTTACGATCTGCAAAAAGTGTGAGAACTGTTATCAAAGACAGCCGGGCAACTGGCATGTTCAGAGGCATGGCATGTTTTTAATGGTAGTTTACAGAGTCCTATCTTGACATGTATGCTATAACTGCTATGCACACACAATAAATCTTCACTTGTAGACCGCCCTGCCCAGTAATGTGAGCTGCTTCTTCTAGTGGGCCTCCCCCACCTGCTGGGAGCACAAGGAACCACTCCCAGAGGTAAAAAGGTGATGGATGCTCTATCTGCCCTTAACGTGAAACATTACCAATCCTTAGGCTACTTTCACACTGATGCGCATTACAGGCGCTACAGTGCTAAAAATAGCGCTATCTAGGGGTTAAAAGCGCCCCTAAAAATATCGGCACTTTACCAACGACGCCCGCCCGCCCCAGTGTGAAAGTAGCCTTAGGGCCTCATGCACACTGGACGTTTCTGTAGCTGCTTCTAGGGGCGTCTGCCGTTTTTTTTTTCCTGCCTCTAAATTCCCCTACATGTTAGCCTATGTGTCTATGCACACACAGGATTTTACCAGCGTTTAGTGGCAGGGGCTTTTAGAGGTAGAAAAAAACCCACTGCCAGTGTGTCCAGGAGCAGCAGAGTTTTGGCAGAAAAAAAACGCTTGACCATTGTAAATGCATGTTAACAATAGGCGTGTTTTTCGTGTTTGAGCGTTACTTCATTTCAATGATCAGAATAAAATTATTATTCCGGCCAATGAAACTAATTAATTCCCAAGCGCTTGATGTCTGTAAATGTGCCTAAATGTGTGTAAAACACTTTTACAAGAGTAAGGCACTTTTTCTGTCAAAATGCTGATGCCAGGGTGAAAGGCTTCTGGTGTGCATGAGGCCTAAAGGTTAGTTTTTGTTTTTTAATTTTTCTTTTGCCTTTATTTTCACCTGGTGATCTGGCCTGGAACAAACTGTCTTAACTTGGCTATACACTAGTAGAAATGCTTTCGAAGTTTTCTGTTTTAAGACTGTTTGTTTGATTTAATTTTAATAATTGTTAGTGGGATCAAATTAAGATTCATTTTTTACCACAGTGACCATTAGGCCCCTTTTACACTGGGGCGTTTTTTCAGGCGTTTTTCAGGCGCTTTATCGTTAAAAAAAGCGCCTGTAAAGCGCTTGAAAGAAGCCTCTTTCACACTGCCAGCGCCCGAAAAAACGCTTGTAAAGCGCCGCTTAAACTAGCAGCGCTTTACCAGTGTTTTTCAAGCGCTTTTAACCCCTGCTAGTGGCCAAATAAAGGGTTAAAAGTGCCCACAAAGCGCTGCCGCCAAAGGCGCTTTTTGGGCGTTTTTCAGACGCTTTTTGGGCGTTTTGCAGGTGCTTCCCATTGATTTCAATGGGAAGGGGCGCTTTAGGAGCGATGTATTTACCGCTCCAAAATCGCTGCAAAGAAGCTGCTTGCAGGACTTTTTTTGACGCCCTGCCAGCGCAGCGCCTCAGTGTGAAAGCACCTGGGCTTTCACATTGGGATTGCAGATGAGGCTTCTTTCAAGCGCTTTACAGACGCTTTTTTTAATGCTAAAATGCCCCAGTGTGAAAGGGAGCTCAGTGTGAAAGCACTCGGGCTTTCACATTGGGATTGCAGATGTGGCTTCTTTCAAGCGCTTTACAGGTGCTTTTTTTAACGATAAAGCGCCTGAAAAACGCCTGAAAAGCGCCCCAGTGTGAAAGGGGCCTAAAATTTGAAGGAGCGGATGACTTTTTTTTTTCTCAAATACAAAAACAAATTTTTAATATTTTATGTGATTTTTTGTATTTTTTGTATTTTTAGTATATTAATACATTTTTGATCAAATGGACATTATCAAATGTCCATTTGATCAAAAATGTATTAATATACGAAAAATTTTCATAACATAATTTTGTATGAATTTTTGCATGAAAACCTACTAGTGTATGGCCAGCTTAAGGGTAGCTCAACAAAGACACCCTTGTCTAAAGAAGGTAGTCTTAGATGGGCTTTACATATGTTACTAACAAAACCCTAACTCCTGATACTTTTTAAATAGTTTTTTTTACCCTTTGAGATACAGATTTTACACAAATGAATAAAAGCTGATCATTTCAAACCCCTAATTGCCACTTAACAGCAGGATGAACAGTTGGAAAAACTAAGTTAAAGGGGGTACCCAGAAAAACAAAGACTGCTTTGTTAATGCATGTGACAGGCTGTATCATATATGTTGTGGAAACCGCGCTAATTAGTATTCAGAACACATGTGGGTTCCCCCCGCTAGTGTCTGCTGTGCTGTGGTGTCCCCACAGTCCTTCAATCCCAAATGTGCAAGTGCTAGCCTATAATATATTAATACCTTGTTCAAATAAGGAAACAAAATACAAAAAATGTGTCAGGTGCCTAGTGTTGATTTTATGCCTTGTTAGGGCTATTTAAAGTGCTTAGTGCATGCGGGTAACATAGATTGCTATCCTGTAGTGTTTGGGCTTAATATGTGCTGGTTACAGGGTTTGGTGCTCTTTTTTAAAAATACAGATATGTTCCATCAGTAGCCCATCTTCACTCCCCCAAAAATAATAATATAACGGGGCATCTATAGCAAATATCTATTACATGTGGTCTAGGTTTTCTAATAGCGTAATCAATACCATAGTCCCATCAGTTTAGCCATATAGAAACCAATTATTCAATTTTCCAATGTCATGCAGTAGACACTAGCGGGGGGAACCCACATGTGTTCTGAATACTAATTAGCGCGGTTTCCACTTTAACCCTTTCTTTATTCTGAATAGCCACCTATGGGTGGTTATATTGCACGGAACTGCAGCTCACTAAAACATCTGACTTTACTTACTCCCAGTTTTAATTTTACTTTCATTTTTGGAACACACTAACCAGCGCCAGTACCACACGGTCTGATTGTATCATATATGTGCTTTTTGCGTTTGCCTTTAGTACCACTTTAAACTGATCTAATTTATACCCCACTACACACACCCTGCTCTCTTAGGCCGGCCATGCACGGCCGAGATTTGAACCATTAATGGACAGGCTGAATGTACCAAGTTGATCGATCAATCAACTTGGGTACAATCAGCCTGCCGGATTTGCTGTTATAGCCACTAGCGATAATCACTGTCTTCACCGTTCCCTACCGGGGGCAGACAATAACTCAACAAGAGGGATTCCCCTGTCGGCAATTCTGTGCTGATGGGGGAATCATGCAAATTTCTTTCCTGCAACCCGTGGTTTCAGGAAGGAAATTTGCACCATATATGGCCCCCCATATACAGCAAAGATAAGAAGATAAGTTCATACATACTTGTCAGGAACTCCTTCCTGCTGTTGTACTTGGACAAAGCTGCAGAGGTGGGACATACAGTATCTCACAAAAGTGAGTACACCCCTCACATTTTTGTAAATATTTTATTATATCTTTTCATGTGACAACACTGAAGAAATTACACTTTGCTACAATGTAAAGTACTGAGTGTACAGCTTGTATAACCCCTCAAAATAACTCAACACACAGCCATTAATGTCTAAACCGCCGGCAACAAAAGTGAGTACACCCCTAAATGAAAATGTCCCAATTGTGCCAAAAGTGTCAATTGTTTGTGTGGCCACTATTATTTTCCAGCACTGCCTTAACCCTCTTGGGCATGGAGTTCACCAGAGCTTCACAGGTTGCCACTGGAGTCCTCTTACACTCCTCCATGACGACATCACGGAGCTGGTGGATGTTAGAGACCTTGCGCTCCTCCACCTTCCATTTGAGGACATGACACTGGGGAGGGAAAATGGCTAATTGGGCCCAATTTGGACATTTTCACTTTGGGGTGTACTCACTTTTGTTGCCAGTGGTTTAGACATTAATGGCTGTGTGTTGAGTTATTTTGCGGAGACAGCAAATTTACACCATTATACACTCATTACTTTACATTGTAGCAAAGTGCCGTTTCTTCAGTGTTGTCACATGAAAATATATAATAAAATATTTCCAAAAATGTGAGGGGTGTACTCACTTTTGTGAGCTACTGTATGGTCTCCATTTTTATTATTAAAAGCATTGGTGATAGGTCAGTTGTGAGGGTGTCTTAAAATAAATTAGAATTATTTAAGTAATCAAATCAAGTAGATTTACCTAGACATTTCATAAATTAGGTTTACCTAGAAATTATAAACGAATAGATAATCCTGTTTTAGACAGAGACATGACTGTGGTCCTCTCGCTTTCCTAATTATAACCGATCTAGTGCAAGAATTGATGTGTTTCTAGTTAAATTAATCATTGCATGAATGTCTACATCTAAATTGCATAGATTTTTATCACATTTCAGTGATGAGGGGCAGAAATTAAACACCATGTATACTAATCTAGTCATCTCCATTATAAATCTTCATGACTTCATTGAAGCAAGCAGGGAAAATCTGACAAAGCTTTTTATTGTTTCATAGTAGGTTTCCCATCGACTGATGTATTGCCAAATATCAGACTTTTTTTTTATATTATGGAGAATGCAGCAGGTGGAGGGAGAACACCACTAGGTAGGCAGGAACAAAGATAAACTTTTAAAGGGTGCATTCCCCACTGAAGGGAGAAGAAATAATAAGCTGGACGTGATTTAATCCACCGGACTCACCCTGTTACCGAAATATCACTTTAGACGGAGAAATGCAAACAGAGAGCTGGGAAAATGCATTTGATCCATGACCTCTCCGATCGGTATTTTGATCAGCACCCCTGCATGCAGCCTAGTGATTTCTCTGTGCATATTTTGAAACAGCACAGTGCCTAGAAAAAGATCATCATTAATCACTACATGGTGTTTCTAGCTTGTTGACATTTCGACCCTCTTATAAGACTAAATTACTAGGTCTGCATTTAATTCTTTTCAGACTGCCAGTGACCTCTGTTTTGCTTTGTTCGCCACCAAATGGGCAACACAGCTGAAAATGTCATCTTTTGTCCTATTTCCCAACATTCTTGCCCTCGCTCGTCAATTATAAATGCCTCCAGACATGCAGGTAAAGGCACTATATAGCAGCTAAACACCCACTGAGGAAGACATTTAAAGAGAATAAAATGATAGTGGCTTTGTGTATCTCAGCACGGGGGCCAACTTTGATGTTCATCCCAAGCATGAAAAACCGCCAAGAATCCATTTGCTGGAAGAGGTTGGCATTTGGAACCAATCATTCCCATTTGGCTTTAGAGTAAATAGCCAAGGAAAGAAAACATTAGCAAAAAAACATAGACATATGTATTATTCTAGCACTCCAGTTGCTCACTTCAATTGTGAATTAATTATGTACTTTGCCAAACACAAAACACAAGAGAAATATAATACTGGTCAGTTTTTTAAAGGAATATATCCCACCAGTACAGAATTATATTGCACTTTCTTATATAGTCCTGTCTGTTATATTTTTTTTATCTACACTAACCTTCACATTTTCAGGACAAGCATTCAGGGTGTACCCCCTTTTTCTAAGGTCCAAGCAGTACTAATACACAAATTAAAGTATCACGTATAGTACTCAATGGTTTTTGTTGCAAGTGCACTAATACGGCTACAATCACTTCAATCATATATAGTCTCAATAACTCAGAAGCACAAAAAAATTTCAAATAACTTTCTATTATATACCGTAATTGTAGCCTGTATATCTTTGTTTTCAATACTCTCACTGATCCAGAACAACCTTGCAGGTTAGAAAGTCAGAGTAAAGTGGGACTCCTAATCTGCATCCTTGTCCCAGTTCAGTAATTAAAGCTGGCCCATCTCTGTGCAAATTTTGACCGATTCCTAACGAACCAGCCAAAAGTTGCTACATGGGGACCTGTCAATACCTTTTCATCCAATGAACTTTAATTGCAAAATCAGAGAAGCCACCTCATGACTCTTAGGTTGATTCATGAAAAAATGTCCAGCATTCTTAACGATTGCCAACCCAAATTCCTTAAAACCGGGGACCCATGGCTCAATTATGCCCTACCTTCTCTGGACCCAGCAAGCCTAACATTCTTCTAACCGCCTACCTGGACTGAACCTAAGCTTGTGGGATTCCCACCCCACTCCCCTGCCTATTCCCTGTTATGCCAGGCACTAACCTGCCCCCTTCCTCTTCTTTAGCATAATTTCTCTACACCTTCTCATATTACTTTGCTCAGCAATAATCAATATCACTCAATACTTGTTACCTCTTGTCTAACATTCTGTTATTTCTGCCATATTGGCTCTCGCTTCAATTTATCTGATGCCAAAGCCCCTATGTGACAGTTGCTATGGCCCTGTCTTGTCCTGAAGATCGTAATAAAATCTTTGAACGAGAAAAGTCAGAGAAGCCAGGCGGAAAATTGTCAGCTGAACAGTGCGAACATCAAGTCTGATGCAGCCGTTTTTGGGGTATTTCTGACAGCCAGGGATCTCTACTGATAACTCAGTTTTTATAATTATTATTTTTTCCTAAACAAAATGCAACGTGGTAATAAACACATAAGAAATAGAAAGAGGAAGAAAAAAAAAAGGAAAACGTAGACTACAATGCTATTGTTATTTATAATGCTTGACCCCCTAATCAGTTGGAGACGGTCATGTCTGAAAGATAGCAAGACATTGCAACCAATGTCCCTGAGAAAGACAGCATACAATGACCTTCAGTTTTACTATATGTAATGTTACCCAAGCACAACCAGGGTGACTGCTCTTAATAACAGTACAACAGCCAACAATGTACACTAAAATATACTCTAGGCCCAGTTGATCATGTATCATCTGCTTCTTTACCAGGAAATTAGAGAAATTAAAGAACATTTCCAACCAAAGTACATGGATATCACTCCATAGATACACACATTTTTTGGGTGATGAACATACACAGTTTAACCATAACATTTGTCTATGTTATAGATTATGTTTATATTACCTCCTGCTCAGAAGTATTTGAAATGTATGAAGCTCAACCCCACATCCACTATGATCGTACCCAGTGAATATTGGAATTCGAATGTGTGGGATATTGGAGGGGTTATATATGTATCAGCCTTTCAATGTGCTTTAGACCCCTTACACACAGGATAGGCTCCGTTGGAGTCCGCCTGCTCGTCGTTGAATCTGTCCTCTGGTCCCTGCTGAGCAGGCAGCTAGCTGGTCCATGTCCGCTCCGCTTATGCAGAGTGGACATGGACACCGCTTGCTCTCCTCTATGGGCGGTCGGATACAAATGGACCGCCTGTCTATTTACACCCGACTGCCATCTGATCCGCCAGACGAATAGGGAACGTTTGTTTTTAACGGACAGGATCAGATATAGGCAGGTGTCAATGGACATATGTCCGTTGACACCCGCAGCTCCATAGAAGAGACTGGAGGGTCCGATCAAAAAACTGACAGGTGGACCGATTAGTCCAGCTGTGTGGAAGAGCCCTTAGAACATACATTTTTTTTTAAATTTTGAATAAATATGTAACATTTTACTGATATGAATTTCAATATTGTTCTATACCTAAACAGTCCCATATATTATAACTTTTTGGGGCTTTTTATTTTTAGCGTTTAAGAAAAAAAAGGATGAGATCCCCTTTACTGCTCTCAGATTTTTCCTCATTTCCTATTGACACCTGGACAGATAGTGTAGAGAAATCTAAAGACCACAGACAGAAATAAAAACCTTACCGTTCCATCCAAAACAAAAACAGTTTTGGTTGGAGTAACATTTTAGGGTACTGAATAGAATAGAAGAATAGATAGTACAGGAGAACTTTAACATGGTTCTTTAAATATTACACAGAAGTCACATAATCAGCCATAGAAATTTCCGTTTCTCATTTTGCCTAAATACGATAGCTATGCAAAAATATTAGACGAGACAAGTTGAAGGAAATTTTCTAAATCTGGAGTTTCCCATTTTTGGAACAAAAAGGGTTTGATTTTACTAAAACTGGAGAGTGTAAAATCTGGTGAAATTGCGCATTGTAGTCAGATTCTTCAGCTTGTTGGTTTCTATGCAGAGCTGCACCGTATTTTGCACTCTCCGGTTTTAGTAAATCAGCCCCAAAGTGTCTACAGGCATAACATTTTTGATTGCCCAATCTAGCAATTTTTGCAGGCAGGTCAGGAAACATTGTTATGTCTGTAAGCCCTAATCAACTGCCACAAAAGCCCCTTGCTTGTGTTTTTCAAAGATGAGAGTTGATTGGCTGCGTTGGATTCTTCTCGGCTAAGACCACTTTCACACTGGGTGCTTTTTAGGCGTTTTAGCGCTAAAAATAGTGCATGTGAATCACCTGAAAACTGCCTCTCATGCCTCCCCAGTGTGACAAGCAGCATCTTTGGGACAGTGTCTACACAACTCTCAAAACGCCTTGCCCCTTGAAATGAATGGGCAGCGCTGCCGAAGCTCCTGCAAAGCGCTTTGGCAGGGCCACAACACGGGTGCTTTTACCCCTTTCTTCGGTTGCTAGCGAGTGTTAAAAGTGCCCCACTATCGGCCGTAAAGCGCTGCTAAAACTATAGTAAAGCGATGCTAAAACTAGCAGCGCTTTACCGCTAATGCCAGGCGCTTTCAGTGTGAAAGCAGCCTAACCCCCTCAGCCCAAATGCACAACTTTTCCTAGCAATTTGGGTTGTGGATGGCAGTGACTGGGAGGGGGGGTGTAAATAATTCAGGTTTATTAGACTTTTGTTTCACTTTAAAAAAATGGAGCTGGAATATTTCAAAATCCTACATTCACCCTGACATGATTGAGACCCCCTACCCCAAGAGTAATAGCGTGCCTCCGGCTCTTTATAATGCATTGAAACATATAATTATAATTCTATGAGAGGACCAGAAGGTGAAACCTGTAATCCTGGTAACATAAATCCTGTTTTCTTATCACATAATAATGTTGTTCTTTACAGCTTTTGTGTCAGAAAAATTGCCTTTTTTTAAAATAGGCTTACCACATTAAAATCAAGATAACAAGATGGGAAGTTTCACAATAAATAGACACAATTATGTACCAAGCAGATGGCACCCGGCATCAAATGGATTTAAGGATTTGTCTTTTTTTTTTTTCTACAATTTTCAGCAACAAGATATTCTCTAATCATTCTTTTTTTATCACACAGTTCAAGTATCATCCGTATTGATGTTCCTTGCAGAACTCCATACATAGAATCCATAATTAATTGGAATTATTGTCTCCCATTTATGGCCTCTAGCACAGCAAAGTCACACAATGACCTGTAGGTTTCCGAGAGCTGCAGTGTCTGAGAGGGGAAGCATGTGAGACACACATCAAGGATTTGGCTCAGTCAGGGAAGGTAAAGACAATTTTTGTTTATTTTAAGATGCTTGTGCATCACATGGACTGGATTTCATACTTGTTCAGACTGTCATACGAGAGTAGTTGTATTTAATATACATTTTCAGATATGAAAAACATGGCATGTGTATGGCTCTAAAGAAGCAGGACCAAAATAGAAAAGAATTTGAGAGAAACAATTCAGAGGTATACATTGTTAACAAGACAAATATATACAACGTAAAGCTCTTGTCAGCAGGAAAACTATATATAGTCTGGAATGACAATTCAGAACATGGCATAGCTGCCAGCAGCCACATTGGTGGGCAAAAACAATATCCACATTCTGTACAGTCAAACTTGTTCAACTAATAAAAATTAATTTACCGGCACCTAATTTTCCTTAAAGTGCATGGCTTTAACAACTTTAAACTGCATTTAATCTGGGAGGGGGGGGGGGGGGGGTTGGATAAAGATAGCAATCGTTACATTGTATATAAACTTTAAGCACTTAACCTCTGGAAGATTTACCCCCTTCATACCCAATGCCATTTTCTGAGATACAGCACTGCGTTACTTTAACTGACAATTGCTCGGTCGTGCGACGTTGTACCCAAATAAAATGTATGTCCTTTTTTACCACAAATAGAGCTTTTGATGGTATTTGATTACCACTGCGTTTTTTAATTTTACTGTGCGATAAACAAAAAAAAGACTGACAATTTTGAAAAAACCTTTTTACTTTCTAGTATTAAACATATGCAAAAAAATCAATAAAAAAAAAAAAAAATCGAATTTCTTTATCAATTTAGGCCAATATGTATTCTCCAACATATATTTTGTTAAAAAAAAAAATCCCAATACGTGTATATTGATTGGTTTGCGCAAAAGTTATAGCATCTACAAACTATGGGATATTTTTGTTAATTTCGTTTTTACTATTAATGGCAGCGATCAGCAACTTATAGCGGGACTGCAATATTGCGGCAGACATTCTGACATTAACTGACACTTCTTGGGAACCAGTGACACTAATACAGTGATCGGTGCTAAAAATATGCACTGTCACTGATCTAATGACACTGGCTGGGAAGGGGTTAACATTAGGGTTGATCAAAGGGTTAACTGTGTGCCTAACAAATGTTTATGTGAACTGTGTGAGGTGTTTTTACTAGGGGATGAGATGGAATTTATTTCCTGCTTTGGGGCCACAAACTCCATCCCTTCCCTCTTGTGAGAACGGTGATCTGCCTTGTTTACATGCAGATCGCAGTTCTGTGCCTGTGCGAACGTGGGTGCTGGCGGACATCAAGTACCCGGTACCCACAGATTGGTTTCCGCTGTGTGTGATCACAGTGGGAGCGAGCTGGCAGTGGCGCTCATGTGCGCCCCCTACCTGAAAGTGTGGGATCACGTATATAGATGTGATCCTGCGCACAGCTGCTGTCGTGTAGCAGTAAAACAGCTATAAAGGCGGTCAGCAAGTGGTTAAAGTAGTATTAAACCTTCAGTGTTATTTAGTTTAGCATATTAAGCACAATAAAATAAACATTGTCCAATAACTATTTGTTAGAATTCTCCCCCCAGCTTTTTTAGTTTACAGCTTTCAGTGCTGCTGGCTCCTGCTCTCTCCGTGCTGCTTCCCTGAAATTCCAGTCTCCACAGGAAAGAGTTAATAGTGGACACACTGGACAGTACAGTCTCCAATTAATGTGTTAGCTTGGAGAAAGGAGGGAGGAGCAGAGAAGTCCCTTGTCATTCTAGGTTACAGTGTGTGTTTGTATTGATGCACGATCTGTGGCTTCCCCGCCACCAGAATACACTGATCAGCACTGCAGGCTATAGCCTGCAGTGCTGATCAAGTGGGAAAAATCTGACAGCAGCTAGAGGTTTTTGTGGGCGATAATCTTTGTGAATTGACTTTTGCATACCAAATCCCATACGAACCAATACTATATCATACGTGTAAAACTCACCTAAGCTGTGCAATAAAAGGTTTAGTGACTCCAAAACAACTATCTATGAATTGTACAAATTTTATAAGTAAAACTTAGAAACAAATTATTCAATTGTTTCTTTTGTCTTCCTGCGGTTCCTCTACTTACTGTACATTATTTTAAACCATTACATTTCAATATTTTGTCTTACAGTTTTGCTCTGACATCGTCACATTCGTTAGCAAGAGAGCAGATGATGTTAGGAAGTCTACTCCAGGGAGATAATCCGAGTCTCTTAATGGTCCCAAGTACAAGAGAGGCCATGCCAGAAATGACAGCTCTTGGGACAAGAACTACAATTGACTATCCCACAATGCATCTTGTCGGTACAGAACATGTGAGCTTTGCCAATCTGTGCAAGAGGCAACTACAAAATCAATTTAGTAGCATGTTGAGCAACGTTTGCCATTTATCATTTCTTAACCTGAAGAGAAGGAATACACTTGCTTTAGCCATATTTTTGGTAATTGGTCTGTTTTCCTGTATTTGGGGGTGAGTAGACCAAACTACGCCACCATTATTGCAATACGACCCTAGACATTGATCAAATGGAGCCATCAGCTAAATCAATTCCCGGCATAATAAGCCTGCTGAATTTTACAGTCCGATAAACATGCCTAACAATCACTCTGGGCCAACTGCCAAGAGCCTTGACAAAGTATTGTTTTATTATACAAGACCAACATAATATTTTTGATAGTAGTATATAATTTCAGACTGTTATTACAAAAACAAGTGATACAACCAAGGCAGAGTAAAATAAAAAAAAAAAAAAAAAAAAAAAAAAAACAATACAAATACATAGAATCCTTTCAAATGAAAAATGCATATAACATCTAGGCTGCTTTCACACTGGGGCGGCGGGTCCGTTAGCGGTAAACGCCGCTAGTTTTAGCGGCTCTTTACTGATGCAGTCCAGTGAGGTTATTTTTCTGCATCAAAAACACATGGACAGTAGATTATATGGGTTTCAATGGCCTAGTTCACACCAGTGTGGTCAGCTCCTGTGCGTTCCAGTGCAGAAAAAAAAAGTAGAGCGTGCTGCATTTCTTCTGAACTGAACTGTACTGAAACGCATCAAAAATGCATTACAGCAAATAACAAAAAAAAAAAAAAAACGAAAACGGGAAACTTTGTAAAAAAAAAAAAAAAGGAGGGGAAAAAACACATTTAAAACAAATTAAAAGCAGGAAAAAATGCATAAAAAAACGTGCATGCAGAAATGCATCTGGAATGCATTGCTCTGGTGTGAACCGTCCCCTAAATCTGAAGTTTAGGTATGCCATTTTTTGCTTAGTTACATTCATCCAGCTTAGATTGATGAACGTTTGTATGCTCCATACCTGTGGGTTCCATGTAGAAGCTGGAAATCACTGAGCAGACTCATCTTTGAGCAGCGTGAGCATTGTCTATGGAAATGCATTAGTTTTAGCAAATATAAACTGCTAAATACCTTTTCTCATCAGCAGTTAGAGAAGTCTTGTGACTATCAGTGTATGGTTAAAGCTTGTAGGAGGAGTTTGCATTGTACTCTGACTGCACTATGAGGCTGCAGGACCCCTGACCCTCTGGACAGTGCTGATTGGCCCTGTGCTGATCACATGCACTCTCCCGGAAAAAAAGAAAATCTCTAGCAATACACACCAAACTGAGCATGTGCAGCTTGCCCCCAAGGCTCTGTATTAGCAGGAGATGGTTTGGTGACTGTGGGAGAAGGGGAGGATCAGAGAAGACAGGCTTAAACAGCCATTTTACACAATGTGAGGGATTAACCCCTTAGGTTCCACAGTGAGTATAATAAGCATGCTTTACTGCATATACAGACTGATTTTGTTATGGGTTTAGGTTTATGGGACTGATTTTACGGTTGTGGATTTAGGTGTTTGAACTGTTCACACAAGGATAAGGATCTTTATTTTCATCCATGCAGTTTTTATGTCTTATTGGCTTTGACTTAATATAACTTTTTATTTTTTTGGAAATAAGGATCCTCATTCAGCAGCTTTAGCTTTGTGAACTGTGTCCAAGCTGTGATAAAACACTATCTGCACAAGCTTACAGCTTAAAGATGTGCTACCTCCTACTAATACAGCCACAATCATCTTACTACTTCTTACAGAAACTCTGATAGGGTCACAGACTTCTCCGCCAGCAATGACAGCTCTACAAATGTGCAGGAGCATGAACGAATCTCCTTTCCAGATTCTTGCTCAGTATACAAATTAGGGGTAAAGTCTGGCAAGGATTACAGACAGGACAGTGACAGGAAATCCCAATTAATGGTGCGCTGTGGGTTGGGAAGGTGGATAGAACGACATGCCAAGTGATAACGTTTTCATAAGACAAACAAGAACCAGCTCATTTCGGAAGATAAATGCCTTTATTCCCTTAAGTTGTCATTTGACATCTAAAACAAATGACTGATCCTGAAAAGCAGTGTAATAATACTGATGCTCACAAAAGTGCAATTATTGTTTTTCTTTCCTCAAATTAATCTTATTAAGGGCATAACTTTAAACATTATCAATGTTATGCTGTCATAGACATTAATAGAGAAGGCTGGTTCCAAGTAGGAGGAACATTATCCAGCACAGTCTTAAGATAAGGCCTCATTCACACTGGCAATGACATACATTTATTTATATGCCTTTATAGGCCATTTCTAGATGCATAGAAATATGTAATGATTTTAAATGGTATAGTTCACACCGTTTAGACATATTAAGTTTAGCGGCATTTAGCGAATATAGAATTCTGTGCCTCCTAGGACAAATTAGATACTTTGAACACATCTAAACGCATGTAAATGCAAGTACATATAAAAGCAGAGGAACTTGATCTAAGAAAGCATCTGGATATTTATTTTTTTATACTTCCAAATCATTTTTCCTGCATTTAAGTAAATCAAACACAGAAGGATAGTGTAAAGATAGCCTAGCATGGGTCACTACTTACTCAATGAGGCAGGATGGGGAGAAGCATACCATTTGAAAACTATAAGTATTTTTATTTTTTTCTTAAAATGGTTGTAATGAAATATGAACAAAGAATATCCCTCTATAACAGGGGTCTCCAAACCTTTTAAACAAAGGGGCAGTTTACTGTCCTTCCTACTTTAGGGGTGGGGGACAGATGTAAGTAGGAGGAATAGTAAGCCATTATTGGTGTCAGTGGGAGGAATAATACCCCATCATTGGTGTCACTGGAAAGAATAGTGTCCCATCATTGGTGTCAGTGGAAAGAATAGTGTCCCATCATTGGTTTCAGTGGGATGAATAGTACCCCATCATTGGTGTCACTGGAAAGAATAGTGTCCCATCATTGGTGTCAGTGGAAAGAATAGTGTCCCGTCATTGGTGTCAGTGGGATGAATAGTACCCCATCATTGGTGTCAGTGGAAAGAATAGTGTCCCATCATTGGTGTCAGTGGGATGAATAGTACCCAATGATTGATAGAATGAATAGTACCCCATCAATAATAACCCACCATTGGAGTCAGCAGGATGAGTAGTGCCTCATTATTGGTATCAGTAGGAAGGATAGTACCACAACATTAATGTCAGTAGGAAGAATAGTTGGTGTCAGTGGGAGGAATAGTGGCTTGTATCAGTGAGAGGAACAGTGCCCCAAGGCTACTGCTACTGTCTACTGCTTTGTTCCTCTGCCATCAGCATGAATCACTTCTGACGAGTTTTCCTGACATCAAGAGAAAAATGGTGATGGGGGAGGAAGCTCCAGCTGATTGACAGCCTCAGCTCTGTTCCTATGTGCTGTGTGAAGGGAGGTTTATCCCTTACCTCCAATGAGCTCTCATAGTTCTTTCCTCACGGAGCTCTACAGAGTGTAACTCAGCTCCACCCCCCTTTTCTGACAGCTCAGACAAGGTTTATAAATTCTGGTCTTTGAACAGATGTAGAGAATAGGAGATTGCAGATAGACAGGTTCACTTTATGTAGGAGGATTTGTTTCATCTCTGTGTATCACCTGAGACCAGTCACTTCCCTGACTATATGTAGGGGTTTACAACCACTTTAGCTTTCCTGGTTACTTTGGCACACTTTGGGGAAGAAGAACTTCTGGGAGAGTGTGTGTAGGGGCTTGCCAAAAAATTCACAAGAGTCTCTGCACCTCAAATAATTGTCAGCCATCTCTTCTCTCACGTGCACAGGGCTGTACAGTCGCTGTATACAAAGCAAACTACATCGTTTTCATTGGTACATTGGGGAGATTTACTAAAACTGGGGCATTTAGAATCTGATGCAGCTGTGCAAGGTAGCCAATCAGCTTTTAACTTCAGCTTGTTCAATTAAGCTTCGGCAATAAAACCTGGAAACCTGATTGGTTTCTCTGCAAAGCTACACCAAAATTTGCACTCTCCAGTTTTAGTAAATAACCCCCAATGCGAGATATATATATATATATATATTATATTTATATTTATATCACAGGCATGCCTAGGACTACATGATCACTATATAAAGCCCTGAAAACCCAAGCTAACAAGGGAAGATCCTGTGCCTGACCTCTGACCTGGTCAGACACCATACATAACTTAATAACATTTCTACTAAATTGAAATACAAGATCAACTTTTCTTTAGGTTTTCATTTGAGGTCCACAACAGAAAATTGCAACAAAAACATTTATTTGCCTGTGGCTGCATCTACTGAAGACGCTTGCGTTCTATAACTTTTGCAGCTTAGTAAAATACGCTACTGTTCACAAAAAATCCAATTGCATGTAATCACATTTATAATTAGATTTTAATTTGATTCTAATTAGATTAGATTAAGTTTAAGTGCACGTATCACTATTGTTGGGAAAAAATATAAATGTTTAAAGTGCGGGTAGTCAAGAAGAAGAATCTGGCCAAAATAGCTTGGCGGCCTTCAGACAGCTTTGAGAAGATCTGTATTATGCCCCTACTCTAAGCCAGCATAGCAGCAAGCTGGAAGTCTAATCTGGTCACTGAAGCGGGCACAGGCTTAGGAATCACAATTCAGAGGTTTAAATGGAAATTTTTTCTGTGCTTCACTGCACTTACTTAGTAGCGTGTATACATTTCTGTGGTGTGTGCCTTCTGTTACTGTTTTCTATCAACCCACTCACTTTAGGCTTTTACAATTTCAACACGTAGGATAAAAAAAAAAAAAAGCACTTGGTACCCAAACAATTAGAAAAGGTTACAGATTTGCAGACATCTTTAAAAGTATTGTATTGTTTATTGGGTTTTCAGCATGTAAATATTCAAGCAATGCAGCTCAGAACCGAGTCCTTCTTTTTATACAATGTCAGCGTCCTTCAAGAGATCCAGAATGCCCTTTGTGTTGGCTTTGATGGCTGTCTGATGAGATCCTGTCCAGTGACTCACAAAAGCGAGACCTTTACAGAATATGTGACAAGAATGTACAGCTATTCAGCATTGCTTTTCATTACAGCTTACATTGCTTAAAGAAGCTTTCTGAAAAGAATCATTCCAAGCTAAACAGATTTAAAGCGAGCACAGGAATCGTTAAAATAGATTTTTATTTGTCAAGTAAACTATGTTTATTGACACTGTAAACTAGACTTTTGAAGTCTTCCACACGTTCAGGCTAAAGAACTAGCCCAACCCAAAACTGATCGTTCAGTGTTTGATAAATGCCAAATTGTCAAACTACCCGACAGATTCTTAGGGATTATTATTGAGATATCTGTACTCTAGTTCCAAGGCCTGCACGCCTCCTCTGGCCATCCTGTTCTTCTTGTTCAATCATTTTTTTATTCTATGTTATATTAAAGTCCAGCCTTTTTCAACCAGGGTGCCCAGGCACCCTGGGGTGTCTTGAGGTTTCTTCAGGGGTGCCTTGGCCAAATGCCTAAAAATTGCCTCAAAATTGTGTACAAGCCAGCAGATGGACGAAGCCTGCCTTTTAGTTACACAAAGCCACAGGTTTTTTACTGTGCACCATTACAACCTTGTAGCCGCCGGCATCCTAACAACCAATTACCCTTCCCTGCTCCTCTTTGTCAGTGCTGGGGTCACATTACCTGAGTGATGGAGAAAAATTGAAATACTAGTCAGTACCAGTGTGCAAAAGTGTATTGGATTTGGAAGAATAAATCACCTCTAACATTGGGTGTCCTAAGTGTGTGGATGTTGATGTATTATGTAAAACTATTAGAATCGTTTTTTTTACATTTTAGAATGGGGTGCCACGAGACTGTCCATAATTTTAGCTGGTGCCTTAAGATTGTCTATAATTTTAAAGGGTGCCTTGACTGAAAAAAGGTTTAGAAACACTGTTATAGACAATACAACAGCAGGTACTGGACCCTTAAAGTGTCACTAAGCCCACATCATAAAAAAAACTATCAATAATTGCTGTATGACATGCTGTTCATACTCACTCAGTCACTATGAGATTTGTTTTCTGTAGTCTGCAAAAAACCTAGTTGATCCTGCTGCTCTTTATCGCCACCGTCTGTTCATGTCCTCAATTCAGCTAGGGATTTTGCAGAGCAGTGTTGGCAGCTCTACACATGCTCAGTTTTCAGTGAGTTGAGTATTTCCTCCCTATAACATCTGAGCAGCCCATGTCACTATAGAGTCACACATGTGGGCGTATACATGGTGGTAAATCACAGTCCACTTCCTCCCTCCTCCTCCATGCCCACTAACAGCTAAACAGAATGGGGGTAGGATATTATAAGTAGATTGATGGAGGCTTCACCTCCCTCTTATTCTAAGACACAGGCTGGAGGGGAGTGACACAGCATGAATGGCAGGAATCTGCCCACATCATGTTATTGCCAAAATATAATAAAGATTTGATTTTAAATATTTGATATCAAATATATGTATGACAATTTAAAACTGTTTATTAATATAAATTTATTTTTATTCTGTATTCCAAAGGCTGTTTTTTTTTTTGAACATGTGACCAGCAGTAGAGGACTAGAAGCTCCTCCTGCTTATGTTTCCCTGTAGACATGCTGGGAAAGAGCTGTGTCATGTGACAGCTGTGTATCGATAAGGAAAATGGTACTTGCATTTTATATTAAAATAATTACAGTGCAATCATCCATATACGAAAAAAACCTGTAAGTTAAACAGTGTGTGTTTAGTATCAAAAGAAAGCCACTTATTACAAAAAATATAAAAGGTATGACGTAGTTGTTTCTAGGTCTTTATATACTTATGACAGCCTCCCAAAGCCTCCTGGCATTGCAGACTGCCAGGTTGCCTGAAACTTGCTGCTAAGCATCACTCATGTCTATTGGCCCCTGACTATGATGGGCGCCACTTCACTGGCCAATAGAGACCCATCCCTTCCTCCTGCCTGCATATTCCTACTGGCCATTGAGGCTGCCTATCATAATAATGGGCGAATATGAATGTGTGGGGGCAAGCTCCAAAATGTTGGAGCTTTGTCGTTCAGAAGGAATTAAACATACTTGGCTAGAAATCACTGTATTGGAAGGAGAAATAGGCAAGCAGGGGGTGGGAAGGGAAAGGAAGGGAGATGGAAGAAGGGAATTCATAATAGTTGGTCACTTCCCATTCATAATTAATTCCTTGTGATATTCTAGTTACAAGCACAACAATCTACTTAACTTCTTGTCTACAAAGTATAGCGAGTCCGTCTCTCTTATTTTACCTTCCCCCCTTCTTTCCATACATCCCCTCCCTCCTTTTTGCCCCCAACCCCCCTTCGCCCCCCCATCTTCTTTGTCCCCACTGCATTCTCCTTCTCTCCTCTCACCTTTACATTAGTTTCTTTATTAGTAGCAATATTTCTCTCATTGTCTTTGAGATAGAGCTTTTCATTACATTTTATTTATTCATTTTCTTCTGAGAATTTTTTTTTCCTGTAATAAAGGTTTTTTGAAAATATATTTTTCATACCTCTCTCTGGTTTTTATAGCAAGAGAGAGGTTATTCTATAACCTGTAGTGCTAGAGATATTTCATTTACAGTATATACATTTTAGGAATGATGGCATTAGAGGTATGCCATCTTCACTCTTGCTCCTCCTTGTCTCTACGATTAAGCCGAGCTGAAATGCGTCAGTAGAGGTCCCAGGTAGAGACTCTTTGCTGGTTTGGTCAGGAACAATAACTTTGCCAGCGTTTAAACAGTATTGGAGTGTAAATGTGTTTTTCTCCCTTCTTGACTCTCATGGTTTATGGGGGATAGAACAAGCCTCTGCCAGCGTTTAGCACCTGGGTAATTAGGACCGTGACCCGACCTTGGGCTTGAGAGCAGCGCAAATTTTTGCCTAATCAACTTCTTGGGTTATCTCAAACAGATCAATGATTTGATAAATGGAAGGTGCATTTTTTCACTGTACAAAAATCATAAATCTAAGAAACTCCCTATGGTAATTTCATCTGTCGATTGGTATTCTTAATCAGCAAGACAGTTTCTTGTTTACAGACTACTGAAACAATCCTGTTCTCCCCTCTAAACCACAAGATCATTTAGAGTGATGGCAGATGACAGCCTTAACATTTTGCCTGCTTTCCTGTCAGAAGAGCATATCTACTAATCAATGCTGCATATGTGATAGGAATACAGCATTTCCTATTGATTTTCACACTCCTATAATGCCCCAAAACGAGCTTTGGCTGGATTTCCCCTTTAAAAACAATCAAAAATGTTGCATGTGCTTTAAGAAAAAAATAAAGCAGATACAGGCACTTGCTAAAATTCACTGTTCAGTAAAAAGCTCGGAAAAATCCACCATCGTCTCACCTATATTTGTGTTATACAGAAAAAATGTAACATGTGAACATCATCCTAGGTTGTAAAATGCCACCTGCTCAGCAGGGAGTCTGACAACACTGGTAATCTACAAACCTTTGAAGCGACATGTTTGCAACAGAAATGATCTTGATGCCAGTTTTAAAAATGTGGACACTGTTTTGTTCGTGTGACAACTACATTCCTTATGTTCTAAAGAAGCCAGTTTTCCAGAGATGTTCCCTTCAGGCCCATGATTCGTATAGGAAAGAAATACTGAATTTGGCTGTTTGGGTATAATATTCTGGGACCATGGCCACTTCTGTATGTAATCCGTTCTGCAGCTTAACAGCGCCCTGTGAGTGTTTCTATGCATGAAACCTGGTGATTTAGCGGTATATATGAAGCCTTGTGAAATATTCAATAATCATATACATGAAGTCTCATCAAATATGACTTTTTGACTACATTTTAGAAATGATATATTTGTGAGTCATAGCATATTTTACTCACCACTGCAGTAGGGCAAAAAACAACATGTAAAATATAGTATTGCAACCAAACAGAATTCAGCTTTTACTGAACAGGATGGTGGGGAAGCAAGGTTATAGCACCTGCCCCTAAATGTAAACCTGTCATTGGAGAAATATAAGAGCTGTCATTGCTGTCCTCCCCCTGACTATGCAAACTGGCAGACTGTCATACTAGCTCCAATATTTGATGAAATACCGAACCAAGAAAAAGTATGCAGACATATCAGAGGAAGTCAAAACCCCTCATCTGGACTGTCTCTGATCTGTGATTGATCTAATGCTTAGGAAAATGCTTAGGCAATGAAACATGGTTTCTTTATTGTTGGGCTGCCACAAAACGAAGGATTGGCAACTTCTTGACTGGGATGCAAACCTGTATAGACAAAATCATCCTTGCTCAAATGAAAGTGCCGCGTCCACAGTTTTCTAATCTGCTCTATCATTTGAATCATTGTTCCAGGAGGGTGAGCTCCAGGGATCGAAGGGATGCTGATCGGGGATGAAGAAGATGGGCTCTCCGGCACCCAGGTGGGTGGATCCCCAAGGCTCCCCAGAGTGTGGGCGGAGAGAGGGCGTCAGAGATCTTCCTGCCCACAATTCGCAGCGATTCTATCAGACTCTGTGATGATAATTAATATTAATATCTACACATCAGGCTGACTGTCGTAGTTGTGGACTCTTTATCACATCATTATCTTTGCAATTTGAACTTTAACATTATAAATTTAATTTTATTTCATTATTTGATTTGGAGAATGTATGCATCACGGCACATTGTGGAGTGAAATATTCACTTGAATTTTGGTGTATATGGTAATCATCATCAATTTTGCAAATGTTTTGCTCATATATATATATATATATATTTTATTTTATTTTAATTTCACATAGCGCAGCTCCTCGTGTTTTACTGTTTCTTTGTGTTGTATATCACTTAGAGTTGCAGCTGTAGATACTCACCAAATAGCGCAGCCTTTTTTATGCCACTTATGGACACTGCCTGATGGAGCCATGGATGAAATTCATCAAGAAAAGAGGGCTTAGGGATTCTACAACAAGAACATTTGCTTCCATGTGATTGGGGAGGGCTCTATACTGGTAGTGTGTCACTGTCAGGATACTATGTTAGAAGGCACACAATGATGTGATGTTAATGCCTATGGAGCACCAAAACATAAGCTAAGCAGTAAGACACTTTGAATTTACTTTTGACTATGCATGGTAGCTATACTGTGGTAGATATCGCATATCTAGCTCACATTGCACTTCCTGACTTGCAAGAATGGAATGAATGGCTGAAGAGAAACCATCCATGCCAGCTGCAAACACAGATGGTAAACATGCTCATAAACTCGGTTCAAGTCTCTGATCTCTGCACTGAAGGACACACAGAATGTTAGCAGTCACAGAAGGATAGCAAACCACTGAATTTGACAATTGTTAAACAGATTTTCCAATACTCAATTAACCTGGACCTTACATCGGATGTCACAAAAATATAATACAAGTTGTAGAAACTAATATCTATTGTAAATGTGTTTCTAATGATCAAAATGTCGTCCGCAATTCGCATTAATTTAAAGACTCCCCACCAATGGTTAAAACTGCTAATTTGTACAGTATATATAATTTGTTTATACACAATTATTGCATCCTCAGTTCTGATTTCCTCTCACAATGGAAATCTACCAGTCAGCAAACTCACTGAAAACAATGCACTTCCTTTGTGGCTGATATCTTATATCAACAGTTTAAAGCGGATCTTCACTGTATCCGAGCACCATAAATTGAGAGAAATCACTTTGAATTAATCCAGACCTCTGCATAAGTTTTAGAGTGACGGTTTTCCTACACTATGGGAGTTGAGAAAACACTGGGATGTAGTCAGAATAGCATAAAGAAATCTCACACTGCCCTGTTACCACACAAGTCAGGACATTCCTGGGATTTCTCAACGCCATTGACTAAAAGGTGGTAGTCTTTCAGACACCGGCCTCCTTCAGCTCTCCTGGCCTAAGCACACTGACCCTATGCATATTTTTATTTCACTCGGTGCATGAATCTTAATGCAATCTAAACAAGCTGAAATTCTTGACCTCCTCGCTGGAATATTTCAGGGAAGCCTTGGGGATCTTGTGATAAAACTGAACAACTAGATCAGTGTAATAAAAGACCATTGCCGGAAACATCAGGACTCCTTTAATGGCTGCTGGCCGACACTATTTCATCTATTTCATAGTTAATTAATACAAGGAGATGTATATGTTATAGCTTCTAAACAGCACTAAAGCTGCCCATATACTTTGATGGGTAAGGAAAGCTTTGCTAAGGCTGGCCTACACTGATATATATATATATATATATATATATATATTTTTTTTTTTCCATTCAGCCAGTAAGCCAAAAGAGAAAAAAAAAATCCTCCATTCACAAAGGCAGGTGGTGGAATCTCCCCACGAGGCATTGTATTCTGACAGCAGCACCCGCTGCTGTCACAATAAACTGATCAGTGGCTGCGGTGGCTACTGATTATCAGAAAATGTTTTAACATGTCCCTTCTACAGAAGTCATTTAAATAATCAGCTTCTGTCAAGCGGGGAGGCCAAACACTGATCAATATTCTGCAGGGCTGCATTTTGGTCAGTGTATGAACAGCCTAAAATTTCAATTTCAAAAGAACGAGGAGGGGAGAACAATGAGAATGATGCTATCTTTTCAGGGCAGGAGGGGAATGAGGAAACACCTAGTGACCTAGTTAATAAATTACAAAAAAAATTCTATGAAAAAGGCTCCCAAGTGTATCAGTATAACATTTGTACAGTTAACATCCAAATATGCAGAATATACAGTATAGTTCTATTCTATACAAAATGCAGCTATAAAGAGCATCAGTGTACCTCCTGATAATACCGCCAATATGCATTACTGTTAGTACCGTAGCATAGTTTGCGATAAACAAAAGACCTGAAACATAAAAAAAGGAAATAGACTATACCAGGGGTCTCCAAACTTTCTAAACAAAGGGCCGGTTAACTGTCTTTCAGACTTTAGGGGGGCCAGGACTGTGACCATCAGAAGTACAAAATGTCCCTGCGTCAGTGGGAGTAAACAATCCCCCATCATTAAAAAGATGTATTATGTCACAGGCGCTATATCAAATATATGCCCCCTATATGTGAATCACCCAGTTGCAGCTTAGTGATACCCACTGTTTGTGGATGCACTAAAGTAAATACAAGGAAGCCACGATGTGTTAATTATCCCAAGAATCCCCAAAAAAACAATATAGTAAGTGCCTATTAAACAATATTAATAGTGTAAGTGTATTTCACCATTGTGCCACCTACTAAATACTTAATGTGACCTCTTACACACATAAATATACTCATCTCCCATCATTTGTCTCAGTTGGAGGAATTGTGCCCCATCATTGGTGTCATTGGACCCCATCGTTTGTGTCATTGGAAGGAATTGTGCACCATCATTAGTGGCATTGGGAAGAATTGTGTCTCATATTGATGTCACTGGGCCCCACTGTTGGTGTCATTGGGAGGAATTGTGCCCCATCATTGGTGTCATAGAGCCCCATTGTTGGTGTCATTGGGAGGAATTGTGCCCCATCATTGGTGTCATAGAGCCCCATTGTTGGTGTCATTGGGAGGAATTGTGCCCCATCATTGGTGTCATAGAGCCCATTGTTGGTGTCATTGGGAGGAATTGTGCCCCATCATTGGTGTCATAGAGCCCTATTGCTGGTGTCGTTAGGAGGAATTGTTCCCTTCATTGGTGTCAGTGGATAAAATAGCACCCCAAGGACCAGATAAAAGCAAGCAAGGAGACCATTTGATTATATTAATACCAAGAAAATTGAGGAAGAACCAAATGTTGCAATGTAACCCCCTTATAAGATGAGAACAGCGTGATGGGAGTTACACCCTGAAACAATGCAATATTTGTTGGTTTATTCCTCTATTTCCATATGGTGGATGAAGCATTTTTAATGTCTGAAAAGCCATTTAGTTGCTGCTCTGTATAGTTACATTTTCTATAAACCATGTACTCTGCATATATGAACAAATTTCCTGAAACCATGATAAAACAGAGAAAAGGCAATACATAATGGGATATTTATTCGGGAGAGCAACCTAAGTTTATACAGGCCTTTCCCTTCCGTTACACAGGAGATGTGTTACGTCCAGCCTTTTACACTAGATAGATATTCACCCTTCTATCGCAAATATGTTACAACAAATGCAGAAAAAGAAAAAGCAAGATCCAAATAAAAAGATACAATTTTTGATAGACATTAAGCTCCTTAGAAGAGATTTAAAAAATCACCCTAAAGTCTCAAATCCAAAGATTTGCTGGAGAAATAAATGTGTCAAAAAGAAAATCCACCTCTTTCAATGAATTTAATACATTCACACATGCTGTGGGCAAATAGAAGTATTCCTTCCTCATGGATACACCCTTTTCATTCCCATGTAACGAGGGCAATGGAAAAAGTAGCAGGAGGATTTCTCAGTCTGCAGAAAGGATAAATTGTTCCCATCCCTGGAAGATATTTGTCAGCTACCAGGGCACAAGTCAGTCTTGTCCTCACACAGGTTAACACAAGGAGCACTTTATTTAACGCCCTCTCGTTACCGTCTTGCCCACTAGACAAACTGCACCCAAATGTCCTCAGCACTGAAATGTGTGTGTTTAAATCAAACATTACCCATCCCCTGAAACAGGATTCCAGTGTTAGATGGAACAAGTTGCCTATTGCAACTTCAGCCAGAAATAGATATTTATTTATTGAAAAAATTTATAAATAAAGGAACAAAGCACAATGATGACTTAGAACACATTAAGTAATTTAAGAATGATGATGTTTAATAAAATTGTACTAAGAAAAGTTCCATACAAATTTGAAAAGGATTGGAATTATTAATGTAGAACATTTTGAGTTTTATACCCTTTATTGACCAATTTAATTTATTATTTCAGGATGCAGGGGAATTCATCCTCCTTGCTTGTGTGGATGGTGGAATTTATTTGTATTTTTTTTTTTGTTCCGCCCGTTTGACAAATAAAAAAAAAAAATAATAATAATAAATGGTGCGCAATTGTCACTGAAAGTGCGAGAGCACTGAAAGCTGAAAATTGGTCTGGGCAGGAAGGGTGTTTAAGTGCACCGTAAGCAAGTGGTTAAGACTCTGCCCACATGGGATAATTGCAAATAGGGAATGCAAACTCCTAAAATATCAATCATGCATGCCTAATGAGGCCCTCTGCAGTCCATGTCCACCAATCAGAAGCTAGCACACACAGGTCTTCGTTTTTGTATTTCTTTCTCCTATGCCTGACATTTAGACAGGGAACACTCAATAGGCTTATTTATTTCAAAGCAGTTATTTTTTTCTGGCACTGCCGTAAGGTTAATATAAAGTGGGTAGTAGAAATGCAAAGAGCACTTAGCAGTGTTTTCTTATAATGAAACCCAATAACGTAAAAAACGTTATTGTTCAAAATATTGTCGGTGGCTCACAAGCTTTACAATGGGATTTGTAATGGGTAAGACTGAATAAACAAATGCAAGTGTAAGATGCCCTGAAAATAAAATGCAGCCAAGAAATAATATGCTAAGTAGTACGTTTTGACAATTGTGTATGGCTGGAATAGACACGGATACATTTATAGGGCAGTTAAGCTGGCAAGCTTGAAAATGCTTATTGAAAATTGAGACTTTATTCCTTTGTATGGGCTTCACAGCTAAATAATGGCATCCCACAGAATAGCTAGGCAAAGGGGCTTTTGATATGAAGATCGGTGAAGGCAGCTTGTTTAAACCAGAGATAATAAGTGCATGCCCCAGTGAAGAATCCAGGGAAACTGGATTACGTGTGAACTCAATTTATGTGGTTCAATCTTCATGAAACAGAGTTTTACCCACCTCCAGTGGAAGAAGTGGAATCTATAAAAATACAACACATACATTGGGTGCTGTATAAAAAAAAAGACTGCCAAAGTCACCAGCTTGATCTTAGTAAGGCACTGGTATAGAAGAGCTTGGTGTCCTAAGAAGGTGTGTGTAACTGGCGGTGATGGTCAACAAGGCAGTAAGAGAGGGAAAATCGAAAGCTGGGCATTGACAGCTCGAATTTTGGCTGTTCAGTCTGCAAGAGATGAGAGAATATTATTTTACTCTCCCATCCATGCTAAACAGCATAAATGGAGGAATATTCATTGTATTCAGGCAGCTGCAGCTCCCGCAGTTGCTGGCATTGCCGAACTGTGACTTCCTCTGATAGGATGCAGTCAATGTTTAGCCAATGCTTTTTTCCTCTGCCAGTCTGAGCTCTGCTATACAGTAGCCTGCAAGAGGTAGATACTGTGTAAAATTCCTATATTTACATTGCTTGCATTTAACTAAATCCAAACTTTCATTTTGTATAGCTGAGTAGTTAAAGCGAAGCTCCACCCAAATGGGAGAGCTCCACTTGTTTGCTTCCTCCCCCCCTCCGCTGCCACATTTGGCACCTTTCCGGGGGAGCGGATACCTGTCAAAATCAGGTACCCGCTCCCACTTCCGGGTAAAATTGCTGCACAAGGATCACAGCAATCTATGCAATTTCCAGCCCCTCCTCCTTCCCCCCTCCCCGCTGACTTCTGGGAGACACACAGGTCCCAGAAGACAGCGGGACCATTCAGAAAAGCGCAGAGCAACTCGCGCATGCGCAGTAGGAAACAGGCTGTGAAGATGCTGGCGCCTGCACCCACAGCCGATGGACGAATCGGCTAGGGGTGCTAACATTGCGGCATACCTGCACAGGTAAGTGTCCTTATATAAAAAGTCAATAGCTACAGCATTTGTAGCTGCTGACTTTTAATTCTTTTTTTTTTTTTACAGGCTGAAACCCCTGTTCAGCTAAATTAAAAAAAAAAAAATTGCCATATGTGTTCTATTAGCAAGCTATGGTTTTAGATACATGATGATGTATTTATGAATACAAAGCTGTATTAATTTGTCTTTTATATCTGCCCAAACTTCAGTTTCAAGGCTACAGTACTCTTAAAAATGAACATTAATCTGTGGTGCAGGTTTCTGTAATCGTCTCTCAACGCAATTTTTCCTTTATGTATGCATATTTTCCATTCCTTAGTTTAATAAATTAGCAAGCAATGTTGACAGATAATTATAAAGAGAAGCTCTGCATAGATTTCCAGCAGTCGATACAACTTTACAAAATTCTACAAAACTGCAGACTTTTAAAAATGCCAAGATCTAATAAAATCTTTGGCTGTGGGGAAAAGCATGCAACAATTATCTCTTCTCATTTATGTGTTGTTTATCTCCTTAATGATCCAAATTCAAAAGGAAATCTATGTGCTTTAAAGTTGAAAATTAAGATTAAAAAGACATGAATCTCCTTAGAGTAAGCTGAGAACTTTGATGGGAGAAACTACTAAAACAGAAAAGGTCTACTACAGAGTACAAAATGTTAGGCAGCCTACAGAAGGATCAGTTTTTTTCATTCAAACAGTAGGTTGAACGAAAACAACTGACCTGATTCCCCCCTCCACATATTCAAGGTGAATGAGGGAATCCTTTCCACTGCGCTATTGTATTCTGACAGCGAGGAGACTTCCCCACCGTCAGAATACAGTGATCAGCGATGCCAGCTATAGCCTTTGATCGAGCAGGGAAAACCCGACAGGGTGTTTGTAGAGAGGTCAATTGGTAAATTGACTTCTCTGCTCATACATGGTTTGAAATTCGGCTGGTCCCCACTGAACTGGTGAAATTTTGATCGATGTATGGACAGCATGTTAAAGATGTTCCATTTTCAAACATTTCCATTACAGCATAATGTTGATGAATCCATGTATTTTGAAGACACAATGTCATACTGGTAAAATAAGCAGGATATATTTACTAGGTAGGTTACTAATTTCAATACCCATTGATGGGATTTGTAGGACATATGGGAGAAATCGTTGTTGGTTCTGATGAACTAAGAGCGAAACGCGTCAACCATCTTCTATCCAGCATGTAAACTAATAATGTCGATAAATAATTTCTGTAAAAATACAATGATTTGTATATATTATTCTATTTAACTTTTTTCTAATAAATAAATGAAATACATATTATGTAATACCCGTCTTTGTTCACTTCCAAAAAATTTACAGAGCGCAAAGCCACCCCTCTTATCTCTAAATACCTTGGATTGTCTACTTTCCAAAACAGGGGGCATTTGGGGGGGGGGGGTGTGTACTGTCCTGGGGCATCCCAAGTTCCTTGAGAAAGACAAGGGACTAAAGGAATATCTAGAAAAATATAATAAAGATCTTATATACAAAAAAGATATTAAGTTCATCAGGGATAAAATGGCATTCAATGGAAAATATGCATATAGATGGCCTCAACGGGGAGGCAAACAGGGGAGAAAAAATCTAAAAAGATATGAGCAAAATATCGATAAAGTACAATCACAAAGTGACGGGGAACATAGGGACGGAACAGACTCAGACTCATCCAATTTTTCATACTCGGCTCGTCCGGCACACTTCATACCCCCCACACGGGGAAGAGGAAGGATGAGAGGGTCTAGAAAAAGACAAACAACAGGAGAGGGGAACCAGAAGGGAGGAAAAGACAAAAGAACGAGAGACTACCCGGTAGACAACCATGATGACCATGCAACTAGAACAACCGGTTAGGGATAGATCCCCGCCAACTAATCTCAAATGAAGTGTCAGAATCAGAACCCCTCACAGGAGCAAATAGAGCCCCCTTGTCACAGCCCCCTACCCCCTATGCACACCCCAATACCTCACGAAATGGAGGGACCATCTCTAAAAACATTAAGGATAAGGTTTTTCAGTTATTTCCCCCTACTCAGGACCCCCCCATTCGGACATCCACCTCACAAAGCCTGGAGAAATTTGCTTACCGGGACAGATAGAAAAACAGCTGCAGGTAATTAACTTATCATCAAAACCACTATCTAAAACAGAATAGTTTGTAGGACCCTAGAACTTTCCTACAGACTCACCTGAATTTTATGGCCCTCAAAGACCTCATGGATCTATTAGATGTAAGTGAGGGATCTGTGGGTGGTCAAAGACCCCGATTTGGGTTATTTTCAAAACAAATCCGAGTATTTGGACTTTCCTTCAGCAGACAACCAACGATATAAAGAAACTAGACTTTAGAGCACATAGAATTACAAATCTTACTCCCCAACAATCACTTGCAATATCCCAACTCCAAGAGAACAAAGATATCACAATAAAAATGGCGGATAAAGGAGGAAATGTGGTAGTAATGGACACAAGTCAATATAGACAAATGTGTTTAGACATCCTATCGAATAGAGAATGGTACATGATTATCCCCTTTGAGAGGATAATATCCTTCAATGGGGATTATGAAATCTTAATTACAAAGGCCTTTAACAAAGGCGTAATCGATAAAGATGTCTTCGAAGCCCTAAAAACCACCTTCCCCCGGACCCCGTCTTTTTATTCATTACCCAAAACTCACAAAAATATTAGCAAACCCCCGGGACGCCCGATTATATCAGGAATAGGGGCAAAAACAGAAAAAGGCAGCAGACTAGTGGATGCATTCTTGCGTCCATATGTTACACAATTACCGTCTTATTTGCAGGACACCTTGGCATTACTAAGGGTCCTGCATCATAAAAGGGTCCCCCCTAACTGCTACTTAGTAGCTATTGATATTGAGGCTCTCTACTGCAGTATCCCACATGCGTTGGGAATACGGGTAGTGAAGAGCTTCTTTGAGGAAAGTGACCCAATAAGAAGACCATATAACTGCTTTGTTCTAGAATTATTGACACATATTCTCACTAAAAATGTTTTTTCGTTCGATGGCTCCCACTACCTCCAGGTGCAGGGCGTAGCGATGGGGACATGTTGTGCCCCATCCTACGCCAACCTGTACCTGGGGGGGTGGGAGCGATCACTCTTTGCCAGTCCTGATGTATCGATGTATCTGGCCAGCATTTTATGCTGGCACAGATACATCGATGACATCTTTATGGTGTGGAACGCAAGCCTGGAGGACCTCCATAAATTTATGGAACTAATATCTGTGAATAACTTCAATCTAAAATTCACAATGGAATATAGTCTGGAAACCCTGCCCTTTCTTGATCTAACCATACTCAAACATAGGGATGGACACATAACGACCTCTCTATATAGGAAAAAAACTGCAGGGAACACCATCCTCCACGCAACCAGCTCACACCCTCAGTCCCTAATTAGAAGCATCCCATACTCCCAATACTTACGGTTGAGAAGGAACTGCTCCTCAGAAACCACATTTAGAACCGAAGCTAATTTATTGCGTGAACGTCTGTCAGTAAGGGGTTATAGTAAAACAATTTTAAAAAAAGCCTTTAAAAAGGCAATAGAGAAGGAACGAATTGATTTACTTTTTGGGGAGAAACGTAATAAAAGTCAGTCAAACGTGACACGAGTGATTACCACGTACTCTAATAACCACGAAGATGTTCGCAAGGTGATAGGGAAACATTGGCATATACTCACAGGAGACAGAATCGTGAAAAAACACGTAGGAGATACTCCACAAATTACTTACAAAAAATGTCAGTCTCTGAAGGACCGGCTGGTCCATACCCACTTCCAGGCAAACCTGGAGGTGGATATGGACCACCCTGGAATGTCCAGATGCCTTAAATGTGACTACTGCGACTGGGTACTAGAAGGTTCATCCTTCCGACTCCCTAATGGCGATATGCATAACATTAAATTCTCAGCGAATTGTCAGACTAAAGGTATAGTGTACATAGCCTTTTGTAGATGTGGAGCATTCTACGTCGGAAAGACCTTTAGGAACTTCTGGAGGAGAATCTACGACCACATCTACTACATTAGAAAAAACCTTCTCTATACACCAATTGGAAGGCATGTATCTCTATATCATAAAAATGACACTTCTATGGTATGTTTTACTGCCTTGGAGAAAGTCAATGAGGACCCCAGAGGGGGAAATATCGACCAAAAGTTATTGCAACGAGAGGCAAGGTGGATCTTCAAGTTAAATGCCACCCAGGCCCCAGGTCTCAATGACTCGCTAAGTTTTCGTCCCTTTCTATAAGGGCCAACCCAAATTTGACATTCAAAAAATTAGAATTTAACACTAGCTATATCCCAGCAAGTGGAACTAATATGGTATATCCCCTGTACATGGACAAGAATCTGTATGAGTTAGTATCCCCCAAAAAAAATTTCTCAAGCACAATTTTACCTGCAATTTTGTATATATAATTGATGTTGTTTGTAAATATTTTATATATATAAGCCAGCAGTGACAATATGGATGTCGCATACATAAAAACAAGAAGGAAATAATACTTGTGGAAACATAAGGGGGTTACACTCTTGGAAAGTCACACCCATTATATGTCATGTCCAAATATGCATGTCCACCATCACTATGGAATATAATTTATTCGATCATATGTCTCCTATTGTTGGTCATACAAGCTTATATTTTTTGTATGTGTATATATATAGAGGAGAATGGCAGCTGATTATTTGGTCCCCTCTGGTTTGGATACTATCTGGGGGGATTAGGTTGGCCTAGGCTAGCCCTCTAATTTCCCCCACGGTGGAGGAGTAGCGGTGGTGGCTCCAGAGGGACCAAACATCGGCTCCCTCTTCTCTTCTATTATTCATATACGGCAATGCTTTGAAAGACAGGGTAGGGGGTTCCTTTTTTTTTTTTTTTTTTTTTTTTTTTTTTTTTATCTTTTATATTTTTGTCAAGGTTTTTTTCTTTTTCTTTTTTATTTTTATTTTTATATATTTTATTTTTTGGTTTATCTATTTTATTTTCCTTCGTGGTTATGTTTCCTATTTATCCCCGTGTTGGGTACTTTTTGCTTTGGTTTTTATTTATTTATTTTTTCTGTTTTTACCTGGTGTTGTTGAAATTATTTAACTCCTTTTTTGATTTATTTCCCCCAGTCTCTGTATAGGCTGAATTATTCTGAACTATAACCAATCCTCTACGCTCACCTTTTTATACTTCTCTACGCCTTAACCGCGCCCTATATAGGCTACCTATTTTCTGTATTCAGCTGCGCACATGCGATTAGTCATTGTAACACCCGGAGGCATTCGTTCCTTCCGTTGGTGGAGAGACGACTTCGCCCCCGTGCCGCGCAAGCGCAATGGCAGGGGGCTTCGATGTTGCGTAGTGCTGACAATTGCGGCTGGTGCCGTAAGGTATTGGAAGCTGATCTTCCCAAGCTGCGCATGCGCCGCCTCTGAGCCGTAAGCGGGCCCTTCCCCTCGTCGAATCTTCGTCACGACCTGGGGGCGTGGCTACCTATCGCGTAGTCGGGCCTGATTTATTCTACTTTATTTTGTTCTGTGCGCTCTGACGGGGGATTCCCTGATCACGCATGCGCACTTTAAACCCCTACAATCATCGGGCACTCACGTAAGACCTCACTAACCTGCAGTTCCAGCTGATATACCTTACAGCTGATTAAATACGTCGGAGGTAACATATGCAATGCACAAACATAGGACCACTAATCCCCAGCTCCAGCTGAATTAACTTACAGGTAATTAAATATCCGCCCAGTAAGGGCGGGAAAGGCAGTATTTAGATAGCATTCTCATTCATAAGCTGACAGAGGAAGTACTGGGAAGGCAGCTCGTGCTCTATCTTTGGCTGACAGGTATGTTTTATTGCTCTATGGTCCAGCTCTATTATGACATTAACTTTAAATTAATATCTAAAGCGACCCCTTCGTCTTTTACTCCATTAGGCCTGACGTAGGGCTCCCCAATTTACAGGGGTGCCCATCTAAGGGCTTCTAGGCTGTCCTTCTCAGAGGAGGCTTATTGGACTGAAACAGGTACAGGCTCCTCTATATATTTTCTATAGCAACCCAAACATTGTGTTCTTATAACTGGGAGGCTAATTTAAACAATAACTGTTCTTATTTTTCTATAGCAATGGTTAATGTCATAAAGGCGTATTGAAACTCTACTTGGACCTCTGATCAAATTAAATTCTGAACTTACCTGATGAGGTAGGGCTCCTTTCACATTGAACCCCTTAGGACGCATCTATTACCCTCAATATTGATCGCTCTATCTTTGTCCATCTCCCTTAGAAATACAACACAGGCATTTCTCTGCGATTTATTCAATAAGCGAAGATATCCAATATAATTTCATACCTACCAAGATCAGCACTAAGATAGATGTAAGTAATTATTCCACCATCGATACAATTAATATGTTGTATTTCACCATCGATACAACTAATATATTATATAAGGAGGAGTAATAAATAATTATAACACAACATTACAATCACCCCTCCTTCTCTTTTTTCCCCCTCCCCCCTTTTTTTTTTTTTTTTTTTTTTTTTTTTTTCCATCTCCTTCTCTTTCAGCATGTGCACTGTTATGAACGAACAAAGCTGTTGACAACTTCTTCCTTAAGAAAAGGTTTTTTTAAATTGAATTTAGTTCTATACATACCGGATACCTTGCAAATAAGCAGGATATATTTACTAGGTAGGTTACTAATTTCAATACCCATTGATGGGATAAATGGTGACTGGCATTTGTAGGACATGACAAAGTGGGACTCTGCTGTGGCGTACCCATGACTAACTCTCATTTCCCATTGTTTTTGTGACGATAATACAGATAGAAAAATTATGGATCGTTGTTGGTTCTGATGAAGCTAAGAGCGAAACGCGTCAACCATCTTCTATCCAGCATGTAAACTCTGTTGATGCAACTAATAATGTCGATATGTATATTGCCATATGTTGGCTAATTTCTGTAGAAAATGTTTAATCTTCTCTTTTCAATGATTTGTATATATTATTCTATTTAACTTTTTTCTAATAAATAAATGAAATACATATTATGTAATACCCGTCTTTGTTCAGGTGCCGAGAGAGTCCGTCAGGCTGGCTAAACCCCCTTGTTTCCTTTTTTTCGTCATACTGGTAAAGGAATCAATATAGAAATAACTATGACAAAAAATTACAACTTCCAAAAAACAGCCATCCCTCTTACTAAATACCTTGGATTGTCTACTTTCCAAAAGGGGGCATTTGGGGGGGGGGTGTGTACTGTCCTGGCATTTTAGGGCCTCATGAGATAGGTCATCAGTACATCAGGATTAATCAATTTATATGTATATAAAAATATATATATATATATACAGACACACACCATAGTTTGTGGACCCTAGAACTTTCCTACAGACTAAATACTGTAATATACTGTCCCCCAATTTGGGTTATTTTCACCGAAGAAATGCACCAGAATACATTTTGGCCTAAATTTATGAAGAACAATTATTTATTTGCAAAATGTTATATTTTTTTTTCTCACAATTTTCTGTATTTTTGTGTATTTGGCAAAAAATAAAAACCCAGTGGTGATTAAATACCACCAAAAGAAAGCTCTATTGGTGTGAACAAAATTCTAAAAATTTAGTTTGGGTAGTGTTGCATGAACGCGCAATTGTCATTCACAGTGAGAGAGAGCTGATAGCTTAAAATTGTCCTGGGCAGGAAGGGGGTAATAGTTCTGGCTATTGAAGTGATTACCTTCTATTGCCCTCAGTCTCCTCCAAATTCCTTTTTTTTTTTTTTTTTTTTTTTTTTTTTTTTTGCTGCTGTGATGTGACTTACTGTTAGTGGGTGGCTATGTTCATTCCCCACAGTCTCGCTGTATGTAGGAACATAGCTACCCTCTTATGCTCCCAAGAAGGTTTATGGGGTATGTAGCACACAAAAATGGATTATGGGGTATGTAGCACACAAAAACACATATGCAAAGAAATATAGCATTGTTTGATCAGTGTGTTAGAACTGGGTTCCTGGGTTTAATTGGTCCAAATGAAAAGAACTCACCGCTCCAAGTGTAACTGATACGCCCACTGGAACACACACCTGAGTGCTAGCCCTGGCTCGCCTCCTTGGTAAATTGTCAAAATAAGAAATGGCTGCACCTCACGTGGGCTCAAAGTAAAGTTTATTGGAATATGCAAATATCCAAAATGACACCAGAGGACACCAGCAGTGGTCAAGGTAGACGCGTTTCACACAACAGAAATGTGTATAATGATTAAGCACATTTCTGTTATGTGAAACGCATCTACCTTGGCTACTGCTGGTGTCCCTTGGTGTCATTTTGGATATTTTCATATTCCAATAAACTTTATTTGGAGCCCACGTGAGGTGCAGCCGTTTCTTATTTTGGGTTTAATTGGTACCATAGTATTTACCCCTATCTTTCTGCTGAGGAAGTCCCACCCACTGGGAAGATACGCATGCGGGAGGACTCCGTGACATCATCCGCAGCCACCTTTCATTGTCGCGTTGAGACGCTCGCTGGATGCTTTCGCATCCAAGCACTGGGATATCAGTTCTTTGTGTGTAAGTGAATTTTTTACTTAAATACATGATGTTTCAAGCCAACCAGAGAGCACTATGTACCTTTCATTGATTTTGCATGATTACCACGTCTCTCATCTGGTATTGATGAGTGTGCCATTCTGCCGCTGCTGTGGAAGTGTATGAGTCCAAGCCATGGATCATTTAAAGGCAACAACCTTTTTACCTACTTAAATGGGAATGCTTAACTGACCTGTCTTTTAATTCAGGGGTCCACGATCTGAGGTGAGCGGCCCACATTGTCTGTGCTGGCAGCACTGGTACGGATGCACATAGAGGATTTTAATTTTCTGAGCACCCTGGTCACCATTGAGGAGGACAACTTATGTCTGTCTAGTGTCACACCTGTGTGTGGTATTCCATTTTCAACCTTTTGGATTGGCTTTAATCTTTTGAACTGGGGCTTTTATATGACCTCTCTCTTGCCATAAATGATTTTAATTACTTTTAGTGTAGATTTGTTTTTAGCGCTGCTTTGTATTCTTTTTATGTATTTATCCAAGGATTGTTATATATTGACCTTGAGTGTCCAGCTGCTTAAGTTTGTATTGTAGTATTTTGTTTTTGCGCTGACTGAACCCCCACTTTTTATTTCTGATCTTTGCATTGGTTTAAAACGTGTTTTTTGTTTTTTTCTTTTTGCAAATATGATTTTTATTAAGTTTTCAAATTTGGGGTAGAGCCCCAAGAAGTATAAAACGTGTTTTTTTTTCAAAAGAGGCTCGTCTGCTGCAAATTTGTCTTCCTGTGTACCCCCAATTTGAAACTATGAGCAGCCTATGTTCAATGGCTGATAACTGGCTTCAAATTTTTATTGGTTTGATCATTGTTTGTTGTTGTGCTATCAGACAAAAAAAAAAGCTACTGCTTCTAGAAGATGAATGCTGACGGTGAACCTGAACATTAATGGTTCTGAATGAAAACATCCTAAACTGCTTGAGTGGCTAAAAACTGCTCTTCAGCGTTTTATGAAATATTAATTGTGCCGCAGGATGCCGTGATCCCACGGGTTCATTCCGACTCACATTACCGGAGCAAAAGACTAGTTGTGGGTCCACAGCACTACATCAAAGTGCTGAGAACAGCAGGGTGAGCTCTTCTTCCTTCTATTCTTTAAGTGTGTGTGTTTTCTACTGCCATAGGAGAGTGTCACACCACAGTCACTGTAGATTTGAAGCACTAGAATAATACTGAATTGTTGATTCTGTTATGTCTTATGCACAGATTCAATATCTTCTCTAGAATAAAATTAGCCACAGAGATTAAAAAATAATCAGACATTCACGGGGGGCCCCATACAGCCTACCAAAAACAATATTTTTACTAAAAATACACTAAAATCATTATTAGCCGACACAAACATAACATAACTTGCACATTTCCTGATAAATATAAAAGATAAATTGTATTGAGTTAATAAATAAAGTTTGGTGTGTAAATTCGGCATTGGGGCTCATTCACATAGGTGCTGTGGCCAGCAAAGTGTGAATCAGTGTTTTTTTTTTTATGTGGCTAATGCTGTGTGCAGGCATCCTATATTACGCTATGGGGACGCAGCAGCTGTATGAAATGCAGGTCCTAATTAGACAGGCATGTGGATGTCCCGAACACTGATAGTGCGTATTTTGGGGCCACTCACCCGCACCTGCACACCTGTCAAATTAGGACCTGCGGCTGTGTTCATACAGCCACTACATCCTCAGAGTAACAGGCGGCTCCAGATGCACAAACAAACCTTTCATTCACAACGTATGGGCCAGAGCACCTGTTCGAATGAGCCCTTCATTTTTAACATTTACAGATTTTGTTAAATGATTAACAATTTTTATTAATTCATTTTTACAACTTTTTACATATTTGTTTTTACAATGTTTTTATTTTTTAAATTTTTAATAATTTTTTCCAATGTTTTTTACAACGCTGCTGGGGAGCTTGTGTGAAACAACAGTCTAAACAGACCGCTGACATTTCACCTTTGAGACAGAGAAAGGAACTGAAGACACAGATTCTTGAATTCTTTTCTCTGTAGCCCTAGCTGTATTGAAGATGAATGAACAGGACTCAGAGGCTCCTGTTCCTTCAAAAACTGAAGCATAGGAAACAGTTTCCTATGTTTCAGTCATGAGTGAATACAGTGAGTGATCTGTGCCGATCACTCCGTGTGCTCATTCAGAAAAGGAAGGGGCTGGTAAATGACATGCCAGTGGGAGGGAGAGGGGGAGAAACCAGCTTTCAGCTGCTGCAGGGAGAGACACACAGGGTATTGTTCCTGGAATTGAAATCTTTTCTTTTTTGTCCTGCTTAGGTACAGCTGATATGCACTGTATTCATGAGCTACCACAGGCTGAAAATTCTTTAGCATCTGCCACACTTCCATGTGTGTTGGAAGCCTGTATCCCCGCTGAACTCTGCTGTTTCATCTGCTAGTCCCCATGTCAGAACTGTGTCCTAGTTAAGTATAGGGGTATAGCATCTTAAATTCAATCTGTGCATTCTCAATGCAGAGCAAAGTAACAGGTTTGCTTTAATGCTTTCCTACTATTTTTTCCCTGTCACCGGGGTAATTGGTAATTTTCCCTGTCACCGGGCATTGGACTCCCCTGGGACATCAATGTCTGTTACGTCACATGTTCCTCCATACGCGGGAAGTACTGGGTACTTCTTTAAACTCTTGAGTGGTGGGGAAGTGAAGGAAATATAAGTTTATACTACTGGATATGGGGATGTTAAAGTAACCTGTTGATTTGCCCGAATGTGCAAAATGCACAGGTACACTTTAAATGAATCACAAGTTTGAAGAGGAATATCGTTGTTATGGCAGCAGCTAGCTGCCATAACCCTGGTATCCTCTTCTTCGGCAGGCGGTCCACTTTCTGATAAGAGTGGTCTCTGCGGCGGATTCATCCAGTGCCCTCCAACGCTTACCGGAGCCGTCGGCAGCAGCGGAGTCAATCGGATATTGCTCCTTGCTTGGCATGGAGACGAGACGAAGATGCCCCCCACCCATCTCCATAACATTGCAGGGTGGAAGCGACATCAAAACGTCACTTCCGCCTATAGCTCTTTTTTTAATTTATTTTTGACAATTTTTCTTTTATTGCATTTTAGTGTAAATATGAGATCTGAGGTCTTTTTGACCCCAGATCTCATATTTAAGAGGTCCTGTCATGCTTTTTTTCTATTACAAGGGATGTTTAAATTCCTTGTACAGGGGGTCCCCAAGTTACAAACTCGTTAGGGACTGCCCGCCTGTTCTTATGTCGGAATTGTTCGTAAGTCGGCCGCGCATGAGCAGACCGACAATTACGGACAATTACGGACATTTCCGATGTTCCGTCTACTGCCGTTCTGCGCATGCGCGGCAAATTACAGACATTTCCAAAGTTTGCCGGCATTTTCCGAGGCTCAGTATGGCCGCGCATGCGCAGAGCGGCCGGAGGACGGCGGAAAATGGCGGAGGGTCCCCGCAGCGCCCGGTTCGTAAGTAGGGGATGTTCGTAGGTCAGGCATTCATAAGTCGGGGACCCCCTGTAATAGGAATAAAAGTGACACAATTTGTTTTTTGTTTTTTTAAATGAACAGTGTAAAAATAAAAAATAAAAGGTAAAATAAATAAGGAAAAAAATTTTTTTTTTTTAAACGCGCCCCATCCCCCCGAGCTCGTGTGCAGAAGCGAACGCATACATGAGTAGTGCCCGCATATAAAAACAGTGTTCAAACCACACATGAGAGGTATCGCCGCGATCGGTAGAGCGAGAGCAATAAGTCTAGCCTTAGACTTCCTCTGTACCCCATAACATGAAACCTGTAGAATTTTTTTAAACGTCGCCTATGGAGATTTTTAAGAGTAAAAGTTTGTCGCCATTCCACGAGCAGGCGCAATTTTGAAGCGTGACATGTTGGGTATCAATTTACTAGGCGTAACATTATCTTTCACAATATAAAAGAAAATTGGGCTAACATTACTGTTGTCTTATTTTTCAATTAAAAAAAGAGTATTTTTTCCAAAAAAAAGTGTGCTTGTAAGACCGCTACGCAAATACGGTGTGACAGAAAGTATTGCAACGACCGCAATTTTGTTCTCTAGGGTGTTCGATTTTTTTTTAAATAATTTTTGGGGGTTCTAAGTAATTTTCTAGCAAAAAAAAAATGTTTTTAACTTGTAAACAACAAATCTCAAAAAGAGGCTTGGTCCTTAAGTGGTTAAATGCAGGTTTCTACACATCAATGCATTTCCATTCGTTTTCTCTACCTTAAATTCCATACTGAGCTCACACAAAAAAAAGATATAGCTTTTTCTAACACAGCTTAACATGCATTAAAATAGTTTACTAATGAACAGAAATGTATATAAAATATAAGTAATGGAGTTCATTATGGTTGTGTAGCATGGGCATAAATAGAAGCAGGCTCTCGCTCTTTGTTGAGAGATAAAAAGAGATTCAATCTATTTGGATGCTGTAGGCAGGCACTTTCTTTAATCAGCCCCAGTAAGGTCCCAGGTACATAACAAAATGATCTATAATGTGGAACTGTCACTGATGCTCACTGCTGATTAGAATGTGCAATGGCAACACATTTGCTTCACTTCCTCTGATTCTTATAAATGAGACACTGTGATTGTCGTTACCCAGTAATAACCAAGAAAATATCTTGTTCCAATAACATGGCTTCAGTGCTACAGTACACCACAGGAGAACCTAGGCAATATACTTCCAAAAGCTTGGTAACATAAATTATAATAAAGCGCATCTTCGCTTAGCAATTTTCATTGTACATAATTGCTCATTGCCTCTACCCCACTGTGGTCTACCTCAATAGTCCAAACCGCCAATGAGAACTGAAGTACTATAGCCATCTGTGCAATGCCAAATTCACACCTGACCAGTTTCATTACTGTATATTTCAGATTTATTAAATCTGCCACAGCAGATTGCCCGTAATAGAAAGAATCAGGCCATCTTTATTAAACGTGACAACAGCACAGTAAATTTCATTATGCAAACATAATTATGTTTAGTGACAACAAAGCTAATTATTAATTCGCTTGGCCTCCTAGCAGTCTGTGCAGTTTGGAAGTCGCCAACAGTTGTTCCAGCAGAGCCGCACTGTGCAGATGTCTACTAGTCTTCACGCATTGAGCAAAACTGATTAGGTGCAGAATGCAGTTTATATCAGGCAAGACAACGTGGAAATGATGAAGCACAAACACAATATTCATGCACTGATGTAAAAATACTGTGCTAGGCAATAATATATTTTATTTTCATGAAGCTATGCTGGTTTCAATAGAAAATAGAAAGGTCTCTCAATCACTGAAAACAAGCCAACAAATTATTATTGATCAATACTGTACAGTTATGCAGGCCATGCACTGAACAGGCTGGCAATACATTATCTTAAAGTAAGGCTGTCGAAAAAAATGTAATAAAAAATGGTGTTGTATGACCATCTTATCCTGTGGGTGGCCATCTTTATAGCTACCGTACCAGAATTTGCTTGACAATGTGTACCTGGTCTATACTAATATCCATGTACATCTCACTATAGCATACAGCAAAGTGGTCCATGCTGGCAATCCACTGAATGGATGATTTGTAAGACTTATGCCGTGTACACACGATCGGAAATTCGGCCAGCAAAAGACCGATGAGAGCTTTTGGTCGGAAAATGCGACCGTGTGTATGCTCCATCTGACTTTTGCTGGCCAAATTCCAGCCAGCAAAAGATTGAGAGCAGGTTCTCAATTTTTCGGTTTGTAAAAAGTTCCGATCGGAAATTCCGATCATCTGTACCAATTCCGACGCACAAAATTCCTACACATGCTCGGAAACAATTTGACGCATGCTCGGAAGCATTAAACTTAATTTTCTCGGCTTGTCATAGTGTTGTACGTCACCGCATTCTTGACGGTCGAAAGTTCAGCAAACTTTTGTGTGACAAGCCAAGCATGAGCGGAATTCCATCGGAAAAACCATCCAGACGGAAAATCTGCTTGTGTGTACGGGGCATTAAAGTGATTATAAACTCTTACATATACCCAGTGAAGGGACTATCCTCAAGTGATATACAGAGATGAAACAAATCCTCCTACATAAGTTGTATCTGTCTATGTGCAGTCTTTTCTTCTCTACATTCGTTCAGAATTTATAAAGCTTGTCTGAGCTGTCAGAACATGGGGGCAGTAAGCTGAAATTACACACTGCAGATCTCAGTGAGGAGAGCTCTGAGAGCTGATTGGAGAGAAGGCACATGCAGAAACAGAGCTGAGGCCCTGTAGGTAGTTTGTGTTGTTTTTTTTAATGGAATTTATTATTATTATTTGATAAGAACTTATGACTTTTTTTACTGCTAATTAGTTATAAATCTGAAAGCATGAATTTTTTGTATTTACACTTTTTCTGTAAATTCGAATTATATCATCGTACACCGACAGGGTCCATCGGACCCATGTTGCTCTTCAATGGTTTCTCCGTTAGGACTCATCAAGTCACATGATTAGTGTATTGCACTTTGTGAGCCATTCTCAGTCTGCAAGTTAGGACATGATTCTGCATGTTAGGACTTGCTTTCTTAGCTTTTGAAGATTTGTTATGCTTTCTTGATTTGGTGGTGAAGTTTCATCATGGCTCAGTAATGAAAAAATACATGAGATTACGAGCCATCGGATGATAAATACAAAATAGATGACATCCTTGTAGAAGACAACTTGGATTCTGATGATATCACCGTCACAACACCTACCACCCAAACTGATTTGCCATCTTCATCTGCGAATAGAATTATTTACTATGCAGGTGTACACCGGGAAATGTCAAGACCAAGGAAGGCATGGGAATCAGGGGGAGTGGGTGGTAATGAATTTTGCTCAAGGAATATTACATTCTAGAAGAAACATCACTTGACAACAGGCTCGTGACAACTTCTTCACGAGCCTGCAGTTAGCTAAAAAATGACTGGAGAAGAAAATCACAGTTGTTGGAACAATTCGTAAAACAAAAAAGAACTGCCCCAAGAATTCGTGACCACAAAAATCCAAAATGTCTACTTTACTATGTTTGGTTTCCAGAAAGACGTGATGATTGCATCATACTGACCCAAGAAAAAACAAGTTGTTACCCTCTGGAGCCATATGCATTCCCAACTTACTGTTCAAAACTGAGAAGATAAAAAATTAAAAACAGAGATAATTCAGTCATACAATGAAACAAAAGGAGGCGTTGATACGTTGGATCAGATGGTTCATACTTACAGTACTAAACGAATGACCAGAAGATGGCCAATGGTTATATTTTATAACATGTTGGATGTTAGTGCTATCAACACCTACATTATCTGGATGTCGCTAAAACCAGACTGAAATGCAAGGAAATCGCACAAAAGGAAGGTTTTCCTTACATATCTTGGGAAAGCACTGACTGGAGTATCTGAGGGGCCTGACGTTTCTCAGATATCTACCTCAGAAAAACCAGCACGTTGCCGTAACTGCCATAACAGCAAAGATAGAAAAAACTCAAACTGTTTGCAAAAAAAGTATGTCAAGAACATCTGAAAGTGGTGTGTTTGTGGACAGTTAAACCTTTTCATCATATTAGCATAACTTTTCTAACTACCTATGCCCTACACCTAAACATCAAAATGTCATGTTTCTCTCAATTGACAATTTCTTTATCATTTTTATCATTATCCCATGCATTCAAGGCCTTCCTGCTCCCCACCTAGCCAACTGTCTTCTGCTACCACCTTCCTACCCCTATCAACTTGCAAGACAGCCTGGTACACAGTATCAGTTTTTTTTTGTGTTCAACCCAGCAAGCGGCTCTCAGGTGGAGCGCGCTGAATTAACTGGCAGCACTGATTGTATACCAATTGGATGCTGGTTTTCCATTCAGCCGGCTTCTGTTGGATAGGCTGATGTACACACGGGCCGAATGTCAGCCGGTTTCTGTTGAACCGGCCGATATTCGGCCTGTGTGTACCAGGCTTAGTAGCACACTGAGAAGATCAGATAGCAAGCCAAGGCTGGGGGCATACTAGCAAGACAAATTGCTTCAGGGGCAGATCAAAATCCTTCACCATCACATCCTTGCCCCACTTTTTTGCCTAATACAGGGCCAAAAGTTTGTAAACACATGATCATCAGACACCTATGGCCCCTTTCACACCAGTGGACCGATAGGGTCCTCCTGTCTGTTCTTCAGGGGGACCTGATCGGACCACCCATTGTTCTTTATGGGTAGGTGGATGTAAACTAACGTGTGTTTACACCTGCCTGCCGGCGCCAAAAGCAGATGGATGGGGATCCGTTTCCCATCCATCTAGCGGATCAGATGACAGTCGGATGGAAATAGACTGGTGGTCTGTTTCCATCTGACCACCCCATAGAGAACAGTAGGCTGTGTCCGCTCTGCACAGTCCTATCATCCGCCTGCTCAGCGGGGATCAGCAGACAGTGGCCACCCAATGTCAAAGGGGCCTATGTGAGCTGATTCTTTGAGCTCTGAATAGGAGTAGTAATGTTTAAACACCAATTGTCCTAAAGGATTCTTTTAACTGATAACATTTCTCAAAAACTACCATCCATACTGGAAAACTACAGTATTTTGACTCATTGTGCCCTCTTCATCTGTCATCTGCTAAAATGCAGCATTGTTGTTCACACAATATTGATTGAACATCAAGCGGTGCACAACCTGCATGAATCATTGGACAGATTAACAATCCTTGTCAACTTTGTATGGTTTCCCAAAGATAAAAAAATGTAACATGATATCTTCAACGTGTATACTATTCCTCCCCACTGCATGGTCAAAAAAAGGAATGCCTGGGCAACCTAAGTGTTTATGGCCTAACCCGGACCAAAAATCATTGCAAGATCATCTAATGATTTTCCGATGTTTACTGCTTAAAGCGGTAATAAACCTCACAATAGAAATGTAATACATTGCAGCTTACCAGTCATTAGCTATGGTGGCTGCATTAGATTTCTTTTCTAGGCTTTTCCCTCTCTGTTTTCACCTGGTGATCTGGCCATTAACACATCCTGTATTAGAGTGCCTCCACTCTGAATGAAGGAGCACAGGGGCACCTTTGGACAGCAGCATTGTCAGTATAGGGGTAGGGAAGTGTTAGATGTACTAGCATATTTACCAACAAATCAAAGCCAGACTCCAGTTAATATTTCTCCGTTACAGCAAACTGTTTTTTTTCTTTTGGGATAAAGGTTTTACTGAATAAATAAAACTGATCATTGGAAACACCCCTGTCAGTGGTAAATGGTTTGTTCCATCCCTGAAATGCGTTGAGACCGCACATTTTCCTGCACCACTGGCCCTTTTTGTTATATCATTATATTCATAGCTCCATGATATTTGTCTACATGATCTTTTGGGCCAGATAGGACTAGTGCTCTATCAGGGAATTTATTGTGCTGCTCATATGCTTGCACAATGTGTTTTATAACCTTTTAATAATACGTTGTAATGAAACTGTGTGCTGTGTGTGTAATATCTCTGTTATTGTCCTTCCTTTTTTGGGGTTATAGTTGGCACTGTAAAGTCCATTTATTCATCCCTGTAACTGCTACATCTGCAAAAGAGCTTGTTCTTTTGAAAAACAACAGACTTACTGGCCAGATTACTAGGTGAAAATAAAGCAACAAAAGCCTAATGCAGCCTTGCAGTTCAACACTATTATAATATGCTTTCCTCCTTGAAATTTGTGTGCAAGCACAAATAATTTTGAACAATTAAAATTGCTTAACAAAGGCAAACCAGAGAGCACTGTAAAACATTTTATGTCACCCTTTGCCATCTCAGTGTGTTATAAAATACAAGCTCTTTATTAGAAAGAATGATTATCCATGGCTGTGGCAATTAAACAATGCATATTACAATTAATTTAACAGCCCAAAGACCATTTCACCGATCACAAAATATTAAAATACCATTGGGATTACATTTTATCAGCAAAACGCACACTATAGCTTCCATGCCAAAAAATAATAATGAAATCCGACTTACCAAAGTATTGGTGTTTTTCACTGGACTTGCAGCTATTTTTATTAAACCAATTAAAGCAAAACAACCAAAAAAAAAAGTACAAATAAATTGCCCAATAAAACATCTTTTACTGCAATATTCACCCTCAATGCAGAGATTTCCCCGTTCTTCTTTTTACTGGCAAAAGACCCCCGCAGTCTGGTGATGAGCTTTATTCAACCCACTTCCTCTGAGCCCAAATCCTCCTTGTCCCACCCCAGCCTTTCGCTTGAATGTGAGTGAGGAAGCAGCACAGAGATGAATTTATCTCTCCATCATTCTGCTTTTTTCTGCCTATTAGCATGCTTCTTCCCAACACATTAACTGATTGGCACACTCCAGCTGTGCTGTAAAAGCCATGCAAGAAGCTGATACCAGGTCAAATTCAGGTACTTCAACTTGCAATGCTTGCATTTACAAAATGCATTCAATGATGTATTAACCCTTTAACTGCTGCCACCATAAGTGCATCAGGATGTAACCATACTCGTGGCTGCAATTGCAGTGTTTACATTTCAATGAGCCAGCTCCGGAAGTCATTTGGGTGGCTATAAAGTCACTGTGCCACATCCAGTGCAGTCTGTACTTGATCTGTTAAGGCAGAGTACAAAGAAGGCCCTAGGGGTCTAATAGACCTCTCATGTCTCTATAAAGGGGACCTGTCACTTGTCAGCCCCCTTTGTGACAAGTCCCCACACATTTGTAAACAACTTTAAAACACACTTTAGGTTTTACCAAGCATGGGAGGGGAGGATCAGAGAAGACAGGATCAAGCAGCCTTTTTATACAATGCAGAGGATTAACCCCTTAGGTTCCACAGTGAATATAACCAGCATGCTTTACTGCATATACAGACTGATTTTACTGTTGTGGGTTTATTAACACTTTAACCTCCCTGGCGGTATGATTCTTTCTGATTGTAGGTGCTGAAAGCGGTACAATTATTTTTCATGGAAATTTGGCGTTTTATATTGTAGGCCTGCAATTCTTAGGAATAACTCACTTAAATCTGTCCAAACCAGAGTCTAGTAGACATCCCGGGTATGATAAACACAAAATCATAAATTCAAATATAATAAATAACTATAAAAATTATTAAATAATGTAATCAAATCAAAAACACTGACATTTTTCTCAGTTGCAGAATTGTCACTGTCATTAGATGTAGTGTTTGATGACGAATTTCCCCACAAATCACTATCGCTCAATTCTGCAAGTGATTCTAATTTATTATTGCTGTTTTCTAGCTGGTCTAAAATCACTTTTGAAATAAAGGGACACTTTTTGGTTGCTATGGACAATCTCCAAATTCCAGGCAGAAAAAACAGTATTTATAATATAAACCTACATGCAGGGCACTGGACAGACTACTAGGGACAAATGGGATGTGTATTTTTTTTATACAGTACTGTAATCTGTAAGATTACAGTACTGTATGTGTTTTTGTGTGTTTTTACTTTTTTGAATTTGGCGCCGATCTCCGCTCCCGTGCGTCATAACGTCGCAGGGAACGGAGCTCAGCGGGACTCGGGCACTGTGTGAATCGAGCGGAGGAGCCTGCACACACAGCGGGGAGGACATTGCAGGATCCAGGGGACAAGATAAGTAAGTCTCCCTGTATCCTGCAATGCGATCCTGAGTCTGGCTCGGGGTTACCGCTAATGGTACTGAAGTTCCACCCCGAGCCAGACTCGGGAATACCGCCAGGGGGGGTTAATGCATAGAATACATTAAAGTGGATGTAAACCCACTCTCATCCTTTCTAAACTACTGCAATATTGGTTATCTAGAAGGATATACATCCTGCATGTATACTTATCTGTCAAATGTCTCCCCTCTGTCTGCTATGAGACCCAAAAAACTGCAGATTTTGTGGGTGGGTCTGTTTTCCAGGGCTCAGTGGGTGGAGTCATGATGTCAGTAGACACCCCGCCCACCTCTACACTCCCCTTATCAACATGCATTTTCTCCTGTGTATTTCTTACACTGAACTTCTGCTATGATCACTAACATCCAGTCAAAACCCAGAAAAGTCCCCACATGACTTCAGCATGCCAAATCATGCTGAGGTGTGGAACAGCCAATCCTTGCAGAGCTGCTGAAGAAAAGAGTGGGGGTGGGAATTAAAAAATAATGCATGTCTAATGCCGCGTACACACGGTCGGAATTCTCGTCGGAAAAAGCTCTGATGGTTTTCCCGTCGGAATTCCGACGGAATTTCGCTCAAACTGTCTTGCCTACACACGGTCACACCAAATTCCGACGGTCACCACGCCTTAAAAAACGTTCGACTGCACTATAAAAGGGAAGTTTAATGCTTCTGAGCATGCGTCGAATTGTTTCCGAGCATGCAATGGAATTTTGCGTGTCGGAATTGCATACACACGATTGGAAAATCCGATAGAAAGGTTTTCCGTCGGAAAAATTAAGAACGGGTTCTCAATCCAAAGTCAGTTGGAAATTCCGACAGAAAAAGGCCGAAAAAGGCCGATGGGCATACACACGGTCGGAAAATCCGATGAAAAGCTCCCATCGGACTGTTTCCATCGGAAATTCTTTGTGTACGCGGCATTAGGCTAGTGCACAAGATATGTAAATCACCTGTTAATCACAGCAAGGAGGAAGAACGGACAAAGTTTTCACAGTTTGTCTGTTTTATTTCACTGAAAAAAGATATGAGGATTGCTCAGAGCTGGATTAACTCTTTGTGGCAAGACTGGGCACAGCTGATCTGAAATCCCATACTCTATATTGTGCCAGACAAAAAATAAATAAAACATTTTCGGGTTTACATCCACTTTAATGTAAACAAAAAAAAAAAAATCTTCTGCCTTTACAACCACTTTAAATGTCCCAATCATTTGGAAAGCTCCAAAATACTCCAATGTCCAGTCACAAAAGCGTGTTTTTATTTTCACCATCTATGTAGAAATTGGCTAATTCACAAGTTCGTATGCCCCTCGTTATCAGTGCAAATGCTACATGCAGATTTTTCATTTCAAAAATTCCCACACAAATGAATTCTCTTTAAAACATCAGCGATAATTGTGGAGTTCGAAGAAGTGTCTATTGAGGTTAGCAAGAAGAAGAGGAGCCCTCTTGGGTTGGTGATAAATATAGTCTCTTGAAAAACAGAGGCTTTCAATAACTATATATCTTTTTTTATGTGAAAAAGAAATACATGTTCAACCACTATGCATTATTTATGTTGGTGAACTGAATATTTTCTAAGAAAAAATATCATGATGTAAAATAAAATAAAAAATGTAGTTATGCAGTTTCTTTAACAATATTGCTATAACAAAGGAGACAGTTATATGCCGGACATTCATCTGAGAAAAATATGGGCTTAGCAAATATTGTTAAATTGATAAGAATATTGGCTTCCCAGCATCTGCAAGCCTACCATGTTAATTGCTGATAAACAGAAGTAGGATTTATGTTATCTAAATGTACCAGGTGCACAAAGACAATGCTGGTAACGCATGAATACAACAGCGTTCAGTATCATCCACATAGCACTGTGTGTGTGGCTCCTGTTCATTCTATTCGATTCAGTGACGACAGATCACCTCCATGATGGGAGCATGCAATGTTCCTCGAGCATTTTCCATACTCTTGGAAAGCGGCGTAATACTGCACACATGGGAGAGATTACCGGGCACTCATCGGAGAAGACTACAGTTTTATTACAGCCTTTAATTGGTACAGCAAACTTCTGCAACCCATAGAAGCCAGGTTGCCTTTATCATGAACATACTGTTATGTGAATTGATGGTTCCTAGTGTAACGATCAGAAGCATACGTGCCGACGTAAGTGCAACCCCAACCATTTTATTTTGGACTCTTAAAGGCTAACTCCCTCTTTAAGACCATTTTACACCCTGTCTGTCACTGTTATCACTGGTACACATGTGCGGTGGTCACCACACTTGTAGCCCATTGACAATTCCTCCAGCTCCCCAACTGACAGCCCATAACTGGATACATTCAGAGCTGGAGGAAGAGTCAGCCGGAGCCTGGTACTGTACCCATAATCCTCTAACCGTTGTAATGCTTTGTAGGCTCATATTCAAAAAATAGTTACTGCACATTTTCTTCTGCAAATACAGTATATGTGCATTTATTATTTGTTTTGCAAAAGGTGGACTTTTGCAATTTCCTTTATTTATTTTTTCTTGTAGTGTCACTTCACTGAGTTACTGGAAACTGAAATACAACAGCTGATGACAGGTAACTGCACAAAATTTAAAAACTGACCCCCAGGCAGATATAAAAAAAATAGCAGGGTTCAGCGGGAACCTGCCAGGATTCGAACCGTTAATGGGCAGGCTGAGTGTACCAAGTTGGGTACATTCTATTGCGATTATCACTAGTGGTTATAGCAGCCACTAGCGAAATTCATAACAGAATCCGACACATTGGGGGTTATTTACTAAAGGCAAATCCACTTTGCACTACAAGTGCAAACTACAAGTGCAAAGTGCACTTGAAATTGCACTGAAAGTGCACTTGGAAGTGCAGTCGCTGTGGATCCGAGGGGGACATGCAAGGAAAATAAAAAACAGCATTTTAGCTTGCACATGATTGGATAATAAAATCATCAGAGCTTCCCCTTATTTCAGATCTACCCCTCAGATTTACAGCGCCTGCACTTCCAAGTGCACTTTCAGTGCAATTTCAAGTGCACTTTGCACTTGTAGTGCAAACTGGATTTGCCTTTCGTAAATAACCCCCATTGTGTTCTTCCGCCGGGAACAGACAATTGCCTGGCAGGAAGGATTCCCCTGTCAGGACTGTCTGTGTTGATGGTTGCAACGTGTATGGCCAGCCTAACTATATCTAGTCATACAAATTTTCCCTCCACCCTCCTCCTACCTATCCTGCCTAACCTGTATAAAAAAAAAAAAAAAAAAAATCTGTATATTTACCTATTTTTAATCCACTGTGGTCAAGTCACATGGTCCCACGGTTTCAGCTCCCCTATGTCAGTGAGCAGCTGCTGTAGGGGAGAGAAGGGAGCACTGACAGCAGATGGACTGTGGGAACTTATGGGTGAAGTCACAGCTCCTGGAATTCTGGGCTGTTGTTGAGCGCAGATCTTTTTAATACAGGTTAGGCGGGATAGGTAGGACGAGTGGAGGAGGGAACATTTTGAAGAATAGTTATAGATTTCTTCCACTTTAACTAGAGTACTAAACGGAATAAGAAAAACACATTGCTATAAAAATGCTCCTAAACAGGGGTCTACAAACTTTCTAAACAAAGGGCCAGTTTACAATTCTTCAGACTTTAGGGGGGCCAGACTGTGGCCAGTGGGAGTAGAAAATATCCCATCATTGGTATTAGGGGGTGTAATAGTGCCCCATTATTGGTATCAATGGGAGGAACTGTGCCCTATTGTTGGTGTCAGTAGGAGGAATAGTGCTCCATCATTGGTGTCAGTGGAAGGAATAGTGCCCCATTGTTGGTACCAATGGGAGGAATAGTGCCCTATTGTTGTTATTAATGGGAGGAATAGTGCCCTATTGTTGGTATCAATGAAATGAATAGTGCCCCATTGTTGGTATCAATGGGAGGAATAGTGCCCCATTGTTGGTATCAATGGGAGGAATAGTGCACCGTCATTGGTGTCAGTAGGAGGAATAGTACCCCGTCATTGGTGTCAGTGGGAGGAATAGTGCCCCGTCATTGGTGTCAGTGGAAGAAATCGTACCCCATTATTGCTATTAATAGGAGGAATAGTGCCCAATGATTGTTGTCAGTGGGAGTAATAGTGACCCATTGTTCGTAATGATGGGAGGAATAGGTCCCAATTATTGGTATCAATGGGAGGAATAGTGCACCGTCATTGGTGTCAGTAGGAGGAATAGTACCCCGTCATTGGTGTCAGTGGGAGGAATAGTGCCCCGTCATTGGTGTCAGTGGAAGGAATCGTACCCCATTATTGCTATTAATAGGAGGAATAGTGCCCAATGATTGTTGTCAGTGGGAGTAATAGTGACCCATTGTTGGTAATGATGGGAGGAATAGTGCCCAATTATTGGTATCAATGGGAGGAATAGTGCACTGTAGTTTGTGACAGTGAGAGGACTAGTGCATCATTGTCGGTATCAGTGGTAGGGACCAATGCCCACCGTTGCTCACAGTGGGGTGAATAATGCCCCAAGGGCCAGATAAAAGCAAGTAAAGGGACACATCCGGCCCCTAGGCCACAGTTTGGAGACACTTTAAAATCCAATAAAAATATGTTTTTCAGTTGTTTGAAGCCGACTTGACATGAGTTTCATAACATTATTTTGTTAAAGCTGAACTTCAGCAAAAGGCTAACACAGTTGACAATAATATACATTGTAGCTGTTTTACCCCTCAATGGATTTTTATTTATTTCCTTCTAGTCTTGTGATTTACACAGGCCTACTAGACAGTACAGACAGTCTGATGACTTTAATTTTGTCTGCTGTAGTTAGAGCTATCCACCTCCCTGCCCACAGCTTGTGATTGGATAATCAAGGTGCAGCAACAGACTGATGATCTCATCCCTCTGCCCTCTCCTCCTATGTTCTGTCATCCCATGTGTGTGCAGTTCACCCGATTGGCCACTAGTGCTGTTCCTCCCACTTCCTAGAGATCTGCTTAAACTGAAATGAGGTACTTACACCAGCTGCAATAAATATTCCATTTCATGATTTTATAAATACATACCTGTGTTAACTGGTGTTGTTTTACATATGCTTCAAAGAAAGCTGAGTATTAGGAAAAAAGTGATCTCAATTTGTATTTACTTTTTTTTTTCAGCAAATTGTTTAATAGTGTAAAACACAATAAAACTTTTGTAACCATGATGGGTAATTGAAAAAGAAAAAAAAATGACAATGCATTATACTAAGGTCACTTGTTTTATTTGGATCATGATGTCATTGAAACGATACAAGGACCCAGTATTCTTTTATGAATTAATCTGATATTTTCCACTTGAGGCAGCCTATGATCAGCCTTTATTCTGACTCTGGCAGTTTGTTCATGCTTATCATCTCAGTTACAATTTCCCCTGTTTTTGCATACAGCACAATAAAAGCTACCTACCTCCCATTGAGAGTCGTGCACAGCAGTGATTAATCAGTCCCTACCAGAGAAGGGGTTGTATAACATTAACCCTAGTCAAAGAGGCAGCTGTATGGCGGTTCCTTCTAATTGCCTACCGCCATACATCCAATGCGTGATGCTTTCAGGCTTTCTCAGACTTGGTTCTCTTATTGACAAAGCAAGCACATACATCGAGCAGCCCGTGTACAGAGGAACTTGAATATATTGTCTCCAAAGATTAGTTTACTACTACTAAGGTCCCATTCAAATGGCTGATTTGGGCCGTACACCACCAAGGATCAGAGTTTGGACATAAACTGTCTGCGTCCACAGACACTCATCTGCCCTTAAAGTGGAATTAAATGCAGGCTACTAATCACAGAATTAATATGTAATATACCTTGCTATAAAATAAATCTACTAACCCCCAATTCCTCCAAAACTTGGGGCACTGTATAAAATCTACATAAAAAGCAGAATGCAATGGATCTCATAAACCCAATTTCATAGCTCCCAACTGTCCCTAATTTCAAGAGACTGTCCCTGATTTGGAGCAATGTCCCTCCCTCATTCCTCCTCATTTGTCCTTCATTTTGGTCTCATCTATATAGATGTATATAAAATGCACCTTTTATCGATCAAAAAGTAGCACTAAACCTTTCATCTGATTCATCTAAATTGCTGCATTTGTAAATTCCAAAAGCCAATATAAAGGAATAGAAGTGGTAAAAAAAGCACTTGTGGGTTTAACTAATCTTGTTTTTTTGTACAATTCTCCTTTAAGGGGAGTGGCCAGGTGGTGTGTCCTAAGCCTGCATGCATTTGCTGATAGGTGTCCCTCATTCCCATTACAAAAAGTTGGGGGGTATGCAATTTTTATTCATAGAAAATAGAAAACATAATAAATATTTAAAATTAGAAAATGTGCCATTTTAAGAAAAAAAATAAGCTCATTTTGAAATTGAAAATTGATGGCGGCAACATGTCTCCAAAAAGTTGGGAAAGAGCAACAAAAATCTGGCAAAGTAACTGGTACCAACAAGAAAGAACTGGAAGAACATTTTGCATCTAACTAGGTTAATTGGCAACAGGTCGCTGACATGATTAGGTATAAAAAGAGCATCCTGGAGAGTCAGAGGGGTTGATTTACTAAAGTCAAATCGACTGTAAATGAGCAGGAGCTCTGCTGACTTCCATCTTCCAATCATGTGGGGGCAAAAATGCAGGTATATTTTATTTTCCTTGCACGTGATTGGGTATTCTTTGCAGTGGCGTCTCCAGCTTTCATATTTAGGGGGGGCACATGGGGGAACAGGGACAAAATTAGGGGGGCAACTATAAAATGCAATTTTACTACGATCCCCAGGGTGGCAGAAAACAAGAGATATATGTCACCAGCATACCAAGAAAATATAAGGGTCCAAAGCAGTGGGAGAACTATCAGGGTTGCAAAGGTTGTCTTGCCACCAGGCCTTGGTGTTCTGCCACTGTGGTGTTCCCCAGCCTCCTCTTGCTGTCCTGCCCCTGCTATTGACAGCGCTGGTTTTGCATCTGTCTCCTTGGCAGCGGCAGCAGTCTATTAGGACCTAGTGCTGGTGACATTATGGGTGCATGCAGGGGAAGGCTGGAACTATTGGTTGTAGAGAGCCGAGCCCCCAGCTGGTCACCTAGCAGCAGTAATGCTGTATAACCTTCTCTGCTGACATGCTGATCGGGATGTGATCCAGGTGATGCTCTCAGTCAGATCTAATAAACACAGTATTTATTAGCATCAAGAGTACAACCACATCAACCGTATGTTCAGCAGCCATGTGGGCTCTATGCCTGTAAGGTGTGGGCTTCGATCAATAAAATCACTATGATATTTAACACTAGGATTTGACTAAGAGAATCACTTGGATTGCATCACGATCAGCATGTCAGAGAAGGCTGCACTGCTGCTAAGCAACTTGCAGGGAGGTCAACTGTCTACTCTACAACCATTAGAGATGGGCTCGGGTGTGTTTGAAATCCCACATGCCCGATCCCACCAGGAAGCCGACACTGCACAAGGCTAATCACAGGCAGTGAGACATTCCTGATCTGTGCAGCTAAGGACCAGGAAATGTCTCACTGCCTGTGCTTAGCGCTGTGCAGTGTGGGCTTCCTGGCGGGGTCGGGCATTTGGGATATTGAACATGCCCTGCCCATCTCTAACAACAAATTGTGCTGGCTCTCCTGTACATTAGCCCCATAAAGTAACCAGCACTGGGTTCCAATGTGCCGCCGCTGCCATGGAGACAGAGACCAGGGCTGTGAATAGCCAGGACAGGACAGCAACCCTGGTAGTTCACTGGTCCACACTGCAAGGATTCCCCCATCCACCTATCATGTGTAGATGGGAGAATTGGATCATTTTTTTTTTTTTTTTTTAATGCAACCTACTAGTTAAATTAAAAAAGTGGGGCTGCCTAAGTGCTAAGTGCCTAAGTGCTAAGACCAGCCATAGGCAGTTTAAATCTCAGCTGGTTCATCAGGAACTGGCTGAGGTTTGAACCATTAATGAGCAGGCTGAATGTACCAAGTTGATCGATCAAATTGGGAACAACCAGCCTGCCAGATACTCTTATGATTATCACTAGTGGTTGCTATAGCCACTAGTGATAATTACTGTTTGTTGGGAGAATACAATTGCTGGGCAGGAAGGATATTCCCCTGTCACCACTGTCTGTGTTGATGGGGGAATCATGCAAGTTTCTTTCCTGCACTCTGTGGATGCAGGAAAGAAATTTGCTTAGTCTATTACCTGCCTAACTGAAAGTGAAAGTAAGTTGTGAAGGTCTTGAAAGAACAGGAGAGGGGAGGGACAGATGGTGGAGAGAAGAGAGAATGCAGTTCAGTGATTACAGTGTACTGCAGTGCACACACTTACCCACGCGTCCAGGCTAGAAGAATACTCCCCCTCTCAATAGAGACTGTGTTACTCCAGCAGCGGCCTGAGTAAGATGTGGCACATCCGCTACGAATGCAAACAAAAAGACATTGCCTTTTTGTAAAAAAAAAAAAAAAAAAAAAAAAAAATTTTTTTTTTTAGATTTTTTTTTGGGGGGGCACATGGTGGGGCACAGCATAATTTTGGGGGGGTCAGGGCCCCCTCTGGCCCCCCCTAGGGACGCCATTGATTCTTTGCAAAGTGAAGCTTTACCTCATTTACTAAGCTCTGGAGCAACTGCACTTTGCCAAGTGCACATTCCATTTGCATTTAGTAAATCAACCCCAGAATGTTTTAGAAGTAATGATGGGCAGAGGTCCACCAATCTGTGAAAAGCTGCATCTAAAAAATTGACAATTTCAGAATAATATTCCCCAACGTAAAAATGCAAAAAATTTTAATATATCTTCATATACAGTACATAATATCATCAAAAGATTCTGAGAATCTAGAGACATTTCTGTGGAGAAGGGACAAGGCCCAAATGCAACATTGGATGCCCCGTGACCTTCAGACACTCAGACAGGACTTCTTTAAAAACAGACATGATTGTGTGATGGATATCACCGCATGGGCTCAGGGATATTTCCAAAAATCACTCTGTGAACACAGCAGTTCATTGTGCCATCCAAAAATACAAGGTAAAACTCTATCATACAAAGAGGAAACCAGAACGTGGGCCAAAGCTCATGTAAAATGGTCTGTTGCAAAGTGAAAAACTGTTCTATGGTTAGAGGAATCCAAATTTGACATTCTTTTTGGCAACTAGTGAAGTGTCCTCCAGACTAAATCAATGCTGAAAGATATATCCAGGCTTTAGAGCAGCATATGCTCCCATCCAGATGACATCTTTTTCAGCAGGACAATGTTAAACCGCATACTGCATCTATGACAACAGAATGGTTTCGTAGTAGAGGAGTCTGGGTGCTTAAAGTTGTTGTAAACCCATGAAAAAACAAAACAAAAACCAAAAAAACCCTGTAAGACAAAGGCATAATGAGCTAGTATGCATAGCATACTAGCTCATTATGAAAAACTCACCTTAGATTGAAGCCCCTGCAGAGGTCCTGGCACACTGCTCTACCCTGCGACATGTCTCCCAGAGTTATTTCCGGGTATCCCAGGCTCCGGCGCTGTGATTGGCAAGAGCCACTAAGACGACACTCGCGCGAATGCACGCAGGAGCCGTCGGTAGCGTCACATCAGCTGAAGCAACGCACGAACGAGCCGCTGCTTCAGTGTGCATGTGCCGATGATGTCGGCACATGCTGAAACAGTGGATATCTCCTAAACCATGCAGGTTTAGGAGATATCCACTGTAGCTATAGGAAAGCCTTATTATAGGCTTACCTGTAGTGAAAAGTGGTCTGTAAGGGTTTACAACCACTTTAACTGGCCTGCCTGCAGTCTAGACCTTTCACCATTTAAAATATTTGGTGCAACAGTTTTCTTACGACAAAGAAAACTGTTGCACAATCCTATATCAGGGAAGAATGGGACAACATTTCTCTCCCAAAAACTGGTCTCATCAGTTCCCTGACATTTACAGTGTTGTTTAAAGAAGAGGCAATGTTACACTGTGGTAAACATGGCCCTGTCCCAACTTTTTTTAAATGCGTTGCTGCCACTACCTTTTTTTCTTAAAAATTATAAAATTTTCTGTCTAAACATTTGATATGTTTTCTATTTTCAATTGTGAATATAATATGGCTTTATGAGATTTGTAAATTATTACATTCTACACTGATTGTTTTATATGTAGAGCTGCACCAGATTTTGCACTCTACAGTTTTAGTAAGTCAGCCCCAGTGCCCAAACTTTTTTTGGAATTGAGGTTGTACCTGCCCGCTCGCAGTCTTCCAAAAAATGTACATCGAGCTGTGCATGAGCAGTTCAGTTTACAGCACCAGCACAGCCCCTGTGTGTGTCAGGATGACTGACTCCTGTGTGTGCGCAGGAGTGATGTCATCCCATGTCAGCTAATCAAGATGGCCAAAGACCAACCCTCAGAAAAAGGCACAGAGAATCTGCTGGCTCCAGATCCCTCGTGAACATCAAACTGTTGGAGAGGAGGTAAGTACTATGGATTTAGTTCCACTTAATTTGCATGTAATCACTTGGATGTGGAGTTGGCCATGGCTGATTGTAAACATCTGTGACTACCCATTGCTGAGCAACCCTGGTTTTGGCAATGTGGATGGGACCCAATACTCGTCAACCTGTCAACTCTCTGCATATACAGGTAAAGCAGAGCTAAACGTACCTTTCTTCAACAGTCAATTCCCCTTGCTTGGGCCTTAGTTGACATCACTGTGCTCTGCACTGAAAAAGGTAGAACATGATGTAGTGCCAGGGCAAGTCTCAGCAAAAATCCCCCCCACCCATTGAAAAAAAAAATTGAGCGCTAATCTGCATGCTTACCCTCTAAGCATAAATTTCCCCTCCTCCCAGGACAAATCAGTCCCCTGCTGAAATCTTCCCTCCAGCACAGATCTTTGCCCCCCCACCTCAAATCTCCTTGAATCCCAACAACACAACCCCCCCCCCATTCTTCTCCTAGTATAAATCCTCTACTCTTCAAATTTCCCCTCCGAATACACCCCCCCCCTCCCAGCACAACCCCCCCCCCATTATCCCTACTAGCACAAATCCCCCCTCCCCCCCAAAAATGTCCCCTCCTAGCACAAATCCCCTCAACCCCCCTCTACCATATCACCTCTTCTAGCACAAACTCTCCATCAAATTTCCTCCTAGAACAATTCGTACCCCCTGCTGCCTCCCGAAATTCTCCCTCCCAACACAAATCCCCCCTTCCCCCCAATCTCCATGTGACGCCCCCCACCTCACATGATACCACACTGCCCAAGGCAGACTCCCTTTCTGCCCAACCCATTGTCCCAGCCCTGACATGATGCCATTTCTTCTTTTTTTTTTGTGCAGAGTGCTGTGATGCACTACACCACACACTGTGATGCATATAGACCAATGAAATATAATTTTATGACATTTTAGTAAAATTACAGTGTGATGTGTCATTACAGTGCATCGTATGACTCCTTCACAGGGCACACCAGCAACTGCCCAGTAATGCACACTGCTTGTATGAATGGGCCCTATGACATGAAAAGAAAAAATAGATACCGTTCTATCCAATCCTGGTGTCTAGCTGGTCAAGCATGCCAGTATTTGGTAAGCCAAGGTGGTTATATTTAACCACGGGACCTTATGTGGTCCACATTGTTAGATGGAAATTATACGCTAGGATTTAAAATAAAATGTTCAGGGAGGCAAGTCAGCTATGCTCATGACCTGATATGAGCCTTTTAAAATGTGACACACGCTCTACTGGGCACAAGTCCTTTGGGCGTGATTAGAAAAAGACAGCTTTTGTTCTTTATAAAGAATACCCATTCTGCTCATGAAAAATAGTAGCAAAGTTGTAATAAAATAAAAAAATATTAAACACACATCAGAAAAAATAAAACGAAACAAAAAAAACAAAAAACAAAGAAATATTATGTGTCAAAATCTTTAGCTATGAAGTTGCACAAAAGGCTGCAACAATTACAAACCAGTTCTTATATGGGGTAATGGAGCTTGCAAAATCTACTTCTGTGTTCCACAGAAACATCCTTTTGACATCTATTATAAATAGCAATTAGTACAAAATGCTTATTTTATTGAGATTTCTTTAAAGGTAAAGATTTCAAAAGTTCATAAAAAAAATTCAAAAGTAGCTGCACAGTGTGGGGTTGATTTACTAAAGGCAAATAGACTATGCACTTTGCAAAGTACAGTTGCACACTGCAAGAGCCATTGCTCCAGAGCTTAGTAAATTAGCAGAAGCTCTGCTGTCTTCCATCATCCAATCATGTGCAAGAAAAAAATGGCACCATGAGGCCACAATGCATGGGCCGTGCAGCAACAAAGGGTTGCAAAACTTACATGGATTTTGCTGCACTTCTTGATTTATTAAAATAGGCTCAATGAAGTTAAAGTTGCTTTATCCAATAATACTCAAACATTATTATTATTATTTTATTTTTTTTGTCTGCGTTTAAAGTAAGTACAGGTTCATTTGACTAAGTGAAAAATGTACTGCTTTAGTAAATCACCCCCACTGATTGACTAATACAGAAATACCAGATAATGTAGCTTATTGTTGGCTAACAATTTGCACACTTCCCTTGATTGCTCATTGAGGATATTCTAATCTAGAGTAACAAATTGGAGAAGTAAATGCACAGAGCAAGGTAATGTAGCAATAAGTGTCTGAGCCATTTGTCAGAAGAAGAATTGCTCTCACCGGCCTGCATTGGCTGTGCTAAGCATTGTGGGAGTTCAGACATACTACAGTGACACATGAGTACACTTTAAAGGGAGGCATTGGCACTCGGATGCTTCCATTTATTTCCGTGCTGGAACAGCTGAGAAACAATAGTATTTGGCAAAAAGTCATAAATGTACCGTGTGCAATCTAATCATAAACTAAAACTAAACTAGTAGTATTCCCAATATTACCTGTACAGTATATCTGTCTTGTTTCCAGTTACACAGCTAACACTAAATATATCGCTCCGTTCCCTTGAAGTAATTGTGTTGCTTAACGACATAGTTCACAATTAGAAAAAACTAATAAAAAATCATAAATGCACCCATATTAATATAAAACAAAGGGCATTTATTTTGTTTTTCAATTGAAGCCTGCAGAGAATTGCAACCTCGATTGGTGCATCACACCTGCATAAAAGGTAAGTATGCACTCGCTTCATTCAGCAAATTTGTTTAAATGATAGTTGCTTTAAAGTGGGAGTAAATTCTCATGCATGATTTTCACCTATAGGTAAGCCTATATTAAGCTTTACCTATAGCTACTGTAAATATCCCCTAAATGTAAAGTTTAGGAGACATTTACTGAACATGCAGCCAGTGACGTCAACGGCGCATGCATACCCGTGTAGTTCCTTCAGAATCCTGTGCCATAAGCAGAAGGAAGGCCGGGTAAAATTGAAAGCACCTTCAGCTGTGACAGCGCGCCGCTGGAGGGCTTCATTCTACGGTAAGTTTCACATAATGTGCTAGTATGTGATGCATACTAGCACATTATGACATTGCCTTGCAGGTAAAAAAAAAAAAAAAACACAGCAGTTTACTACCGCTTTAAGCTCACTGCACATATTACAATCTGAGTGGATACAATTCTGTAGGCCTCATGCACACAGAAAAACAGCGTTCAGGGACATTTTGCTTTTTTTCACACCTCTGAATGCATCTGAATGATAGAAATTGTCTCCTGTATGTCCCATTCACACTGCAAAGCAGCCTAGAAGTGCGCTGTGATAAAATGCTGACATGCTGCATTTTATTGCAGCGCAGTGGCCTGAATCGCACCGCAATGTCCAGCACATTTCCAGACATTGCAGTGAATAAAGTGAATGCTTTGTGCACTTCAAAGCTCATACAAAACAAAAAAAGGGAGCAGTGTGATGCGCTAAATTACACCCCACACGGCTCCCCAGCAGCTGGAAATAGCTGCGACTGGAACACTGAGGCACTCCAGCTGCTCTGCAAAAATTCGTACAATGGCAAATCGTACGATTTTCATTTTAATCAGGACAGCTATCGTTCGAAAATGCAATACAAATGCATTACAACACATGACATCACTTCTGAATTTTTTTTTCTGTCGTACGGGAATTTTTGTGACTTTAGTAAACTCATCAGATTCGATCTGAGATTAGTGTGTTAGACTTTAGCACATTCCACAATAACTCCCTACGTGTACTTTTCCACCCTGTGGTCTGACTGTAAAGTTGATATACACTGTTACTTGTCTACTTGTTGACAACTGTATTGTCTAAGCCAGCTACGCATGTACAGGGTTCTGTGGAGCACAAGAGTTCCTCCAGAGGTGGCTAGGGGTTTCTTGAGCTGTGGCTGACTGACCTCCCATATGGAGATGGTGGCTGTATAGTTCCAGGGCCAACGCTAGTTGGCAAAGCTAGCAGCTAACCAACATTACCAAAAATTTTGCTTTTTTTTTCATTTTCTTAGCACATGATTGGGTATTCCTTGTAAAGTAAAGCTGTACCTCGTTCACCAAGCTCTGGAGCAACTGCACTTTGCACAGTGCGCAGTCTATTTTCCTTTAGTAAATCAATCCCTTGGTGCTCTCAATTAAGACACGTCCACACTATAGAGGAATATGCTTGTTCATATTTCATGTCTGAGGTTTACAACCGCTTTAACTGGCTTGACTGTATTGCCATCAGTGGCGGCTGGTGGGCTTTTCTTCTGGGGGGGTGTGGCAAACAACCAGCACTACACCCCCTTTGGGCGGCCTAGGACCGGTGCACCCCCCCCTGCACTAGGGGCGGCCGCGGGGCTTGCGGCACCACTGTCAGCCAGCACACCACCCCAGGATGTCCAGCACTTACTATGCAGCGGGCTGTGTCCTCCTCTCCTCTCCACTTGTGTCCTCCGGCCAGCGGTGGGTCTGGCTCCAGCCTGTCTCCTCTTCCACAGCTCTAGACATCCAATAGGATCGCCTGGCGCTTTGGCCAATCGGGAAACAGGTCTCACTGACCTGCCTCCTGATTCGCGGGGAGTAACTGTAGTGTGAAAATAGCGAAAATTAATTTGCTATGGTCACACAATTGGGTAGGTTGGGGCACACTCTCTGCGCCCCAAGCCCATCCTATTTTTAAGCCTGTTAGAGCCTCTGGCTCTCATCAGGTGCTTCAAAAAACACCCCACCATAGGAATTTATGTGCCTGGCATTCTGAAAGGGGCCGGGCACATGGATAGGGAGGATGGCGGAGGTAATAGGGGGCCCCGGCGCCCACAATGCATGGGCCGCCACTGATTCCCATTAAAACAAATACAGGCATACCCCACTTTTAAGTACACAATGGGGTTTATTTACTAAAGCTGGAACGTGCAAAATCAGGCTCATTTCTGCATGAAAACCAATGAGCTTCCAGGTTTTATTACCAAAGCTTAATTGAATAAGCTGGGGTTAGAAGCTCATTGGTTTCTCTGCAGAAGTGAGCCTGATTTTGCACTTTCCAGCTTTAGTAAATAAACCCCATTGTGTACTTAAAAGTGGGGTATGCCTGTATATTTATTGAATGAAATAGTGAAAATATTATAGATGTATTCCAAAGAGGGGGGTTCATATTTAGTACAGTTCTGCACCAGGGCCAGCATGTAAAATGCCATAAGACACAAAAATCTATAGACGCACACAAATAAATCTACAGACATGTAAATGATCTGTCTGACAATCATTCAGGCGTACTGTACAAAGGATAAGACAGCTCCAAAGAGCACTAATGATGTGCAAAGTGCAGCAAACGGATTTCAGATTACTGTTGCAGAAAGATCTCTGCTCAGGAAGTCACCAACCTTCTACATAAAACATCACACACCCATATTTCAATCTGCATTTCCCCCCCCCCCGTATGCAATAGACGTTTAACAAGTCAGAAGTAAAATAAATAGGTACTACAAATATCCTGAACTGTGTGCCAAACTGTACATACCTTAAATGTTAGATGGAAGAACATTTCAAAAACTCGGGCTGGAAAGAACACAGCAGCCAGCCAATGGGTTTAAAAGCGTGCTGTTAATAGAATCTCCTGGTCTCTGGCTCCCTAAAAGTGCGCGCTGTTTCCTAGATCAGACAGCCTGGCTCCCTAATTATATATTAATGTGTTCACCGCTGCATTATCCTGTATAGGTTACTTGAAACATTTCTAAATATGTTCATGCTTTTTTTTGTGCTTGGTAAATACAAAAACCTCCAACCGGGTGCAGACATAGTATTACATAATAAATGCCATTTCTAAAAACAGTGCATATGCAATTTTTTTGACATGCACACCAATAAGGATTAATGTTCCCTCGCATCTCAGACAGCCTACCAGCACATAATCAGGCAAAAGTGTAGAAAGACTATCAACAATGCTAAATGTTGCCACCTCCAAATAAAGCATTTCTGCCAGTGATTCCTACGATAAATTGTCATCACTAGGCTATACACTTAGGGCTCGTTCACACCAGCTTGCATACATTATGTGCCATATAATGTGTGTGTGGTGTGAAGGGTGTTGTTAAATGCATCATAAAGTTTGCTTTGTTTTTTCAACTGTTAATGTTACAAAAAAAAACAAAAAAACATTTCATTCAACTCTGTACTTCACAGCGCATTGTGATGTGCTGCCATGCATTGTGCTGCAACATTCTGAATTTATAGGCAGCACACCGCAACGCACCTCAATGCAGCCTTGTGGTTTAAACAGGGCACACAGAAAACAATTGTTTTCTAGGTGCCCTTGTGTTGCGTCTGTGTGGATCTATACCAGTGATGGCGAACCTTGGCGCTCCAGATGTTTTGGAACTACATTTCCCATGATGCTCAACTACCCTGCAGAGTGCATGAGCATCATGGGAAATGTAGTTCCAAAACATCTGGGGTGCCAAGGTTCACCATCACTGATCTATACTGATCAATGCATCTCAACGGGCATGGTGATTTGTGACATTTTCATTATTAGTATTAACGCGTGCCCCCGCTGTCAGAATACGATGTCAGCAGGGGGCATTCCTCCATCCAACTCGCTTGTGTAGATGGAGGAATCCGTTTTTTTTTTCTCTAATCAGCCCGCTGGCTGATCAAAAAAAAATGAACTGTTCATGAATAGCATAAGACCTTTTTCTGTTATAGTTAAAAACTGAGAAAATGGGGTTCATAATTTAAAGGCAAATAGGCAGTTTACTTTGCAAGGGAAGCTGCACATTGTAAGGGAATTTTCCTCAGAGTTTAGTGAATATGGTGACATTTTTCACTTTGCAGAGAATACACAATTATGTGCAAAGAAACTTAAAAAAAAAAAAAAAAAAACATTTGTGTGTGTGCATGAATCAGGGTTGCCAACTGCTAGTACATTTACTGACAGTTTGTAAAAATCTGTGAATTTTTTTTTTTACAACTGTCTGTAAATATCAGGGGCTGATAATGTGTCATGCTGTCTTGGCTTTTTAAGTGTAAACCAGGCAAATTACTTGTTAAAGGTACTGTTGGTGTTTCCATATTGTGTTTCTACTATTTTAGTGTCTGTTGGCTTTGTTCTTAATAGGAATTCTGTCATTTTTTCAGGTTGTCGGTAAAAATGTGCTCCGCCAATACGTTTTGTCAGTAAAAAAAAAGCTGCAGGAGGTTGGCAACACTGACATGAATGGATGGTGGAAGTCAGCAGAGCTTTACCTTACTAACAATCACCAAGCTCTGGGGGGGGGCCTATTTGCCTTTAGTAAATCAACCCCAGTGACAAGGAAGCTTTAGACATTTTAGAAGGTGACAACTATTGTTATCTAAATTATCTAAATTGGTCTATGAATATGTGGTGTCATTTAACAATCTATAGTACAATGTACAGATTGTAGCACTGATTATGTAATGTAACTGAAAGGTTGCAAATACAATGATACATGTTCTCTCCTGCTGTCTAATTTAAATAAGGAAGCTATGCAAAAAAATAAATAAATAAGACCTCTTCCACGTTGGAGTAATTTGTTGTCGCACATGTAATCATTGTGTCACATCTTTGAGACAATTCTGCAACAAAAGTTACTCTTGAACTGAATTTGTTTCCATTACTCTCCCAACCGTTTTGCCTGTACAACTCTACGACTTTGCAGGAGAGATGCTTATAACAGTTATGTCCGAGTCATATACACCTTTCCAACACATACCCCGATCTGTGGCACAATCTGCTGTTTGTTGCACTAATGTGAGGCAGATTTCTAAAAAGTAATCTATGACACTTTATAAATTCCTGGGATGTGTGCCCTAAAGCCGATGGTAACAAAGAGCACTTCAGAGGTACTGAATGCTTGACTTATATGTGGGTGATCTGAAAAAGGTATTCATCCATAGTAAGGCTGAAGAGACAGACGCGATTTTATTGCAGTGACACCCCCTCCCTGTTTTATTACAGCGACTGGTCGCTAAGAAAATCATGATGATTTTCTATCTATAGGATCGCTAACAGTGATATTTTTAAATCGATCGGTCGCCCTGCCCCTTGCGATCAAGATTCATTAACATCTCATCCTGGCCAGCGAAATCGCTAGCACCAATTACTGTCACTGTTTTTTATGAAATGTTGCAGTAATCGCTATGCTTAACCACAAATCACTAAAGGAGAGCGACTGGTAGCTCAGCACAAAGAGCCAAGCCAGCCACACAAGTGAGGCGGATGGAGGAATCTTCTGTGTGATTATATTCTGACAGTGGGGACTCCTCTCCTCAAATTACACTGATCAGTGTTACAATTGGCTGCATCTGCTGATCGAATGAACATTATCCAACATCCTGTTTGTCAAAATTCGCACCTGGGCGTAGCACAGCGACAGCCGCGGCACCGTGTTTTTTTAAGCTTTTTTGTGGAGCGTTACAATTAATTTGAATGGGTCTCCCTCTGCTCCAAAAACGCTCCAAACAAGCTCATGTATCAAATCGTGGCACAGAGCCAGAAGCGTTTGGCATTGTGATTTTTGCTGCAATTTTAGTGCGTTTAGTCACTCGACAATAGCGGCAAAATTGCATAATGGCATTGCAAACACGTCCCGTGTTTTTCCGCAATTCTGGAATCGCGGGCGGAATTGCCTAGGTGTGAACAGAGCCTAAATCAACTTTTGCCAAGCAGAAACAGCCATGCTATAGAAGGATCGGAAATTTGGCTGGTCCCTGCTGATCCAGATGAATTTCGATCTATCTATGGCCAGCTTAAAGTGATATTAAAGACTTTCTTTCTCTCGTTATACCTGCTCTGTACAGTGGTTTTGCACAAAGCAGCCCAGATCCTCCTCTTCTCGGGTCCCTTGCTGGCGCTCTTGGTCCCTCCCTCCTGCCGAGTGCCCCCAGAGCAAGCATCTTGCAATGGGGCACCCAAGCAGGCTTGTCCCCAAGCCGCCGCGGCTCTACGTGTCCATTTACACACAGAGCTGCGGCTTGGCCCCACACCCTGTCTCTCTTCATTGGCTCACTGGCTGTAATTGACAGCAGCTGGAGCCAATGCCTCCCGCTGCTGTCTTAGGCAATGGCTCCCACTGCTGTCTCAGTCAATGAGGAAAGCTGAGGCTCTTGTGCACATCGCTGGATCGGGAAGGGGCTTAGGTAAGTATTAGGGGGGTTGCAGGGACTGCTGCACAGAGAAGGTTTTTTACCTTCATGAATAGAATGCAGAAACCTTGAGCCTTTACAACCACTTTAACTCTCAACTGGTACAGCAAACTAATGAGTAGATGGGTCCTCTGAACACACCTCTAGCCAGCCTCCAGATTTGCGCCCTTACTCCAAACTTACTTTACTCCTGACTTTATTCCAGTTAGCTGCAGGCCGGGTCATTTCTCTTTTAAACAAAGGCAGCTGTGGGGCGGCAAATGACCCAGTCTGCAACTTATTAGAGTAGAGTGCAAGTTCACGGTTCAGCTAGAGATGAGTTCGGAGGACCCCAAGCGCATCTTTACTGGTTAGCTATAAACTGAAGAGGTTACTAATTTAGACATCCATTATATTTTACAAAATCAAGACATTTACTACAGCTAGCATTACTATACATGAAAAATGTGATGGACTGGGATGGAAATCAATAGATTCTCAAGTTAAAGCACTGAAGTCATGCAATTACAAACAGAGCCCCTACCAGCTCTTTCATTGCTATGTGTATAGGTGCGTCCTAATTGCGTCCTAATTGTGGCCAAACACACGTCAATAAAATTATCAATTTATTTTTCAATTAACCTCTTCTGATAGATATAAGAATCAATAGTCCACAACACAATCGATCAATATAAATATCAATAGTCCACAACACAATCGATCAATATAAATATCAATAGTCCACAACACAATCGATCAATATAAATATCAATAGTCCACAACACAATCGATCAATATGCTACACACAGGAAAGTGGAATTTGATTGATACTTGCAAGATACAATCATAAGTTATGAATTATATTTTGGTCCACAACGAAAATGTATGACCCGATCATCTCAGTGCTGCCGATTTATACAAAAAGATTGGTCATTTCCCACCCTGGCTGACTGACCGAATCTGATCTAAATTGATCAGAACAGAAAGGATGGCTCTTCGACTGGATATGATTAAGTTGTTTTAATTATATTGCACATCAATTGGAGTATACATGGAAGCCACCGTTATGTGTCATGTTTTCCAGCACTGCATTTGAAGCACACCTCTGTTAATAAGTAACTTTGTGGAACTAAAAGTTTATTGTAAAAAAAAAAAAAAGAAAAAGAGAACTAAAAATGTGACTATTAATAATAATTATTAGAAATAATATCCTGTTATCAGTAATTAGGGACCAGTTTGTGAAAACTCTACACACCAGCAAAACAAACAAAAAAAATATTGTAATAAGGGGGAATTTACTAAGGCTGGAGCGGGCAAAATCTGGGGCAGCCATGCAAGGCAACCAATCAGTTTTAAGCTTTCCTTTTCAACGCTTAAAGCAGCCCATACACTAGTCTTTTTTTTTTTTGAACGAGTGGGTCGAAAGAATAACAAAAATGACTTGAGTCTCCCATCCACACACTCGATGTCAATCTTCCCTCTGCTCTATTGTAGTCTGACATCGGGGAACAGCTACACCCTCAAAATACACAGATCAGTGCTGCTGGTTATAGCCCACAGGGGCTGATCAAATGAGGGGTGGTTGTATAGAAGTCAATTGGTAGATCGACTTCTGTACAATCCAGTCCTTGCTTAAATAGCTGCGATTTTGATTAGTTTTTTTTATATGTGTTTTTAGGAAGAAGAGACAGGATTTTACACATACAACATTGCCAAAAACTCACTAAAAACACATTTTACATTTTCTTTTTTTTTTGTGTGTTTCCATTGAGGTCTATTGGGCCAAAATCACACTGCAACAAAGTAGCATGTGTTCCTTTTCCAAAAATGTGCTGCATTGATATAAATAGGCATCATTGAAAATAATGCAATGCCCATTATTGTGCGATTCTGTGCGACCGAAGTTGCACCCGAAATTGCACTAGTGTGAGCCAATCCTAACTGAACAAGCTGAAGCTCACTTGTGACTAGGAGTTGTTTTACTAAAACTGGGGAGTGCAAAATCGGGTGCAGCTCTGCATAGAAACCAATCAGCTTCCAAGGTTTTTTTTGTCAAAGCCTAATTTAACAAATTGAAAAATTTGAAGTTAGAAGCTGATTGGCTCCCATGAACAGCTGCACCAGATTTTTTGCTTTCCAATTTTAGTAAATCAAGCCCTACGCACAGCCCCTCCAGATTCTGTCCGCTCCAGTTTTAGTAAATCAAGCCCTACGCACGGCCCCTCCAGATTCTGTCTGCTCCAGTTTTAGTAAATCAAGCCCTAGGCACGGCCCCTCCAGATTCTGTCTGCTCCAGTTTTAGTAAATCCAGTTTTAGTAAATCAAGCCCTACGCACGGCCCCTCCAGATTCTGTCTGCTCCAGTTTTAGTAAATCCAGTTTTAGTAAATCAAGCCCTACGCACGGCCCCTCCAGATTCTGTCTGCTCCAGTTTTAGTAAATCCAGTTTTAGTAAATCAAGCCCTACGCACGGCCCCTCCAGATTCTGTCTGCTCCAGTTTTAGTAAATCCAGTTTTAGTAAATCAAGCTCTACGCACGGCCCCTCCAGATTCTGTCTGCTCCAGTTTTAGTAAATGAAGCCCTACGTACGGCCCCTCCAGATTCCATCTGCTCCAGTTTTAGTAAATCAAGCCCTACGCACGGCCCCTCCAGATTCTGTCTGCTCCAGTTTTAGTAAATCAAGCCCTACGCACGGCCCCTCCAGATTCTGTCTGCTCCAGTTTTAGTAAATCAAGCCCTAGGCACGGCCCCTCCAGATTCTGTCTGCTCCAGTTTTAGTAAATCCAGTTTTAGTAAATCATGCCCTACGCACGGCCCCTCCAGATTCCATCTGCTCTAGTTTTAGTAAATCAAGCCCTACGCACGGCCCCTCCAGATTCTGTCCGCTCCAGTTTTAGTAAATCAAGCCCTAGGCACGGCCCCTCCAGATTTTGTCTGCTCCAGTTTTAGTAAATCCGGCTTTAGTAAATCAAGCCCTACCCACGGCCCCTCCAGATTCTGTCTGCTCCAGTTTTAGTAAATCATGCCCTACGCACGGCCCTTCCAGATTCTGTTTGCTCCAGATTCAGTAAATCAAGCCCTATGCACGGACCCTCCAGATTCTGTCCGCTCCAGTTTTAGTAAATCAAGCCCTACGCACAGCCCCTCCAGATTCTGTCTGCTCCAGTTTTAGTAAATCATGCTCTGCGCACGGCCCCTCCAGATTCTGTCTGCTTCAGTTTTAGTAAATCAAGCCCTACGCACGGCCCCTCCAGATTCTGTCCGCTCCAGTTTTAGTAAATCAAGCCCTAGGCATGGCCCCTCCAGATTCTGTCTGCTCCAGTTTTAGTAAATCAAGCTCTACGCACGGCCCCTCCAGATTCTGTCCGCTCCAGTTTTAGTAAATCAAGCCCTACGCACGGCCCCTCCAGATTCTGTCTGCTCCAGTTTTAGTAAATTCCCTCCGCTGCCTTCTAATCATTAGTTATCGCAATGCCCATACTGATCACAACAAATCCAACAACTAAGGGGAAAAAAAAAACACAAATCAGAAATATGAAATGTTAATTTCCGAAAATCCAACGAGGCCAGGCGGCACAGGAGTCTCAGCCAACAAGGAGAGCCAGTGGCCAACTTTATGTGTCTATTGTTGTCAACAGAAGCACATGTCACTTGGCTCCTTGAAGGTTCCATCTGGCTGCTAGATTGGACTGATCTGTCATGAATTATTCATTCATCTCCCCACCATACACCATAAGATCGCCCAGGCAGGGTGTGATGTGTGATTGATCCCTATCCCCGGTGCTGTCAGTGTCCCCCCCATGGAAGGCCTGTCTTACCTGGATGTAACATACTTTGGAAATAGAAGATGACCAGGACGAAGGATCCCAGACAAGTGACCAGCACCATCCTGCAGATCCGATTCATCCTCATGACCTCCATCAGAGCCTGCTTCATAGTGCGGGGGGGATGGGGGCAGCAAGCCAGGCTGAGCTCTGGTCTGCACGGTGTGGATGGATGGATGGATGGATGGAGCACTGGGCTGCTGCTGCTGCTGCTGGAGGACTTGTCCTGCTGTGGGTGATCCTGTGATAGACTGACACACACTGCGCTTCTTATGAAGGATGGATCCCGGGGACCATAGCCATCCTTAGCTGTCCCTGGTGATGGAGTCACATGTCCTCCCCAGTTCCTGGTCCGGGGAGTCCTCTGTGTCCGGGGACCGGGGGTGACAGGACCGGGTGATGCTCCTCTCTATGGTGGGGGGATGATGATGCTCCTATCCGGGTTGCTGCTTGGAGGATGCTCGGAGTATATGCATGTATATAGGAGCAGGGCACAGCGGTGCTGATGTGGATGAGAGCAGCTGCCTGCCGGTCCCTCCGTCTGTCCGTCTGTCTGTGTGTCTACACACCGGCTCAGCCGCTCTGACAGGCAGCAGTAGGAGAGCGGAGCCTGACGCCGGCCACGGCACATCGCGCTCCGCCTTCTTTTGTCTATCCGCTATGGAGAGCCAATGCAGCTTCCACAGCGCCACCTGCCGCCCGCGGCCTGGGCTTACATCTACCAGCACCGCAGGTGTGTGCACAGCTCCTCTTCTACAAGAGAAGGTTGGCATTCACACCACAGCAGGGCTTCTTAAAGAGGAAGTAAACCCTAATGGGTTTACTTCTTCTTTGTTTCCCTGCAAAGGTAATGCATAATGAATGAATTGCATAGTAGTCCATTATGTGTCACTTACCTGACACAGGAGCCAGCGATGTCACCACTGTCCCCTTGTGTATGGAGCCTCCATCTTCTTGGTGGGTCTCGCAGCTCCGGTGCTGTCATTCGACGGCGCCGCGATGACGTCACGCATGTGCACGGGAGCCACCACTCGCGGCATATCGCCAGTGAGAACGGCTTTTTCAGTGCGCCTGCGGTGCCTGTCTTTTGGCAAATATCTCCTAAACCGTGTAGGTTTAGGAGATATTTCTTTGACCTACAGGTAAGCCTAGATTAAGGGTTTACAACCACTGTAAGGGGTAGTTTACACTTGCTTCAAAACAAGGCTTCGGACACGCTTTGTTAAAGCTCTCTGAACAATAGTCAAATCTCCTGTCACTAAATAAAATGGTTAGCTTATGGTCCTGTTTACACATTGCTTTTGCTTTGCTTTGCTTCGGCTTTGCTTCCAAAATTATACCCCATGTCGCTTTAGTGGTGCTTCAAAACGTCTTCAAAGCCTCCCTAGAAGTCTAAGGCAAAGCTAGCTTGCAACCCCACTGAATCCTCATCGAAAACCCACCAAAGGCTCATTGAAGATCCACCAAAGCCTCATCGAAGCCCCACTGAGACCCCACCAAAGGCCCCACCAAAGGCCCACCAAAGGCTAATTGAAGCTCCACCAAAAACCTAATCGAAGCCCCACCAAAGCTTCAGCGAAGCCCCCACCAAGATCCCACGAAGCCCCACCAAAGACCCACCAAAGGCTAATAGAAGCTCCACCAAAGCCTCATCGAAGCCCCACCGAAGCTTCATCGAAGCCCCACTGAGGTCCCACGAAGCCCCACCAAAGACCCACCGAAGGCTCATTGAAGCTCCACAGAAGCCTCATTGAAGCCCCACAGAAGCCTCATTGAGGCCCCACCGAAGCCTCATCGAAGCCCCACGAGGTCCCACGAAGCCCCACCAAAGAACCACCAAAGGCTCATCGAAGCCTCATTGAATCTCCACCAAAGCCACATCGAAGCCCCATCAAAGCCGCATCGAAGTCCCACCAAAGCCCACCGGAGTCCCATCGAAGCTCCACCAAAGCCTCATCGAAGCCACACCGAAGCCTCATCGAAGCCCCACGAGGCCTCAAGAAAGCCTCATCGAAGCCCCACCACTGCCCCATGAACTGACACCCTTCCAAATACCCACCAAAGGCTCATCGAAGCCCCATCGAAGCTCCACCAAAGCCTCATCGAAGCCCCACCAAAGCCTCATCGAAGCCCTAACGAAGCCCCACGAAGCCTCACCAAAAGCCCACCAAAATCTCATCAAAGCCTCCACCAAAGATCCACTGAAGCCTCCCCGATCCCCACAAAGCCTCACTGAAGCCCCACCAAAGGCCCGTCAGAGCCCCATCGAAGCGCCACCAAAGCCTCATGGTAGCCCCACCAAAGCAATAGATACACTGTCAAAAACAACATACATAACCAAGTGACAAAATATAAATTAATAACTCATATTGTTACATAAATGGTTAATAATAGTGACTTAATTTAAATAATATAGTGACTTGTAATTATATGTGCAAATGCAGCAAAACAAAGTGCATGGTGCTCCGTGCTCCAAGGGTGACTGTAATTCCACCACCATGTGGTTCCGCACTCACCAGATGGGGTGGACTCCTCTGCTGTATGGCGAGAAGAGCCTGCTGCGCTTTAGGTCTCTTAAGAGGGGGATCTATCCTTCTGCGGATATATCGCCGGACGCTCCCACTTTATGGGCTGGCCTCCTAGAGTGGCGCTCAGAATCCAGGGTACGCAGGCATGGAATATATAAACAGAGGTTTCCTCATAGCGAAAGTTTCTTAAAAATCTTTATTCAGTTTAGCCATTTTATGATAAAAACTCCTTTAAAAGTTTTAAGATAAAAATTTTGAGTAAGAAACGTCCCCGTGCATCTAACGGTGTCTATTGAATAACGCTGTCTGCAGACCAGGGTGTGTTCCAATGTCCGTGCCGGGTATGACGTATATGACTTCAATCTTGACGCGTTTCGTCATCAAAGTGCGACATTATCAAAAGCAGGACGTTCCCTTACGTTCCAGTCCATTATATAGGGTGGTCATAATAATCTAATCTCCTCCCCCTGTGTCTATTTAGAATACACCACCAGGAAGTTCATCCCTTGGCATGAATAGCAGAGTGTCTTAAAATCCCCCTATTACATTGTGTTGTGTCCTCCAGTGACATCTTGGGTTAAGATGTTGTGTTACATACTGCTAGTGCGTACTTTCTGTTTACTCCAAAAACAACTTGTGATATATACTAGTGTATATATGTTGTGGTCTAATTGAAAATAATATGAAAAAAGTTTGTGTTAAATGAAATTAATGTAATTTGTGAGGTAAATGTTCATTTTAAATGTAAATTTTAAATAAAAAAAATAAAAAATAAATAAATAAATGAAAAATGAAAAAAAAGAAAATAAATAAAAATAGAAATAAAAAAAATAATAAAAATTAATATACAAATAGAAATAAATGCAATTAAAAAAAAATAATAGTAAAATTAAAAGACAGAAGTAGAAAGACCACCCAGTTTACATAATTTGCCACCAATAAAGAGTACAAGATAAATAAACTAATTACGTGCCAGAGCACGCATGTCACGTACTTGCCCTTGTGGCTTGCAACTAAATGTAAGTATTAGGGAACACCTGAATAACATAAAGAAAGGGTTCAAATACCACAGTCTAGCCCAACATTATAGAACCCACCATAACAGGGACCCTAGTTGCATCAAAGTTAGTGCGATAGATAAAATAGATGCACACTGGAGGGGTATAAATATGGCTAGGGCGGTATCCCAAAATGAAACAAAGTGGATACATGAATTAGGTAGCATGAGCCCAGCAGGCCTTAATATCGATATTGATATAAATTGTTTTATTTCTAATTTTTAATCTGCATATGTACAGAAGAAACCACCAGGGAGATTTATCATAAAAGAGGGGGGGTAATATAATTGGGGGGGACGGGGAGGGAAACCATCACAATGTCACAAAGAGTTTTCACCCATCATCACGTTATCTTTATTCTTTTATTTTATTTTTAATTTTATTTTTAATTAAATTTTTTATTTTATTTTTTATTTTATTTTATTATCATTTCTATTTTCATAAATTTTGAATTTTTAAATTTTCTTATTTTTTGACTTTTTTATTTTAATTTCACTATTATTTTTATTTTAATTACATTTATTTTAACTTTATTTTTATTTTTATATTTATTTATTTTTTATTTATTTTCTTCAATTTTCATTTAATTTTTTTATTTTATTTCATTTTTTTTTTATTTTGAAGCCAATTGATCGGCATGTGTATGTGAACTTTTGTATTGATCAGCATGTGAACTTTTGTATTGATCGGCATGTGAATGTGAACTTTTGTAGATCTTTCAAGCTGTGTCTCTGAGTGTCCTTATTATAGGTGACACATTGCAGCAAACATATTTGATTTGGCATTATTCATTTATTTATACTGCACTGCATTTTTGCAAGTATTTACACATTGCATTTGCTTATGCTGCATTGCATTTTGCACATATTTATATATTGCATTTTGCACATACTTACACATTGTATGTATTTATTTATTCATATTTATTTATTTATCCAGGAGAACATTATTTATTTATTTTTCCAAGGAAAACTGTACATTTAATTAAGGTTGATAAGAGCGCACTAATTGTTCACAATTAATTGTTTACATTTATCACTTATCTCCACAGTGTGCGAGCACTTTCATATTGGTTGCAGCTTTATCATTTAGGTATCTTTTTTAAGTTTTTTTTTTCCAGAATTTGCATCATATCAGCGCTTTAGTATTTTATCATTTATTTAAAATGAACATTTACCTCACAAAATACGTTTATTTCATTTAACACACACTTTATTTCACATTCATTTCACTTAGACCACAACATATATACACTAGTATATATCACAAGTTGTTTTTGGAGTAAACAGAAAGTACTCACTAGCAGTATGTAATAACACAACTTAACACAAGATGTCACTGGAGGACACAACACAATAGGGGGATTTTAAGACACTCTGCTATTCATTCCAAGGGAGGAACTTCCTGGTGGTGTATTCTAAATAGACACGGGGGAGGAGATTAGCTTATTATGACCACCCTATATAATGGAATGCAAGGGACCTTCCTGCTTTTGACGAAACGTGTCAAGCTTGAAGTCCCGATATGTCATATCCGACAGGAACGTTGGAACACACGCTGGTCTGCAGACAGCGTTATTCAATAGACATCGATAGATGCACGGGGACGTTTCTTACCAGAGATTTTTATCGTAATACTTTTAAAGGAGTTTTTATCATAAGATGCCTAAGCTGAATAAAGATTTGTAAGGATCTTACGCTATGAGGAGACCTCTGTTTATATATTCCATGCCTGCATACCCTGGATTCTGAGCGCCACTCTAGGAGGCCAGCCCATAAAGTGGAAGCGTCCGGCGATATATCCGCAGAAGGATAGGTCCCCCTCTTAAGAGACCTAAAGCACAGTTGACTCTTCTTGCCATACGGCAGAGGAGTCCAACTCATCTGGTGAATGCGGAACCACATAGTGGTGGAATTAGGCCCCTTTCACACGGACGGACCGTCTATCCGTTTTTCTTCCATCCGTCGATGGACGACAATGCATTCATATGGGCAGACGGATGAACATCCGTCACCATCAGTTAACCTCCGCTTCCGTTTTTATCCGTTTTTTTTTTAACGTACAAGGCTACGTCCAGATCCGTCAAAACGGATATTAACTGACGTTGACGGACATTGTCCGTCAACGTCCGATCCGTTAAGATCCGTTTGAAAGAAAAAAAAAAAAATGTGTTTATCTGTGAACTCAACCTATGACCCGGCAGTAGTTGGACAATAGGAAGTACATCCCCTGTACGTTTATTTAGAAGGAGGAAGCACAAGCAAGCATGGCAAGAGATGTTTCCCACGAGGAATTAGTTAACCTGGTGCATGAAAGGCCTGGCTTGTGGGACTCAAGCTGTCGGGACCACAGCGACAGAGTTAAAATCCAACAGCTATGGGATGAAATTACAAAGCTGGTGACACCAAATTGGTCCTCCATGACTACCAAACAGCGTGATCAGCGTGGTAAGTGATGCCCAACTGCAGCTTGCTCTCTTGACAGTGTGTTTCTATTAGTGGATTGTTTGTAAAAAAAAATGTCATCAGGTAATGTTTAGTATTTATTTCACTATAGTATGCCTGTATTAAAAAATGTTGCAAACACTCTGACATTTCTTTAAGGCAATGTTCAGCAGAGAGGGCATGGTTATTTGCATGCATTACATACAAAGCATAGTGACACATGTTTCGGCTCTGCTGCAGTGAGAGACTGAACAGTACATTACTCACATGTTTCCATAATCTTTTTAATGTAAAAATACTCAAATTTTCTTTGCTATGTGCTATGTGTACAGGAACTGAAATTAACAGAAGGTGGTGTTCTCTGAGAGACCGCTTCCGGAGAGATTTGCACGATGAGGCAGAGGTTGCAAGTGGTTCCGGAGCTACCACAAAGAAAAAATCGGTCTACTTTGAAATGTTGTCCTTCCTAAGGAAAGTCATGGATGTTAGACCGTAAGTCTCGTTTGGATGTTACATCTAAAAATTAGGTCTCCATATAGTATATACAGGGGGTCCCCAGGTTACAAACAAGTTAGGGACTGTAGATTTGTTCTTAAGTTGAATCTGTTTGTAAGTCGGAACAGGCAGATTTTTTAAGTGTAGCTCCAGCCAAAACATCTATTTTTAAGTTTTTTAGATAACATAGAGAAGGATTATCAGTATCACCCCTGTAACATTTGTTTTGCTGTCTGTGCCTCTATTCAGAAGATTTCACCTCACCTTCTGTCCCAATGACAATTGGATTTTGAAACTTTTGGGTTGATAATGAAACATGGACTGGTGATAAAGCATCAGTGGAGACACCTTTTTCCCATATTAACTCTTACAGGAGTGAATTTCCCTTCCTAGGGGTAGATTTCCTCTCACTTCCTGTTGTCTTGCTCTGTTTGTAAGTAGGAGTCCTTTGTAAGTCGGATGTTTGTAAGTAGGGGACCCCCTGTAGTAAGGTTTTGTGAGCAAATATTCATCCTTTTTATTGTAGTACATCATCAAATGTGACAGAGTGTGAGGAGAACACTGACAATCATAGAGAAGCAGTGCAGGAAGATGAGCAAGCCACGCAAGACACACAAGAGGGAGAAGGGCAGTCCCAGTCTGTGGATGAGACAGCACGTCCAATTGCAGGTCCATGTTCTTCTCAAAGATCCATACATGTAAGGATACTATTGATTACTATACTGTATCTGTTGTACCCCAAGGCAACATTTCATTTCTAAATCGGCATATTATTATTCTCTACAGGTTAGTCATGACAGGCCGACAACATCACGGTCCTTGCAAAGTAGCAAAAAGCAGGAAAATCAAGACATGGATAAAGCCATGAAGTCCTTTATGGACGAGATGACTTCCTTTAAAAGACAGGAGAGTAAAGATCCATTCTGTGATCCAACCAACTCAAATGCATCCTTCCTGCGTACAATATATCATGCAATTCAAAAAGCACCAGCAGATAGGCAGATGGACATCCATATGTCCATATTTAATCATGTGGGAGGATGTATTAGAGCTGCCGAGTCAGGAATGCCAATGCCCGCTATTAGCCAGTATGAACCCCCTCAGAGGTCATACCGTCAATATCCCTATGAGCCACCATGTCTTCCTGCCCAGCCATATCTACCGCCATATCCACAGACCCTTGTGCGTGCATACAGCTCAATGCACAATACCCAGAGGCCTTATGCTTTGTCTCTTGTTCCTTCCTCACAGGGAACATATCCTCAGAGTGTAAATACGAGCGTAAATTCTGCTGATGGTTCTCAAGGTAATAGCCAAACCAGCTCTGGTTCTTCTTCCCAAAATTCCACTTCCTATTCCCCATTCCACACCGCTTTTTATCAGGATTTGTAACAAGGTTTTGATGCTACAACCCCAGCTATCCGCGTTTACTGTGGCCTCCCTAATTGGGAACATCGGCTCGGTGTAGTCCAAAAATTTCAAAGCTCTACAAAATGGAACATGGCGCTGTGTAAAAAAATTATTTTGTAAGAAAAGACCTATGTGTAAATTCTAAATTAGAATCTGCTACTGTGAATATTGCCAACACTCCATGTGAAGTGAATAGTGGTTCAATCGCAAAAAAAAAAACAGATTTATATATATATGTATATATATATATATATCTATCTGAATACTACTTCAGCAGGTCAAGAAAAATGTGTGTAGATATATATATATATATATATATATATATATATATATATATATATATATATATATATATATACATATATACACATATACACATTTTTTTTTCTATGTGCTGAAGCAGTATTGAGAGATAGCGAGAGAGAGATAGAGCGAGAGATAGATATATATCTATCTATCTATCTATCTCTCAATCTATCTATCTATCTATCTATCTGAATCTATCTATCTCAATCTATCTATCTATCTATCTCTTTCTATCTCAATACTACTTCAGCAGGTCAAGAAAAATGTGTGTAGATTTATATGTATATATATATCTACACATATACACATTTTTTTTTCTATGTGCTGAAGCAGTATTGAGAGATAGAGAGAGATAGATAGATAGATACATATATATATATATACATATATATATATATATTATATATCTATCTATCTATTTTTTTTTATTATTATTTATTTATTTATTTTTAGTATTGAAGCAATATATATTCACTTTCCATGGAGTGTAAACCACGTTTTGTTTAATAACGCCACGTTCCCTTTTGCAGTGCTGCTTTTTATGGTTTTTATGTTAAACTACAATTGTTTGAAATGGTTGGCATATTTTATGCTATGTTATGCTTTGTTCTTACTTTGATAAATAATAATAAGCAGTTATTAATCAAAATTTTTTTTTTATTATAAACGGATGAAGATTAATAAAAACATTTTGAACATAACTTGTGCTTTTGTCTTTTGTGTATGCTAGAAAAAGAAACATTTAATAACTATTAAATGTATTATTAACCAAAAAATTTTTTTTTTTACAAACAGATGCAGAATAATAAAAACATTTTTAAAAAAACACATTAAGTAACTACTAAATTTATTTACATATATTGGTACTGCCATGGAACTTCTCCTGATGGAGATAGAAAGTAGTCAGCAAATTTTTCACGCATGGCAATGTTTGTTCTTGCTGCACGTACTCTGCTGTACTGTACGGAGGGCAGGTGGAACTCTTCTTCTTCCTCAATGTGGATGCCCTCCTTCTCACGGATAATATTGTGTAGAATGCAGCAGGCCTTAATTACCAACTCTGCATTCTCAAGACTGAGTTGCAAAGGTGTTTGAAAAACACGCCATTTACTAGACAGTAGTCCAAATGTGCATTCTATGAGTCGTCTTGCCCGGCTCAGCCGATAATTAAATATCCTCTTCTTGCCGTCAAGATTACTTCTGGCATACGGCCTAAGAAGATGTTGCGATAGCGCAAACGCCTCATCTACGACAAGGACGAAAGGTAGGTCTGGTCCTTCGTTTTTTAATTTCAGACTAATTTTTTTTGGTCTCATCAGTGAGATCCATAAATCACATAAATCACATTGTTTGCTAATTATTACAGTTTAGGTCCCCCTTTTGAGCTGGTTAAGTATCATCATGGATATTTTTGACTATAGGGCCACCCGAGTGGTCAATGTTGAGGGGGTATTCAAGATGTATAAGGATGAAGAAGGCGATTTAAGTGGCCTTTTCATGAGATTGAAAAATCTGACTGTTTCTGAGATGCACACACAATGGGACATTGCTTATCTAGAAACATATGTTAGGCATAACATGGTACCCAGAAGCCTCAGATGGGAAATTAACCCACAGAAAGGAGATGTAGAACTTAAGGATTGGTTCAAATATTTCAATTCTGCTGGGGTTAATTTCCTAAAATTCCTTATTGAGAGGAAGACGTCCAAACTCACTAGATTGGACGAAGAGATTAAGACTATTAAAGAAAAACTTAATCCTCTTAAGGACACTAACGAATATAAAGATAGATCTACAGTACTTCTTAAAATTTTGGAGAAAGAAGACAGAGAGCAAAAATTAAAGAAAAAAAAGAAATACAATAGGGATCTAAGTGACTACCAGGGTGGTATAGTTTTTGAGTGGCAAAAGAAACTACTAAATGAGCAAGCCAACATTGGGAATATAAACATGGAGGTGGTTTTGGGGAATGGAGATCCAGTTTCAATTGCCTCCAAACCAACACCAAGTAAACCCACTGGAGTTGGAGCAAATCCCTTAGGTCCGTCACATCATGTAAGACAGGGTATCTACCCATTTCCCAATAGACAGGGTAACCATGGGAGAAATGTCTCCTTACCCAACCATATTCCTCCATTCCCACAACGCCCCCGTGGATCTAACAACAACAATAAGGGTCCTAGGGGCCATGGCAATGTCTATAATGGAAATAGATATGGTTTTCCCCCACCCCCCAGTATGCGACCATTTGAACAGCCCAATTATAACTCACAAGGTTTGGGGGGTTCCTTCCCACCCAATTTTGGGCCTCTATATGGGATAAACTCTTTTGGAGGTTATGGTCCTAATCCCAATTTCGGGTTGGATCAATACAAACAACCGCCTATGGCAGTGGTTCTTAACCTCAGTCCTCATTACCCCCCACCAGGCCATGTTTGCAGGCTTTCCTTTTCCCTTGCACAGGTGCTTTAAATCTAAGTCAATGGCTTGGTATTTTGGACAGCTATTTTATCTAAGGGAAATTCCCAAAACATGGCCTGGTGGGGGGTAATGAGGACTGAGGTTAAGAACCACTGGCCTATGGCGTATCAACATTTTGACACTACAGGTGTTTATGATACTAGGAATGACACCGGGTATAATATGAGTACTCAAAATAATTTCTATCTCCTCCATGATCTAGAGGGACCGCCCAATGAGTATGAGGACACGGCAGATAGAGGGTTGCCCAATCTCACTCAAGGTTCTGGTTTGCCCAATCAACATTGGGGTTTTCTCAGACTAAATCAGGGCGTAAAAAGGCCTATGGATCAAAAAGAGGAACCAGAGGGGGGAGAAAGTGTCGAACAAAAAAGAAAAAGGCCCTTCTAGATGATGGTATTTTCAATTTAAGTTCCGCCATTTTGAATGATTCGGAAAAATTATTTCTCAGTAAGGGTTTAAAATTTGCACCCCCACGAGGACCTAATAAATTTCAGACGTACATGGATGTACATAAATTTATACGTAAGGTCAGCATTAAACTACATATGGCCATCAATCCCATTAGTGTTAACAACAATGTTACTACTGGCTTTCGCCATTCTGGGTTATCCAATGCCTCTTTATTCAACCCACCTGGGGCTTTTGCGATATAACTACTGTAAACGGAACAAAACGTATACAAAAACGGATGAAAAAACGGACGTAAACGTGTACATTTACGGATGTAAGCGGATGTTAACGGAACAAAAGTCGGATGATAACGGACATTAACGGAACGGATGACGGATGAAACCGGATGAGACAACGGATAAGAACTGATACCTTTTTGACGTGGCTAAACTCACTGCGTCCATGTGAAAGGGGCCATACAGTCACCTTTGGAGTACGGAGCACCAAGCACTTTGTTTTGCTGCATTTGCACATATAATCACAAGTCACTTTATTATTTAAATGAAGTCACTATTATTGACCATTTATGTAACAATACGAGTTATTATTTTATAGTTTGTCACTTGGTTATGCATGTTACATGTTATACCCTAAATAATGATAAAATAAACAAAAGGTGACCTCATATTTTAACTTTCTTTGAGTCATGGACCTTAAGAATCAATGAAAGCTATGGACCCCCTCCCCACATAAACACAACTTTGCATGCAATATAGTATATTCTTTATTTTACTGAAATTTGATTGCCTCATACATACACGACATACACAATTTTTGAATATACAAACAATCCTAATAAAATCCTCACTCCTTTTTATGCAAAAGTAATGGTCACTCATTAGAAAAATGAAAGAATATCTGTAAACCCAACATTTCATATTCTTGATATGTTCCTGCTGTACCATGTACTTGTATGAAAATGTATCCTCTTCTCTTTGTATTGCTTCCTTTGTGTGAAATCCCTGGTGTTCCTGCCAGTCCTTCTGCTTTCTTTTATTAAAAACTGACCACACTAAGTAGGAGAACACACCAAGGTCAGTTTTCTAGCCTATGCTGGGAAATCAGCGTGCCCTCCTCCAATGATCAGACTTGTCCTGACCCCCCCATCCCCATGCACAGCCATTCACTAGGAGGTGTGCTGCTGCTTCTGCTCCCCCAGCTCTTATACAGCTGAGAACAGAGGGTATGTGATCCCTTATAAAAAAGAGGAAAAGAAGGTATGTATCATTTTGTTTATATCTATACACAAATGTTGTGCCTTTCATTTCTATTTATGAGTTGTTTTACAAGGTGATCGTTTACAATCACTTTAATGTCAGAAGCAGCAATATGACAAGAACAGAAGGACGACCATAAACTGCTAAAATAAAGTAATGCTCTTGATTTTAACCTTGTTTCTTAGTTTTTGGGCCATTACCCATGTCCTGGAGGGTCATAATAAGCAATAATTTGCTCAGGCATTTGATGGTGATGTGATCTATTACAGCTTGCTGGATTATCTTCCTGTGAGCAGGTCTTGATTCTTCAGGCTTCTATGAAGAAGAGTGACAGATCTGAAGTACCACAAGTGTACTATGGGGCACTCCTGGAAGAGGATTGTCATGGATACTGGGTGAGGATGGGCAGCTAAATTATCACCCATCATTCCAGGAGATAGTTTCCCTCCCATGGCTGCCTGAATCTGAATATCAGAGACAAGCACCTTCTTGTAGTTTTCATGTGATTAATAGACCTGGTTACTAAATTAACCCCATCTGGTGACAAATAGCAAGAGGAAGGAACAAATCAATTTAGGGAACTCAATAAAGCATTTACAATTTTTTTTTTTTTTTTTTTGGTGAAAGGTTCCTCTAAAACTACTGGCGAAACATGCAGGTACTTTAAGAACCTGTTCCTATGGCTGCAACAGATTCTTAAATAATTATTTCCAGTCCTTAAAGTGGTTGTAAACCTCAGACATAAAATATGAACAAAGCATATCCCTCTATAGTGTGTACTTGTATCAATCCAGAGCACTAAGTGTTATTTCTGTCCACTGCTTCACTCTTCTGCTATCAGTATGAGTTACTTATGACAAGTTTTCCTGACACCAAGAGAAAAAAGGTGACAGCGATGGACCTCCAGCACATAACCTGTGTTTGACAGCCTCAGCTCTGTTCCTCTGTTCTGTGTGAAGGTGGAGGTCCCTTCCCTCCAATCAGATCTCACTGTTCTGCAGAGTATAACTTCAGATCCCTGCCACTTGCTTTTTGAAACTCATACAAGCCTTTTAAATTAAAATTACCCCCTGAGGAAGATACGAATTAACCCCTTGTATCGACATGCTTAGGGGAAGGGGACAGGACGGAACGCTAGTCAGTGCACCCACTAAGGACGATCAGCATACCCCCCTGATATCAGCTGCTACAGCTTGTTTTTATGCTATTTTAGAGTGGCGCCCTGACGCGCAATGCAAATGTGAGTACCCGGCAAGGGATTTTTTACTGTGTTGAGAATAAAAGTTTTAATATACTACACTATGAAGTCCTCCTTTTGCTATTGGTATTACTGAGGCACAAAAGGGTCTCCATTACCATATTGAAGCACAGAGTGAAGCCACCACAGGAATCCGGGATTTACCACTGAACCATTTACAGGTTCCAATGCGTGTATGGACCAAGCCTAATCAGCAAGGTCACACGCTCTAAGGTGAGCTGCCATTACCTGGTGGGAACACCTGAGTGCACACGCAGCACCTTAATATTGGATTGATATCACAGCAACCACTGAATCTCATGAATCGCATGGATTACATTGGAGCACTTTTGAACTTTTTTTGATTGCACAGCACATTGTAGCACTTTTTTTGATTGCACAGCACATTGCAGGCCACCATGCTGGCCTTCCAATTTATGGTCGGAGCCCTCGGTCCATAACGATGTGAAGGAGCAAACATAAACACGCCACAAGACAGACAACAAGCTAGACCTGAAGTGTGCCCTGGTCTACCGTAAGGTAAGCCCTGGTGAGCTGGGCCGTGAGGCCCTTCTGCTAGGAGAGTAGTTAAGAAAAGGGCGCTTACCTGAGAGGTAATGGCTGTTTCTGTAGAGAAACATATCAGAGTGTTATACTTTGGGTTTAGAACCGAAAACAGGTGGACGTCCACCGTCCCATCATCCTGATCACGTGATCGGGGACTCCATTGCGGGAGGCCGCGGAGGCTGCTCCAATGCGAAAGGAGTGACCTGAGAATTTCGCTGGGTCAAGACCTAGTTGCGGAGGAGGATCCTGACGTGCGTGACGAATTGATTGCTGCTAAGGGGTCTGACCGGAAAAGGTAACAACGGGCTGTCAGGTGAGGGATCAGGTAGGTGTGCTAGTAGCTGGTCTAGAACTGCCACGGGGCACCAGGCATTGAGAGTTTCGAACAGTTTGATGTCGGTGCCTGGGCCAGTCTGCTGCGTTTTGGATGCCTCGAGGTGCAGGATGAAAAAGGTCTGATGGCGTACGAGATGCCGCCTGCGTAGCGTCTTGCAGCTAGGGCCGGTAACTAAAAACTCGCTGGGCCGTAAGAAGCCGTAGAAGGCCAGGTAGATGGCTGCCTGGATGACCAGGCTGGGAAAAAGGCCAAAAGGGGAATGAGATGCCGCCTGCGTAGCGTCTTGGAGGCGTTTGGTATTGACCTGCGGCTGTTTTTTGAGGATGCCGCGCAGGATTGCCTTGACTGCGTGGGAGGTGAACAAAGATGGTTTAGAAGGTTCTTGTAAGGAAATGAAATGCTGGATACCGGCTAGATAAAGTTTGATGGTATTGTGTGATAACGCCAGCCGAGTGTAGCAGTGAGAAATGAAGGCTAGGATATGGTGGAGGTCCCCTGGTGACCCCCCGTGGCTTGTGTCCAGAAACCGTAGGTACGTCCTCCAAGCAGCTTGGTAGGCTTTCAGCGTATTGTGTGACAATGAGAAGTTTATGAGACTGGTGGCGCCGTGAAGGTGGTGACTCAGACTAGGGTTAGTTGAGACCAGTGAGGGATAGCGGACATGGTCGGATCGGCTCCGGGTTCCTGTGAAAAGAACAACGGGAAATTAAATCGGGACAGAGCGTCGGCTGAGGTGTTACACTTGCCCGGGATGTGGACGCAGAGGACTTTGAACTGGTGTAGCAGGGACAGTTGAACTAGCCTGCGCAGGAAGGCCAAAAATGGTCAAGGACCTGGGACGGTCTTTGTTTGTGATGTCGGCTGTGGCCTGATTGTCGGTGGTGAAACCACCGTCTGGCCTGCCCAACTGCTTCCCCAGGTTCGCGCTGCTGCCACTATTGGGTATAGTTCAAATAAGGAGGAGGATTGGCTGAAACCGGGGATTGCCAAGATCTCTGTCGGCCATGGACCGGCAAACCAGTGGGGGCCAAAAATAGCTGCGAAGCCCGTGGGGGCAGCGGCGTCAGTGACTATCTGGGGAGAAGGGGGAAAACAGAAAAAACCGCCATGCGCTGGGTGAGTTTGTTTCTTTGACCTGTGGAACTCAGAGAATGCGTGACAACCGAGGTAAGCCAGGAGGTGACTGACCAGGTAACCGATGCTCGGGGTGTCCGTCTGTGCTCGGCACGGACTGGTTAACCAGAGCCCCCCCAGGGCGGCACTGGGGGGAGTGGCTGCTGATTGGTTTGCTAAGTAGGAATGTTTCGATCTGTAGCAATTTGACGTAGGTTCGGTCAGCTAATACTTGCACTGCCAGCAAGTCATGAGATTAGGTGACCTTGTCTGCGTAGTGAAGGCTTGTGCTTCGAAAATAGAGTGACATGCATAGAAGTATGTGACAGTTACTAACGCCTGGAGATTTTAATCAAAACTATGGTGTTCTGCTTGGATGGGGAGGGGAGATGTGTGAACGAAGCAGGATACCGTTCGACGGTATGGTAACAATCGGGGATGCGCGTGAGCGCTGGGTGAGTTTGTTTCTTTGGCCTGTGGAACTCAGAGAATGCGTGACAACCGAGGTAAGCCAGGAGGTGACTGACCAGGTAACCGATGCTCGGGTGTCCGTCTGTGCTCGGCATGGACTAGTTCAACCAGAGCCCCACCAGGGCGGTACTGGGGAGAGTGGCTGCTGGTTGGTTGCTAAGTAGGGATGTTTCGGTCTGTAGTAGTTTGACGTGGGTTCGGTCAGCTAATACTTGCACTGCCAGCAAGTCATGAGACTAGGTGACCTTGTCTGCGTAGTGAAGACTTGAGCTTCGAAAACAGAGTGACATGCATAGAAGTATGTGACAGTTACTAACGCCTGGGTGCTGAGCCAAATAAGTATGTGTGACAGGGATATGTAGTGAAAAGGTGTGTGAAGAGAATGGAAAACTGAAACAACAACAACCTACGCACCTGCTTGCTGCCCTAGTGATAGAGTCTCTGTTGGGGTCAAAACCTGGGAGACCTGGTGCCTATGGTGGGGTGACATGAAATTATTTGTGAGAGATGGGTTGCAAGAGCTGATTTGGGGCCGTAGTTGACCCCCTGGTGAAGAGATGCAAGCCCTCAAAAATTACCTGGAAAAAGAAAGGGGTGGTCCGATCCTGTTGTATGGGATTTTTATAGTTTGGTTCACCATTATATTGGTTTAAGGATTTTATTGATTGTTTTTTTCTCACCATATGGACGTTTTATCATATCCTGCATGAAAGCACTTTATTTGGAATATTGTATGTATTTTAGCATGTTATCACTTTATTGCTGTTGTTATATAGCACATTTTTTGTTTCACTATTTGGATTTTATGTTTGAAAGCGCAGCGTACTTTAGAATATTGAAGTTAGAAGCTGATTGGTTACCATGCAAAGTTGTACCAGATTTTGCACGGTCCAGTTTTAGTAAATCAATCCCAGTATGCCTCTTCTGCGTTAAAAAAAACTGCCTGTTTGCAATTTTTTTCAAGTTAAAGTTCCACTTTAGCTAGCAAAGGCAACGGATGGGGGTGCACATATGAGGCGAGGCTTTGTGGTGCAGCCCAACAAAAATTATTCTCCAATCACATTTGGTGGGTGGAGCTGAACTTAACCTATTAAATTCAATGGGACCAGGCCACAAATGCGTACAATGCACATGGTTGGGGAGAGGTGTGATTTTTAGGGGTCAAAAAGGCAAAAAGGCAATAAGGAAGTAACATAACACCTCCTCACCAGTTGTCAAACACCATCTGCAAATCAATCCAACACAGATAGCTCTCTAGAGAGCGAAGCTAGTGTAAATGAGACCTTTGTGTAGTGCCTTTCATTTTGAATGGCACCCCAACATGCAATTACAACAGTAGACAACAGACTTTAATTGTGCATTGTGGTGTATCGGCAGTCCTTTCAAACACACAAGGATCTTTGGCTCCATTCAAACTTGTGCGAATTGTCATGCAACTTTGGACATCAAAGTCACATGACAAGTCGTTCCCCATCGTTTTCCAATGATAACCATTCATATATGTGCGACTTAAAGTTGCAGAGACTTCAAAGTAGTTCATGCACTACTTTTATCTGACTTTCATGCAACTGGAGGGTTGTAGGCTTCAATGTTAACCCTTAAAAAATGTTGATGAAAGTCATACCTGAATGTTTAACAATGCAACAGTTGTGCAACAGCTGTCCATTATCACTGGTCAAAGCAAAAGTCATATCCAAGTTGCACCCATTCAAAGATGTGTCAAAGTTACATCAAAGTTGCACTCCAAAGTCGGCGCAAACTTTGGAGTCGTACAAGTGTGAATGAAGCCTTTAACCCAAAAAATATTGTGCATTAACATGTGTGTGGTAAAGTGCGAAAAGGAAGACACAAGACAGTTTGAGATTTAAAATTATTAAATTAACAAAATTATTAATGTATCTTTTTAGATTCTTTTTCGTTCCCCTGTTCTGTAGCACTCCCTCTCCATTAGCAGGGAGGGACAGCATCTGACATCAGCTGTCAGTTCCAGTCTCACGCATGAAGAAGGCATAACCAATGGCAGCTGGTATTTGTATTGCCATGTGGGTCTCTGCTAGCATTCAATGCGGCCAGCACAGCTGAAGATGCCACAGGCCGCATGTACAGTGCTGCCAGGCCACATGTGGCATGCAGAGCATGTGTTGGCACCATGGAGTTAGAGACTTTGTTAGGTTGTCCAAATTAGATAGATTTCACTTAAACAGGGATATAAAGGTGAGGATGGGTTAAAACTGTTTTTTTTTTTATTCCTGGTGACAACAGCATCTCCTATTTCTTACTTAGATGGGAAAAGGACAGGAAGTGAAGGAAAACCTCTCCAATGGGGTCAAAGCTAGAAACAAAAACTTAACAGAACTATCCAAAAGTAAAACAATAAAGTTTTCTTAGTCATTAAAACTCCAACTTGGGCAAAGAACGAAAAATGGCACTTCTCAGCCTCTTGTAAAAATATGAAAATAAAGAGTATGTATTAATTTTTTTTTTTTTGGGGGGGGGGGGGGGGGGGGTGTTGAGCCTCAAGAAGCTCCATTAACATTTCTTCAGATAAAGATCATAATATAGAAAAGATACAGCATAATTTCCCTGTAATAAACATCACCTCTTTAGTCAACTTATACCACCAAATGTAATTGTGGCCAGAATAATTTTAGGGCTCTTGCACATGAGCCAGCCGTGCCCGTTTAGTATAACTGCAGGTGCAGCTGCATGGGTGGAGAAAATACAGTGGCAGTTATGCTAAATGGGCTCAGCTGGTGCATTACAGAGTTAGGCCTTGTTTACACCATGGTGCAGAGACGTCAGTTTTTATGCACGTGTTCTGCAAGGGCACAAAAAAAACAATTGTTCTCTATGTGCCCTGGTTACACCACAACACTGGTATCACAAGCAGATTTTCTTTGCACTGGAAAAAACTGGCATGACATCAACATTGGTGTGAATAGGGCACATAACTGACGCGCATGAAAACTGATGTCAGTGTGCATGAAAACAAATGGAAACTGATGTCGGTTTTCACAGTTAGCTTGCTTCAAAAGTTCTGAAAATAGATCCTTAGGAAGTAGAATTTCTGAGCAGAGCTTGTAGTTTAAAAAAAACCTTGAAACTCTTTTTAATTGGGAAATATAGTTGACTGTGCGACGAAGCACTGTTATTGCTATCATGCTAGGCAATCATTTTGTATAATGTGAAATAATCGTAAACAAAGATGAATCATTTTCTGAAAAAGAGAAGTAGGATAAAGATAGTCATCAGTCAAAAAAACAGCGACAGATTCATCATACAAGATTCTGACAAAATCAGATGTTGATCTAATAGAAAATGCAGACTGCTCTCATTTAGCAAAGACTTCTGATGGTTTTTGTGTATTCCCGGACAGATGATTGATAGTTTTACAAACATTTATGCAAGATTTATCAGTATGGTTGCCAGATTTTATCACTTAAACTCACATGAAGCGAAGAGGTCAGAAAATATTTTCTATTAGTGCAGAGCAGTGGAATTAGGAAGTAAGCCGTGATCTTTAAAATGTAAATCTGTCTGATAACATGTATTACTGTTCTTCGGTGCAGCCAACCTAAAGCCGTATTAAACCAAAAAGAAAAAATGTAATATATTGCAGCTAATTTTTAGATGTGGTGGCTGCATTTGTTTTCTTATCAATGCTATACCAAATCTCCAACTCCAGTTGCAGAAATGCAGCCCTAACTTGTAAGGAACCTCCACCATGCTTCAATGCTGCCTGCAGACACTCATTATTGTACCTATTTTCAGCCCTTCAGTGAACAAACTGCCTCCTGCTACAGCCAAATACTTCAAATTTTGACTCAACAGAGCACCTGCTGCTACTTTTCTGCACCCCAGTAGATACGTTTTTGTGCATAGGATGTGGAAACAATCCATGAAAACAAAGGAACTGGGGTGCATAAAAATGTCAGCAGGTGCTCTAGACTGATGAGTCAAAATAATAAATATTTGGCTGTAGCAGGAGGCAGTTTGTTGGCTGAAGGGCTGGAGAGTAGTACAATAATGAGTGCTTTTAGCCCTCTATTCTGGGCTTTGATTTTTACTCATTCATTTCAATAGCCCTCCACTTGAGTCTGAAGCAAGCAGAAGATAATACACATTTGTAAAGCACATTGTATTGCTTTATAACTGTATAACAACCTCTAATGTGCAACTAGTGTAGGTAAATGTATTTTGTTAACTCTTGCTAGTTGCCGGTCAGGCTGGATGGTTCTACAGGGCAGGTCTCTGGTACCTTCCCCTGGATCTAGAAGCTTGGAGAAGTTTCTGGAAGTTAGTGGGTAGAGGCCAGGTGGTCCTAATCTGCATACTTTGGGGAATCTGGCCAATCTCCAGGCAGAGGGCCTGGCAGGGTGGCTCTGCCTCCAGGCTGGAGCTGAGGAAAGGAAGGAGAGGAAGCCTAAGAGAGGAATCTCTATTACCTTTGAACATCCAAGCAGGCATGGGAAGATTTGATTAGTTGGAGGCCTGAAGGATTCTTGCCCATCACAGTGGGAAGCAAAGGGCAGTGTGAGTACCTCACCACACCCAGGGGCATACAAGGGGCATACAAGGGGAAAGACGGCCAGATGTTGCATACTTTTCAAGGACAGCGTTGTGCTAAATCCTGATCCCTTGTCCTGGGGAGTTCTTCAGAGCAGACAGGTGGGCTGCAGTATTGCCAACAGCCCGTAAAAAACTGTAATTTTTTCCCCGTAAGGTGGAAAACCTGCCAGTAAAAACATAACCTGACTACCATTGACAGTCCGGGCTCGGAACTGTGTATATGTAGTTCCTGTAGTCCAATACAGACACAGCCTCCTCTCCTGCATTACCACCTCATGTGTCTGTGGCTGGGGCACTACAAATCCAAGCATGCCAGGAGACAGGAGGCACCAGTTATATCATAAATCAGGCTGATTTTCACGTGAAACGTGCTGCTGTATAGTGTGTGTGTGTGTCTTTATACTGTATGATCATTATATATTTGAATATTTATTGTGCCTGATGGTCTTAAAGTGTTTATTATTCATATACTTTTTAGTAAGTAGTGAGCACATTTGGTATGGAAGCTCTCTAGAGTTTTTTTATTTGTTAATAATGGAAAAACAGAGTGGTGGAGTGATGAGGGAGGGAGATGGACAGAGAGATGGAAAGAGTAAGGGAGGGAGGTATAGATTGGATGACAGAGAGATGGATGGATGAAGGGATGGAGCAAGGCATGGAGGGATGCTCAGAGAGACAGATAAATCGTGTAATGAAGCAAAGGATGGAGTGATGGAGACAGGAGGTGATGGATGAATGGAGTGATGGAGACAGGAGGTGGTGGAGGAATGGAGTGATGGATACAGGAGGTAATGGAGACAGGGGGTAATGGAGACAGAAGGTAATGTGGTGATGGAGACAGAAGGTGATGGAGACAGAAGGTAATGGAGTGATGGAGACAGGAGGTAATGGAGACACAAGGTGAAGGAAGAATGGAGTGATGGAGACAGGAGGTAATTGAGGAATGGATTGATGGAGACAGGAGGTAATGGTGTAATGGAGACAGAAGGTAATGGAGGAATTGAGTGATGGAGACAGGAGGTGATGGAGACAGGAGGTAATGGAGGGATGGGGTGACGGAGACAGGAGATGAAGGAGGAATGGTGATGGAGACAGGAGGTAATGGAGAAATGGAGGGATGGAGACAGGAGGTGAAGGAGGGATGGAGGCAGGAGGTGAAGGAGGAATGGAGACAGGAGGTGAAGGAGGAATGGAGTGATGGAGACAGGAGGTGATGGAGGAATTGAGTGATGGAGACAGGAGGTGATGGAGACAGGAGGTAATGGAGGGATGGGGTGACGGAGACAGGAGATGAAGGAGGAATGGTGATGGAGACAGGACGTAATGGAGAAATGGAGGGATGGAGACAGGAGGTGAAGGAGGGATGGAGGCAGGAGGTAAAGGAGGAATGGAGACAGGAGGTGAAGGAGGAATGGAGTGATGGAGACAGGAGGTGATGGATACAGGAGGTGATTGAGGTGATGGAGACAAGAGGTGATGGAGACAGGAGGTGATGGAGGGATGGAGACAGGAGGTGAAGGATGGATGGAGACAGGAGGTGAATGAAGGATGGAGTGATGGAGACAGGAGATGAAGGAGGAATGGTGATGGAGACAGGAGGTAATGGAGAAATGGAGGGATGGAGACAGGAGGTAAGGGAGGGATGGAGACAGGAGGTGAAGGAGGAATGGAGACAGGAGGTGAAGGAGGAATGGAGTGATGGAGACAGGAGGTGATGGATACAGGAGGTGATTGAGGTGATGGAGACAGGAGGTGATGGAGACAAGAGTTCATGGAGGTGATGGAGACAGGAGGTGATGGAGACAGGATGTGATGGATGGATGGAGACAGGAGGTGATGAAGGGATGGAAATAGGAGGTCTTTAGAATTGGGGACATAAATTCTGGTGATCCTGGTGGCTACCAGTTATTTCCTCTCACTTTCTGTGGTGGCACATGTGATGGAAATTAAGGTGAGATCTCTCCAGTCTGACATACAGTGGTGTGAAAAAGTTTTTGCCCCCTTCCTCATTTCCTGTTCCTTTGCATGTTTGTCACACTTAAGTGTTTCGGAACATCAAACCAATTTAAACAATAGTCAAGGACAACACAAGTAAACACAAAATGCAATTTGTAAATGAAGGTGTTTATTATTAAAGGTGAAAAAAAATCCAAACCATCATGGCCCTGTGTGAAAAAGTGATTGCCCCCCTTGTTAAAACATACTATAACTGTGGTTGTCCACACCTGAGTTCAATTTCTCTAGCCACACCCAGGCCTGATTATTGCCACACCTGTTCACAATCAAGGCATCACTTAAATAGGAGCTGCTTGACACAGTAAGGTCCACCAGAAGATCCTTAAAAGCTACACATCATGCCGAGACCCAAAGAAATTCAGGAACAATTGAGAAAGAAAGTAATTGAGATCTATCAGTCTGGAACGGGTTATAAAGCCATTTCCAAAGCTTTGGGGAATCCAGCGAACCACAGTGAGAGCCATTATCCACAAATGGCGAAGACATGGAACAGTGGTGAACCTTCCCAGGAGTGGCCGGCCGCCCAAAATTACCCCAAGAGCGCAGCGACGACTCATCCAAGAGGTCACAAAAGACCCCACAACAACGTCCAAGGAACTGCAGGCCTCACTTGCCTCAGTTAAGGTCAGCGTTCATGCCTCCACCATCAGGAAAAGACTGGGCAAAAATGGCCTGCATGGCAGAGTTCCAAGGAGAAAACCACTGCTGAGCAAAAAGAACATCAAAGCTCGTCTCAATTTCTCCACAACACATCTTGATGATCCCCAAGACTTTTGGGACAACATTCTGTGGACCGATGAGACAAAAGTGGAACTTTTTGGAAGGTGTGTGTCCAAGTATATCTGGCGAAGAAGGAACACTGCATTTCAGAAAAAGAACATTATACCAACAGTAAAATATGGTGGTGGTAGTGTGATGGTCTGGGGCTGTTCTGCTGCTTCAGGACCTGGAAGACTTGCCGTGATAAAAGGAACTATGAATTCTGCTGTCTACCAAGAGATCCTGAAGGAGAATGTCCGACCATCTGTTCGTGTACTCAAGCTGAAACGAACTTGGGTTCTGCAGCAGGACAATGATCCTAAACACACCAGCAAGTCCACCACCGAATGGCTGAAGAAAAACAAAATGAAGACTTTGGAGTGGCCTAGCCAAAGTCCTGACCTGAATCCTATTGAGATGTTGTGGTATGACCTTACAAAAGGCCGTTCATGCTCGAAAACCCTCTAATGTAACTGATTTAGGACAATTCTGCAAAGATGAGTGGGCCAAAATTCCTCCAGGACGCTGTAAAAGCCTCATTGCATGTTATCGCAAACGCTTGGTTGCAGTTGTTGCTGCTAAGGGTGGCCCAACCAGTTATTAGGTTTAGGGGGCAATCACTTTTTCACACAGGGCCATGATGGTTTGGATTTTTTTTTTCACCTTTAATAATAAACACCTTCATTTACAAATTGCATTTTGTGTTTACTTGTGTTGTCCTTGACTATTGTTTAAATTGGTTTGATGTTCCGAAACACTTAAGTGTGACAAACATGCAAAGGAACAGGAAATGAGGAAGGGGGCAAACACTTTTTCACACCACTGTAGGTGACAAAATCTGATGGGTTACATTAACATGCCCTTACTATATTGAAAATTACATAAGAAATATGTTTTTGTACCTTAATATCTATATTAAACCACATTGCTAATTGCATATTGTACTTGTTTATAGCTTAGGTACTGAAATTTGCCATCAAAAACTGCAATTTTATAACTTTTGGAAAATGCCAATAAAAACTTGGCTGTGCCAGTAAAGTTTGAGTGTCGTGTCAGTGAAATTCAGTCTGGTAGGTTGGCAACACTGGTGAGCTGGTAGTCAAGCAGCTGGTAGTATCTGCAAGCATCAGAACTGGGTGAAGTTCTACAGAGGAGACAGGATATTTTTGCATAAAGAACTATGTCACTGATCCATAGAGACTTTGTTTATTCCGGAGGGAGTACAGTCCAGGATCTTCATCTCTTTTTGTACATAGAGAAGGATGTTTGTTCTGTTGTTCTTTAAGTGAAGTTGGGCATCCCATCATCCTTATACCCTATCCAAGTTATTTTTCCCAATACAACAACAAAAAACAGCCCATGGACTTGTGCCTGAATGCAAGATGCAACTGCGTGTTGCCTGGCTAAGCAGGAACAGAGGGAACCAGTAACCAGCGGCTCCTGTGAGGGTAGAGCTACAACTGTCTGGTGAGTTTTAAGCAGTATGCTTTTAGTAAATGAAAAGGAATGCAGCGCTTACACCAAGGGAGTCTTCTGAGTGTAGAAATAGAGTCCACGATAGGGTGCTCAGGCTGTTGTGTGCTCCGGACAAAACTTAGGCAACAGTCAAAATAGGAAAATCCGGCAACTTCATGTCTATATCCAAATGTAAATTTTATTGGTACATGTAAAAAATTACAAGTAGTGACGCGTTTCGGCACACCGCCTTGGTCACAGCACCACAGTGGCAGTGTGACGAAATGCGTCAGCACTTGTATCTTTTTACATGTACTGATAAACGTGTTCATTTGGATATAGACATGGAGTTGCCAGCTTTTCCTATTTTGTATAGTTTTAGTAAGATCACACCGCTGGTTTAAACATCACACCCTTTTGAGTCTGAGGGGGTTTTAACGATAATGTACGACAACAGGCCTGCACTATTTATGCAGATACAGTGCACCATTTATGCATAGTGTTGCATTACTATGCATTTTGGTGCTCTGCAATGCAAGTGCATCAGGTATCAGCTAGCTTAGTGCGTTAGCAATCAAAATGAATTGGACCACACTACAGTATGTTCATTGAAGTTTACTGCAGTAACTCATTAAAACATTTGCATTACCACAATGATTAGGCAAGAGGCCAACCGCAGTATTTTTTATTCAGGTGGTGGGAGCTGGAAGGTAAGCAGATTGATATGCTGATTTGTTTTTGGGCTGTAGGCAAGTGGAGTCAGACTGAGTTGCTCCTCCGTTTTGTGGAGGGCTTCCGGGAGTCCCTTTAATAGATCGGTCTGGGTCTTGCCTAGAGAATCCTAGGATAAGTAAGGCTTGCAGAAAATATTCTTGAGGAGTCCCCAACACAGAACACATAAGCAAAGAATGTGATTCTCACCTGAGATGGAGCATAGCTCTACAAGGGACCGTAAGCCAGGAATTGGTGTTCTCCCCTCCGGGGACAGAATAATGGTGGGCTGGTGAGCTGATGATGGAGATTACGGAAAACTCACTTAAACCTTCACCAGAGGTATAAGCATCTCCAAAGATGAAACCCTTTAATACCTTATCCAATATCAGGAATGTTGAATTATCTACCATTATGTGGAATATTCTGTATCAACTACTGCCTTAGAATAGTAAAATAAGTTAATTAAAAAATGTGACCTCTATGTGAATATTTAGGAGAGAAGTATTTATTACAGCCTTGGGGAGAGGAGTGAGAAATGCGTCTTTGGGTGCCAAACTATCCAGTGTGAGTACTCCTGGGAACAGAAGTTAGGAGGATGGGAAGCTTTGGCCTCCGGCCACCGGCCACCATCCTTATAGGACAGTACCAGGTTGAGCTGAGAATCTGGGGTGTCCTGGCACCTGAAAGTTTGGTGGTAACCCAGTTGCTGGAGATGGTCAAGTGCAAAGCAGCCTGGGTACCACCTACGGTCATACCAATCTTTAGTTCACTATCTGGCATTTCACTCACCTGGAACTAACATGATACATATCATGGTTAGGATACATAATATTCATATCCTTGTATCAGGTCTGTGACCTCAGTGAGGTCTTTATTTCTGTCTGTGCCTATCTGTCCTAGTGACCTCCATCTGACTAATTTTCTTGTCCTGGTGTCACAAGAACAAAATGTGAGGGGAAATCTCCCCAACGGTGTCACAAGCAGCAATAAAACCTGACCAGTTTCCACATTCTCAGCTGTATTTTACTGGAGCTGGGCTTTACGTCAATGAAGCTTAGTTTGGTGAAATAAAGATATATATTTTAAAGCACAATTTCTAAAAAAACGGAATCTAATTAAACAACTTTACAAACAGGCACCCAGTGTTTTCAGAAGTGAAGGTCAGCAAAGGAAGCCTCCATATTTCTCTCAGCACAGGTTTCCTTTAAATAAGCTTGGTACAGTTCCTGGCATCTGATGGATCAGAAGTAATTAAGGCGCTTGAGAAGGGACAAGAAAGGCTCCCTCTTTTCAGTGAATGACTGTAAACCACAGAAGCCAATTTTAGCAAGGAAAACAACTTGTTACTTTTCCACAAGTGCCAATTAAATTCACAGAGAGCCTGAGCTGGCAGTGCAGATTTGGGGCAAACGACGGCTTACAGCACAGATCGGTGTGGGATGTGAATGTTGTCCTAAAATAAAACCAGTAATTGTAACAGTTTTACATTATATGTTTATGTTTAATTACAGGAAAGGCAGCAGACTTTGATTACATACAGTGTCCGTTGTATTTTTTAGCTTTTGTTATGTCGGTCAAGCAACCGGTAACATACTTCATAATATAACAGTGAAGTTTTATATATTTTCCTTAAAGCAAACCTATGCTTAGCCCATTCATGCCAAAGCAACAGGTTTCCTTTAGTTCCTCCACCTATCCCCAGCATCATATGCTTACCTTTTTAAATTGCATGCATTCACCAAGTAGATTCAAACCTGCCTAGATGGTTTGTTTGTGATTGGTGATACTGGGAACAGAGAGAAGGAAAATTGCATTGCACGTGTCACAGGAAGAAGATGCTGCAGTCCAATCGCTTCAGGTCTTTAGTGGTTAAACCAAACTGTGACATTAACAGAAATCTGTAATCATTAGTGTTTTACACTAAAGCCTATTACACATGGGTCGAGTATGGGCTGCTTCAACAGAAATGCGGCCAACATTCTCCCTGTGTGTACAGCAACACCTGTTCAACAGAAGCCAACCGAACGTCCCGATTCTGTCAAAAATTGTCTGCCGATTGGCATCCGATCAGCGCTCTCAATGGCTGAGAGCACTGATGGTGTGTTCTGGTGGGGAGGGGGGGGCAATCCCCCTGTAAAAACACAATTGCTTAGTGGGGGAGATTGCTCTACTAACTTTAGATAGTTAGTACAGTGAGCTCCTCTTGAGCACCCCAGTTTTTTTTTTTTAAATACTAATAGTGTGTACCTAGCTTTGGGATGTACTTATAGTAGGCATGGTTGTCTTGTACCATACAAAAGCATAATTTTCCTCCTACCCAGCTCGCCTGTGCCCTGCATTTTGCCAGACCCAGGCACAGTTACCTGATCACTTCTGACTCACACAGATGTGTACCATGGTGAGTCTAAATGAACAGTGGCCAAGCCCACATCTCCAAGCAGACCAGGACGTGCTATGCTGAACTGTGCCCGAGCACAATGTGGAGCAATCACACTAGTCAAATTAACTGAACTGGGGGCTTAAATACGCTTAAACATTGTACGGATCACCTAGTGTAAGTATACTCTTTTGTATAATCTTTATTTAAGTTTCACAAAATAACACGTCATATCAAACATTTCCAATGGACCAAAGCCATAGGCTTAGATGAACATGTATAAAATGTAGAAAACGTGCTATTCAAATAATAAACAAAAGAATAAAAGGAGGAACAACGGTTGAATAACTAGGTAACACTAGGACTCTCCCCGTTGGGAAGTGGGGGTAGCCCCTACGGTGCTGTCACCAACTGGCATAAAAATGTAGCAAAGAAATTAAAGAAGAACCATGACAGGTAGGCCCATTAATCAGCACTCGGCCAGCAAATGCCAATGAGAATACTATTGCAACTATTGAGTAGCCCGGCCGGCCACAGTGTCAGGGGTGGGGGGCAAAAATTGCCTCCATCGAACCTCCCCCAACACATCACCTTCACCAGGGCCATCCTGAGGCAGATGATAAACACTGAGGGGAACAAACTGCACCAACCTCAGAAGAGGTGGCTTCCCCTACAGTGGCAAGACACTGGCACTATATATCAGGCTAATACTTTGTTAATTTGTGCAGCAACCAGATTTCCCAAAACAAAAAATGTAATTGTTGTTTAATGTCGCAGTCACAATAAAAATCGCTGATTGCCGCCATTACTAATATAAAAAAATTATTAATAAAAATGCTATAAAACTATCCCCTATCTTGTAAACGCTATAACTTCTGCGCAAACCAATCAATAATTGCTTATTGTAATTTTTTTTACCAAAAATATGTAGAAGAATATGTATCGGCCTAGGAAAAAAAATGTTTTTTTATATATTTTTGGGGGATATTTATTATAGCAAAAAATAAAAAATAATGCGTTTTTTTTTCAAAATTGTCGCTCTTTTTTGTTTATAGCGCAAAAAATAAAAACCGCAGGGGCGATCAAATACCACCAAAAGAAAGCTCTATTTGTGGGAAAAAAAGAATGTCAATTTTGTTTGGGAGCCACGACCGCGCAATTGTCAGTTAAAGCGACGCAGTGCCGAATCGCAAAAAGGGGCCTGGTCCTTTGGCTGCAAATTGGTCTGGTCTGAAAGTGGTTAATATCCGTGTTCGCTCACACTGTGCGTAATAAAGGCTCAAGTACCAAAGCAAAAAGGAGGGGTGAAAGAGGGCACCCCTGCCTCGTGCCATTCCTGATCAAGAATCGTGAAGAGAGAAGTTTATTAACTTTGACCTGTGCGCTGGGGGTTGAATACAGAGCCATAATCCATGTCAACATATTCAGATCCCGACCGTTACAAGCCCAGTGAATAAGTTGTATCGCTCTAATGGAATTGTCTCTAGCTTCATGACCTGTAATTAATTCATTTGGTCTGGGTGGATCATATGGGGCATAAGGTGTTTGAGTTGGTTCGCTAACATTTTTGCCAGAATTTTAATATCCACATTAAGAAGGGATATGGGACGATAACTTTGGGGTACAGTAGGGTCTTTATCTTCCTTTGGGAGCACTGAGATGTGAGCCAACAGTGCCTGTGGGGGAATGGCACTACCACCTGCTATCGAGTTGAAAAACTGCACATGAAGTCTGACAGAAGGGGAAATAAATACCTTGGTGAACCCATTGGGGCCAGGGCTTTTGCCAATAGGCAAGGACTTCACAGTTAACCCAATCTCAACAGACGTAATAGGAGATTCCAAAGTGGAGCGTTGTTCGTCTGTCAAGGAAGGGAGCTCAGCAGTGGCCAAGTATTCCTGAATAGCAGGCAGCCTAGCTGCTTGGGCGTCTGGGGGCAAACTCGAATGTAAATTATACAGTTCAGCATAATAATCCCCAGAACCTGAGGCAATTTTAGAGGACTGGACCATGCTCTCTCCAGAAGGAGAGTGAAGCTCATGTATGTCTGATTGTGCGTGTTTCTTTCGGAGAGCTCTCGCAAGCATACGACCACATTTATTACCGTGCTCATAATACTTATGAGTCAGGTATCTCAGCTGCTTATGGACTTGGCATTCTAGCACGTGCAAAAACAGCTCTCTCAGTTCAGTCAGCCTCGTCAATGTTTAGGGGCCTCCCCTATGCTTATGCCGTAGTTCAGCTTGTTGAAGCACTTGAAGTACCCTCTCAAAGTCCACTTGGCATGCCTTCTTGAGCTTAGAGCCTAAGGAGATCAGCTCCCCCCCCTCACCACTGCTTTATGACCCTCCCAGACAATTCCTTTGCTAAGGCCCTCTGTAAGTAATGGGTTAAGACATCTGTGATCCCCGAGACTACTGCAGTGTCGTCCAACAGATTTTTCATTTAGGCGCCACGACCAGGCCCTATGGGTGCCAGGTGGCAGGGCTAGGGTTATAACCAGAGCATGGTCTGAGACAGTACTGTTCCCAATGGACGCCGACTGCAGAAGCTCAAGGGTAGGACGATCTACACAAAGGAGGTCATTGGTCATTGCGGGACTCCCCAGCTATCCATCAAAAGGTGAGACTAAAGGGCTTTTGCGAAAGTGTTTGAGGAAAGCATGAGAATGGTAATGACTAAACGCTAACATTTGCACGAAACGCGTCTACCTTTTTATTCCCTGCTCCATCTGTCAACCACTTGTCATATGAAGCTTCAATAAAAGTATTTTTAGAAGTGCAGCCATACGGAATCATTTTCTTATGTTACACAGCATGCGAGCTGGGCTAGCACCTGAATAGTGTGTGTGGGGATTAACCAGAGACTCACTTACCTTGAGCGGCTTTTCTTGTTTCATGAGAATGGGAAGGTCATCTATGAGAGGTGTCAATTAAAGGGTCAGGACTAACGTTAAAGTCTCCCTCAAGGATCAGGGAGCCCTCCTTAAAGTCTGCCAGTTGTTCTAGGATTGTGTCCAAGAAGATATGTTGGTTGGTATTAGGGGCATAAATTGTGGTAAATGTGAACGTTTTCCCAGCAATGGTACCTTTCAAGAAAACATACCGGCCCTGAGGATCCAACTTTTTCCAAATGGGCTGGAAAGGACAGGATTCATGGATCGCGATAGCTGTGCCCCTACACTTAGAGGTTCTTAGAAACCACTGACTATACAGAGTTATAGTACCAGAGTTAGGCACCAATTGGGGGTAAAATGCGTCTCCTACAGGAAGATCACCTATGACCCTGACTTTTTCAGCGCCCACCACAGCTTGCTACGCTTGCATGCAGAACAGAGACCCCAAACATTGTAAGAGATTACCTTAAGAGTTGCTATTGGAGATGTGGAGGACAGACAAGTCGCCAAGTATGCCAGAGTGTTCGGTGTGGGCGGTGAAGCGAGAGGCGGTTCCTTGGGAGAGTGAATGTGATCAGCACAGGGCTAACGAGCACTGTCCAGACAGAGGGTCAATGGTCCTGCATCCTGATAGTACAACCAGTGCAGTATGACAACTCCTCCTACAAGCTTTAACCAGACACTGGTAGAAGCCACAAGACTGCTATGTACTGCTGATGAGAAAAGGTATTTAGCAGTTTATTCTGTGACTGTGGGAGACCAGATAAAGTGAATGCAGGGTCCTGGGTTTAGTAATACTTCAATGACAAGAGGTAACTGAAACCTAGATACACAGACCAAAATGTATCTATAAAACTTTTAATTAGTACGCTATATTAATATACCTGCTTAAGTTTTATTTTATTTTACATTATTATAAGCTGATAAATGTACACAAGTCATTAAAAATCTGCATTTAAAACGTCACAGTTTGACTATTATTTTTTTTACTTCTTAAGTTGATTACGTTTTTATTTTTTCTGTATTTAAATTTAAAGATGAATTCCAGGTATCAATATTTTTGCATAGTTACATAAGTGAAGTTGGGACCAATGTAAGTATGCATGTGCCATACCTGTGGGATCCTTGTGGAACCTGGAATGCACTTTGTAGACCTGGCTACTCCAGTGATCTCCACTAGCTTCCAGGTCCCATGCTGAGTGGCTGCCCTGCTGCATTGTGATCACAGGAGTCATTGTCAATCACACCACCCGCCGCACCCAGAAAAAAAATTCTCCCATTGTCCATGAAGGCTGGCCGTCTACTGCCTCCTCCTCCATCAGACAGTTCTTATATAGGGAAGGGGTGGGGCAGTTTGCAAATGTGGTCACCCTAGATGGGACAAGTTCACTGAAAGAAACAGTGGGAATATCCATGAAAAGGATCTGGTATAGAGCAGGTAGAGAAAAATATAGCACTGGTCTCAACTATCAAAAATTGTCTTTTGAATCCTTTGGGGCAATTATGTCAAAGATACTAAAAGCTCTAGCAGACAGCATACACACGTACCTTTTGTGTCATGATTTCCCTTCCAGTACTGCCTGATCTATCAGTAGGCCTCAGTGTTCTCATGTCAAGGGCAGAGGTGTCCCCATACCTCTGCCCCATCAGCAAGTCAGTATTTGCAGACACATCAAGACATCGGGAGGCACTGAAATCACAGTTTGCAACACAACGTTTTTACTGCCTGCTATACCTTTTGGTTAGATTGACTTTTTTCACAGCTTCACTTTAAAACTATATTTCCCCATACAAATCATCACAGCCAATACTACTACTGTTCTGAATGAATGTTTGAATCTTATTGGTGCCAGTCAGGTGGTACATACAGATCATATTCAGGACACTGTGCACTGTTTTTAGGGATTATCTCAACAGCTATACAAATGGCACTTTTCCATAAATCACTTTTTTAATCTGCTCTGGAAAATGATAGTAGAATTTTTTTTTTCTTTGACTTGTCATTTAAAAATGGCATTTCCTGTTGGAGTTTTATTGATTATTAATACCTAATCGGCATTTACAAGATCGTATTACTAAATCCCAGACAGCTTCTTAATTTTTCTTACTGCCTCACATAGATAGCTGAATTGAGGAACCTTTGCTGACCATAATTAGTAGAGCAGATAATTCTGCTAGACAGTGTAAATAATGAGGAGTATAAGGCTTTCACAACAGTGTGACTTGCCCCGCAGAGGAATATGGCAGCTGCCAGATGTAACAGGGTGTATGCTAAAGAAGAAGGCCTAATAAAGACACCTTTTAATTTGGTTCACAGCAGTTTATTGCTGACCTCTACAAGGAATATAACATCCAGGACAACTTAAATCAGACTTTACAGTAGCAGACTACTATTTAAATTCAAGCCATAGAGGCACAGTGTCTTACTTACAGTGAATCCCCCTATAGGTTTACCAGAACACACATACAGTAGTAATTTGTGGAGGTAATGATCTATTAATCATAAATGAGACCAGAATCTATAATGATTAATCCAGAACAAGGATAATTGAAGATATTAGCCCTAAAAAGTGGTGGCGCCCAATGCTTGATAAAAAAGAAAAAGATCCCAGTGTATACATACTAAATATGTTGTAACCAGAGTACTTGTTGCCAATGTAGGTCAGACTGGATGTTATCATAAACCACTGTAAATTAATCCAGGTTTTGAAATATTTAAAAAGTTTTATACATTTTGGAGGTATGTTACACAAAATTAAGCATGCACTAATTAAATTTAGGGATTATCTATCCATTATCTAGAAAGACTTTAAAATAATTTCTAGAGTATGTTAATAAAGGGTTTGCTTTGAGAATTGCACTCAAATTCCAAAATTTGCCCATTCCACCTTCATGATGGAAAAAATCCACAGAAATTCCCACAATTTTTCCTGGTTGGTAACTTTTAGGTTATTTTTTTCCAGTGAAAAATCAAAGAAAATTATTTCTTATGAGTTTCTTACACACGTCCTACATTTTCTTTTCCTGAGTACACAAGCAGAAAGGTGCTAGAATAAATTTAATTTATTGGGCTCTTAGGGTGTCTGTGGGGCATGGAAGGAGCATATGTAAAAATATATTTCAGGACTAACAAAGATTAGTCAATCTGCACTTTTAATGCACACTTTAGTACCCCTAAGAGCCTAAGGATAAAGGCACCTGTTGAACACAGTGAGCACAAGAAGGTGCGCAAGCAAGCACATCTTTCAGCCAGGTCTTGGGCCTCATCACCCAGCTGCAGGTTCAGCAATTTATTTTCTTTCACTGCAATTTTCACATATGAGTCCCATTAAAGTCTGCCCTTCTCTTCAAATTCCACTGTTCTCCCTACTCTTACAAAATCTTGAAACAGACTATATAGGAAAAAGGGATCCATTTTAATGGATATGTAAACCCAATCACTAACATCTTACAAAAGCCTTAATACACTTAGCTTTTGCTAAACATTACCTATTAATTCCACTACAAAGGTCCTTCTGCTTTCTGTTATAGATGACACACTGCAATGTTGGGTGGCCAGCCACTGTAAGAAAATCCGGCCTCCTAGACCGGCTCCTGTGATAGACAGAACACTGATTCAATTTCCCTGCAATGATGGGCACAGTGAGTCTGCAATGATGGGCACAGTGAGGCTGCATTGATGAGCACAATGAATCTGTAATGATGGGCACAGTGTGGCTGCATTGATAATGGGCACAGTGAGGCTGCATTGATGTGCACAATGAGGCTGTGTTGATGGGCACAGTGAGGCTGCATTGATGATAGGCACAGTGAGGCTGCGTTGATGGGCACAGTGAATTTGCATTGATGGGCACATTGATGGGCACAGTGGGGCTGCATTGATGGGCACAGTGAGGCTGCATTGATGGGCACAGTGAATCTGCAACGATGGGCAGAGTGAGTCTGTAATGATGGGCACAGTGAGGCTGCATTTGATGGGCAGAGTGAGACTGCATTGATGGGAACAGTGAGTCTGCATTGATGGGCACAGCAAGGGGAATCTTGGGTGAGTTCCCACACTTTCTTTTCCAAAGACTTGACCCCTATGAACATCCCTATCTCCCAGTTGTCATTCTGTCATCATTGCGACAAACATTGCATTTGTCGCAGTAAGTGGGCTTAAGCACCATATAGCAATATGGTGTGACCCAATCCCCATATTTTTTGATAATGTTTTTTGAAAATGTCTAGGTGTTTTAAACAAGCCTTGCTGGAGGTAAATGTATTTTTTGTATGTGTGCACTGTAATATTTTGTTCTGTTGTATGGCCTTATGGCTGCACCATCTTTGCTGCATTTTTTAGGGTGTGCCCCCCAAATATATTGTTTTTTTTTTTTTTTTAAAACATTGCAATGGCACTCTGAACTGTTGTTACTATCAGGAAATCATCCTGAGAAATGATAAGCAGCTTTTGCAGGAGAAGGTGGACAGGAAGCTGCAGGAGATCAGCCCTGGAACAGCAGTGAATAATAAAAGTGAAAACTTTTTTTTTCTTACAATGTGGCAATTGTTTATGATAGACAGAGCTTTAGAAAGTTACATCTTACCAGTTAAAGTTTATATCTACTTTACCATTTATAATGCTTGCATTAAAGTTAATTTTTCCAGAAGCTTGCATTAGGAGACCCTGTTACCAGACCATTCTTTTTAACAATAATCTTTTCATAAGATGATATGTGTATTTAACACATTTTATGCATGTTATTTACTTGTGAAGCCTCCCTTGTGTAGACTTCTAAAAGCCATGAGACTGCTGCTAGGTGGATGTGATGTCAGCAGCCCCAGCAAACTCAGAGGTGTCACTCAACTACCGCTCTGTAGTATTCCACGTGCATTATTCCCCCAGCACTTACATAAAAGGTTATTTAGGGAGGTAAAGGAAGGGGTAGGGAAGCTGGACCAGCACAGAGAGTAATTAAACATTCCCAGAAGAGAGGAGGGCTATAATGTGCAAGGAGGAAGGGGCTTTACTAGTCGAATGATTCTTCCTTGGGTAATCAAACTTTTTAGCAAGTTCAGAGGCACATTACAAGTAAATAAAAATGAATGTTTGCAAAGGAAAACACTGCAAGTACGTGTGACAGACCCAACCAAGATAGGAGCTTTTGGAGAGGACTAGGGGCAAGCCTCCTACCCACTGATTATGGCCCATGGAAAGAGCAGATCATTCTCTAATGATGGACAACGTGATGAAAGCTGAGAGTATGGTTTGGATTATTTCTCTGAATAAGGACAATAAAGCTTCCCTTCTGGAGTGGATGGAAATGTGTAATATTAATCTTGTACAGGTTAATGGTCAGAGGAAATATGGTGGCCCTCCTGCAGACTGGGTTGAAGAGGCTCCTTCTCAGTGGAAACTATTGTTCCTGTCTGTCTGCTAGTATTGTGTCCACTTCACCTTGTTACCAAATTATTGTGGGATGGTATAATATGTTTGTTGATTAACTTTCTGTTTAATTAGATTACTGTTTAACCACTTCAGCACCAGAAGGATAATAATCCAGGCCATTTTTTGCGATACAGCACTGCGTTAATTTAACTGCGCAGGCGTGCAACGCTGTACCCAAATAAAATTGATGTCTGTTTTTTCTCACAAATAGAGCTTTCTTTTGGTGGTACTTGATCACCTCTGCAATTTAAATTTTTTGCGCTATAAACAAAAGAAGACCGACAATTTTGAAAAAAAAAACAATATTTTTTACTTTCTTCTATAATACATATCCAAAAAAAAAACAAATGTCTTCATCAATTTAGGCCAATATGTATTCTGCTACATATTTTTGGTAAAAAAAATCCCAATAAGCGTATATTGATTGGTTTGCGCAAAAGTTATAGCATCTATAAACTACGGGATAGATGGATTTTTAATTTTAATTATTGTTTTTACTGGTAATGGTGGCAATCAGCATTTTTTAGCGGGACTGTGACATTGCAGCGGACAAATCTGACCCTAAGTGACACTTTTTGGGGACCAGCGACTCCAATACAGTGATCAGTGCTAAAAAAAATGCACTGATCACTGTATAAATGACACTGGCAGGGAAGTGGTTAACATCAGGGGAGATCAAAGGGTTAAATGTGTTCCCTCAGTGTGTTTCTAACTGTGTGGGGGAAGTACTGACAGGAAGAACACAGAGATCACTGTTTCTGATTACTAGGAACAAACGATCTCCATGTTCTCCCCTGTCCGAACGGGGATCTGCCTTGTTTACATAGGCAGATCACCATTCTGTCTCTCTGTGAAGTGATCGCGAGTGGCCGGCGGACATCGGGTCTGCCGGACACGTGCATCAGCCCCTCTTCCGTGCAGCGCACCCACACTATCTATTGCATGAAACAACGTACAGGTACATTGTGGGCGGTCCTTAAGTGGTTAAGATCACTGTTAGTTGTTAGCTGTTAATTGGATTGGTGTTTGACATTTGCATTGTCATGCTACTATCCTCAAGAGGGAAATATCCTCCCACGGGGGGTATAAAGTATGTGTCTGAGTTTCTGAGTTTCATTAACCGCTTCCCGACCGCCCACTGCATATATATACGTCAGCAGAATGGCACGGGCAGGCAAAATCACGTATATATACGTGATTTTGCATTTGCCTGCCTGTGGGTCGTCGCGCTCGCCGCCAGCGGCGCGCTCGCGACCCGGTCGGGAGCTCCGTGACCCCGGCCGCGGGACCAGCGGACCCGATCGCCGCTGGTGTCCCGCGATCGGGTCACGGAGCTGAAGAACGGGGAGAGATATGTGTAAACAAACCTCTCCCCACGCTTCCTACTCTGCCTGTCATTGATTGGCTGTTCCCGGTCATCGGGAAAGCCGATCAATGACGTCAGACGTCAGCCCCGCCCCCTAATGTAAAAAAAAACACACACGTCACAGCCCATAACCCCTCCCCTCCCCCTAGTGGTTAACCCCTTCACTACAACTGTCATTTATACAGGAATCAATGCATTTAAATAGCATTGATTGCTGTATAAATGACAATGGTCCCAAAAATGTGTCAAAAATGTCCGATGTGCCCGCCATAATGTCGCAGTCACAATAAAAATCGCTGATCGCCGCCATTACTAGTAAAAAAAAAAAATATTAATAAAAATGCTATAAAACTATCCCCTATTTTGTAAACGCTATAACTTTTGCGCAAACCAATCAATAATTGCTAATTGTGATTTTTTTTACCAAAAATATGTAGAAGAATACGTATCGGCCTAAACTGAAGAAAAAAAAATTTTTTTTTTATATATTTTTGGGGATATTTATTATAGCAAAAAGCAAAAAATATTGCATTGTTTTCAAAATTGTCGCTCTATTTTTGTTTATGGCGCAAAAAATAAAAACCGCAGGGGCGATCAAATACCACCAAAAGAAAGCTCTATTTGTGGGGAAAAAAGGACGCCAATTTTGTTTTGGAGCCACGTAGCACGACCGCGCAATTGTCAGTTAAAGCGACGCAGTGCCGAATCGCAAAAAGGGGTCTGGTCCTTTGGCTGCCAATTGGTCTGGGGCTGAAGTGGTTAAACAGTCATTCCTTTGGTTCTATCCCAACATCTTGTCTGTGTAGGATGCTTGGGGTAAAAAGGGCTGGTATTAGCTCTCAGTCTGCTCGGAGCGGTTTGGAGGGCAAGCGGCCCTGTTTGGTGGAAGTAAGCACCCAAGCGGGGTGCCAAAGTGGTTCCATCACAGTAAGCATTTAAAAAAAACTTACATTTTCTTTGTCTTTACCTTCAGTTTATAGGTTGGTGACAGAGCCTCTTTAACATAAATCATAAAATCTACATACAGTTATATTTTATAGTTTTTAGATAACAAAAAATCTGGAACATACTGTATATTGCAGTATGTTTGCGCATTTTGTGTACTTTACAACCTGTGAAACACCAAATTGTGTCCTGTTTACTGCTAAATTCTTGAGGCTGTTGAAAGTCAATATTCCACTTTAAAGAATGTCACAATCAAATAGATCAAAATAGAATCAGAAATAACATATTTCAGACTATTTTCTTTAGACCACAAGAGACAGGGGTAAACATAGCATCATCTAGTGGATTTACTTCTGCTAGTCTCTCAGTGTCCACATTGCCTATTCTGAGGTTTAGAAGGGATTGCAGGAAGTGATGCATACTCCTTATGGAAGAATGTCATTCTATTTGTACTGAAAATATACACACATAGCCTGGTCAAAATACTCACAAGATCTGGTATGTCAACACAACTATGTATACTTGATTTTCTAAAATTACACCGTAGGAAATGACCACAATTACCAATTTTGGTCTAATTAAACAGGTTTTCCAGTGAAATGTAGTTCTAAACCCTAACTACATTTATATTGCTAAAGCATAATTATTATAAACATGTGCCTTTTTTTTTTTTTTTTTTATGTTTTCACCTTGAATTAATAATTTTTTGCATCTCGGTGCTGCTAATCTCCTTTAGTCTCTTTGTAGCCACTTCCTGTCTAAATACAGGTGGTGTAGCAATTCGTCAAGGGTATCCAAACTTTCTAAACAAAGGGCCAGTTTACTGTCCTTCAGACTTTAAGGGGGGCCGGAATGTGGCCAGTGAGAGCAGAAAATGCCCTAGTCTCAATGGGAGTAAATAATGCCCCATTATTGGTATAGGTGGGAGGAATATTGCCCCTTTGTTGGTATCAGTAGAAGGAATAGTGTCCCATCATTGGTGTCAGTGGGAGGAATAGTGCCCCATTGTTGGGGTCATTGGTAAGGATAGTGCCTCATTTCTGAGATCAGCGACAGGAATTATGCCCGGTTATTAATGTCAGTGGGAGGAATAGTGAATATTAATGAGAGCAATAGTTACTCAAGGGCCGGCTAAAAGCAAGCAACGGGCCACATCTGGCCCCCGGGCCACAGTTTGAAGATCATTGGTCTATATCAATGCTCAACAGTGGGTTCCAAATGGAAACAACAATGGAGAAGTTATAGTCTCTATGAAAAGCCTGTGTGGCAGGATGACAATGCAAGAGAACATGTAGGAGACAGAACATTGTCACCCCATAGTGGTAAGTACCTTTCAGGCAGAATCACCAATTACTACTTTTTAAAAGAAAAAAGAACCCTGGCACCATGAACAACATGGAAGTAAAGTAAACATTTGTAAGGGTCTTTCCACACTGGTGTTCCAATCAAGCAGATCTGAAATAAAGCTCAATGTTAGTCTATGGGCAGGCGAATTTAAACAGACATGCATCAGTTTACATCTGATTACCTCCGAGTTCTATTTAAGTCTGAGAGAAAAAAACAGAAAAGGTAAAAGGATTTAAATAGATGCACATCTGTTTGAAACTGCCTGTCGTCCAGTAGCGGCTGGTGCTATATTTTTCGGGGGGGGCTGGAGGCCGCAAACAAACCACGCGCCACCCACATTAGGTCGGTTGGTCAGGCCGTCAGTTAAAACCCCCACCCCCCCGCCCTCCTCCATCGCTCGGTCAATCGGAAAAACCACCCCAGTCACTTACTCGTCCCCCCACCAGCCCGCACTTACTCCATCTAGGTTGCGGGCAACTTACACAGATTCCCCCTGCATCTCATCCTTCTCGGCGGCTTCCCCCTGCATCTCCTCCTCCTCAGCGGCTTTCTCCTCAGTGGCCAATACGGTTGTTTCTCCTCTCGGCCAGTCGGGTCTTAAGACCTGCTTCCTGATTGGCCAGGAGGAAAAGCAGGAAGACAATAGCGAATATTAATTTGCTGTTGTCACACAACTGGGTGGGCTCAGGGTGCAGTGCTCTGCGCCCCGAGCCCGCTCTAATCATGCCTCAGGCTCTAATCATGTGCTTCAAAAAAAAAAAAACATTTAAATCCATACGTCCGGTGCCCTGCATGTAGATTAGGGGCAGGGTGCATGGATTAGGGTGGCAGCGCCCCTGTGCCCCTAATGGAGCGTCCGCCACTGCTGTCGTCTATAGACCTAACATGGATCTGTTAAGCTTACAATAAATGAAAAAATTCACACAGATGTCACTAGTGAGACATCATATAGCTCAAATTTAGCAGGGAATCGGTCCATGGATCCGCTGCTAATCAGAATAAATATCACCCATGTAAACGGGCTCAAAATCACCACTGTTGTGCATATTAAAATGTCTCAAAGGTTAATCGAAGGGATTGAAGGTTAGTTGACTCTGGTGGTGGCTTTGTTAGGTAGAAATCTTAATTTCTCTGCTCCCATATACTCCTGCAGATACTCCTGCAGCTGTCTTCTGGTGCTGCAGGGTTTAATATGAGCAGCTATAGCTGTGAATGCAGGACAGGTCTTCCTTCTCCATTCAGAGAGCATTAGTGATGGGCTGAACACCCCCTGTTTAATTCACACCAGAAATCCCTGAACCGCAAATACTATTAAAGTCTATGGGACACGAACATGAAAAATCAAAAGTCACCATTTTTAAGGCTTATATGCAAGTTATTGGCCATAAAAATGGTATGGGGAGCTGGGTACTGCCTTGTGGACATTTATCAATGCAAAAAAAGTTTTTAAAAAAGATCAGTGAGCAGTGATTTTAATGATGTTTAAAGTGAAACAATAAAAATTATTTGAAATTTAGTGCCTGGGGGTTCTCCTTAGTCTGCCTGTAAAAGTGGCACATCTGTACTGTGTATAGAACCTGCTGCAGCAAAACCCCCATGCATACCAGACCCTTCAGGCCTATTATGGATTTTAAGGGGAACCCCACGCAAAAAAAAAAAAATGACTTGGGTTCCCCCCAAATATCCATATCAGACCCTTATCTGAGCACGCAGTTTGGCATGCCAGTTAAAGGGAGGACGAGCGAGTGCCCCGCCCCTCCTGAACCATACCAGGTCACATGCCCTCAACATGGGGGGTTGCTTTGCGGCAGGGGGCTCTGCCCATATTGATGGTAACAAGGGCCTCTTCCCAACAACCCTGGGTGGGGGTTGTGGGAGTCTGCGGGCAGGGGGCTTATCGGAATCTGGAAGCACCAGTCAATGGCCCTGTCCCTTACCTATTTAAGAATTGTCAGATGGAGGAGCAGGCATTCGGTGGTCAGCATTTCTCATTAGCAAAGTGTTTTTTTTTGTTTTTTTTCTGATCCAGTAGTGTGGCGGGCATCATGATAGACTATAGATTGGGGAGGACATTGTTTTTTTATACACATTTTTAATAAAGGAATTGTCAAAAACTGGCTCACGTCTTTATTTATTTTTTGACACTTTTTTTGGTGAATGAGTATGGGTACAATGTACCCCATACTCATTCACATGGGAGGCTGGGATCTCGGGGGGTGGGGGGAGGCTGCAGATTGGCCAGAGTTGTGGGGAAGAGGCCCTTGTCCCCATCAACATAGGGACAAGGTTCTTTTGGATGGGGCAGAGTCCCCCTGCTCCAAAGCACCACCCTCATGTTGAGGGCATGTGGCCTGGTATGGCTCAGGAGGGGGGAGGCCGCTCGCTCGCCCCCCCCCCCATTTCCTTGCCTGCTAGGCTGCATGCTAAGATAAGGGTCTGGAATGTATTTTGGGGGGACTCCATGCTAGTTTTTTTAATTTTGGCATGGGGTTCTCCTTAAAATCCATACCAGACCCAAAGGGCCTGGTATTGATTGGGGGGACCCTAAAAAGTTTTTCCCCCAATTTTTTTTTTTTTACCGAAAATTCTTTTTTTCATTCAGCTATCAGCTGATGACTTATTTGTTGTTAATGACGAGGCGGGCGGCTTCCCAGTTCTGCTCATTAACAACCTATTGACTGTGCGCTCGGCGCGCAAACATCCCGCTGAGCGGACAGAAAATGTGGGTGTAGAGAGCACTTTTCAATGCAGGAACTGATAGTGCAGCTTCTGTGAATGAAACAGGGGTGTGGAAAGAGTGGGACAAGCCGGCACTTTTGGCGAGTACCTGTCATAGTTGCACCTGCTCATATTAATTCCCACTGCACCAGAATATCACAGCTGCAGTGGTATCTGGTTTAGGTGACTTAAGTTTTCAACCTAACACAGCAGCCACCAGAACACAGGATATGTTTCATTCATTATCCCTGGTGCTGAAATCTGTAGATTTAAATATCTTCAAACATTTCATTGAAAATACATTATAATGATAAAGATTATATGATTTGGTGTTAGGGTTCATATCCAACTTAAACCTAAAACTTTTTAATTGAGTCTTGTGGATGGTGTGCAGTAAAAATGCATCTCTGAGTCTGGCTAAGCACCTGATCTTGTTCAGTCTTTATTATCGCATTGCTTCTCCACTGTTGAGACAAACAAAGACTAGCTTCCAGCAATCAAGCAGTCACTGATGGCTAGGAGCTACTTTGGTGTACCCCAATTGGTCATACTGACAAATACATCTGCTGAGGGGATTCAACTTAATTGGAACATGGGAAACCCCTACAGAAATCAGGATATTGATATAAAATGTGAAACCACTGATATCAATTTAATGAGTAGCCTTGGGTCCTTACAAAATATTTTCTATTTTTTTAATTTGTACATTTGGATGTTGGCTCCCCAGGTCAGTGTAAAACTCACATCTTTCATAAATAAATACATGTCCTGCAACCACTTTAAAATTAGGTTTTGTCTGGAGATGAAAAAATTGATCTGCACAAAGCAGAACTTTACCCATAATAACTTGATAAAAAGTACTGTTCTTTAGCCAAATTAGTGTGGGCTTTAATTTGCCTCCAGCATTGTTCACGTTTTTTTCTTGCTGGAGGCTGCCATTTTGCTGAAGCCCAGAGCTCCTGAACAGCAGTAAATCTTTAGACTGTCAGCAGATCGGCTGCTACAAATTTGGCAGAGTGCATAAAAATAGAGAGAAACTGATCATGTGCAGTGCAGGGGAAGACAGTGGGGTCGATCTACTGGAGAGTGCAACATTTGGTGCAACTGTGCATGGTAGCCAATCAGCTTCTAAATTTAGCTTATTCAGTTGAGATTTGAAAATAAAACCTGGAAGCTGATTGGTTTCTATGCAGAGCTGATCCAGATTTTGCAGTTGCACTCTCTAAATTTAGTAAATCAACCCCAGTGTATTGCTGGATTTTAACCACTTTACGACCGCCCTGTTTTAGCTTTACTGCTACAGGGCGGTTTCTGTGTGCAGGACCACATATATATACTTCTGGGTCGCGGGCACGAATGCGTTGTCGTGGGCTCGTTTCCACTGTGATTATGTACAGCAGGAGCCAATCAGCGGGTACCGAGGACTCGATGTCTGCCGGCACCCACCGATCATTCATTATACAGGCAGAGCGGCAGTCTGCCTATGTAAAAAAGACAGATTTCCGTTCTGTCAGTACAGGCAATTGTCAGTTAAAGTACCGCAGTGCTGTATAGCAAAAAATGGCCTGTCATGAAGGAGGGTACATCTCCTTGAGCTGAAGTGGTTAAACAGGATAGGCACTTATTTTTAATGTTTTACATAGCTATACCTGCAAAATGGGCCAGCCTGAAGTGATCTAGCAGGACTTCATTTTCTGACTAAAGTTCCACTTTAACCCACATCAAGCCTGTTTATTGGGATGGGACTTTATGTGCTGCTTGTATAGTGGTTACACCAAGGTTCTAGTAATTTGAGGTGGCATCTGCTTGGCTCCACTGTGTTGTCTAACAGCCCTTCCATGCGCCCCTCTTCTCTTTTACTTTGTCTAAACGCCAGTCATAAGGGATTTCACCATCAGGCATACCATGTCTTGATGAGGGTCCTAGCCTTTAATGCAGCTTCCTAATTATTTTTCTGATGTATCATCACCCTTGTATAAATACAATAAGATAACGAGAGATAAAAATTAGAACTCATTAAAATACTGCAGCAGCGCTTAGTAATCAGAGATTAAAATCTGATAAATAGGTTGATAAATATAAATTAATATACGGATAAATAAATAAAATATATGTATCAATAAATAAATAAATTAATGTTCGTATCGATAGTGTATATGTATCAATAAGTAGTTAATTCGTTTAATAAAACAGTCCAGCAATATCCAAAACAGGATGGGAAAGATGACAGTTCTATATCCAATATGGTGTGATCTGATCAGTCCATCCACCAGCACACTCCACCACGTGTATTAGGTTCCCCTATGGGGATGCACTCACCAGAGCTAAAACAAATATAGGCATATAATCTCCCAACAGGACTCTGCTCCTTCCTTTCCAGCTCCCCTCCAACTCTCCTTATGGATTTTAATACCAGAGTGCAGAAGAAACTTGAGAAAATTGATAGGGACACACAGAAGAAAAAAGTGAAGAAATACCACAAAGATCTAGAGGACTTTAAGAATAACCAGGTGTATACCTGGCAACAAGGACCCACGGATAATAAAGAAGGGAATGTCAAAGAAATAAATAGAGCGAGAACTGCACCAACACCTGGGCCTAAAACTATTCCAATCCCTAAACCCAATGCACATTGGAGGGAAGAACATGATTGCTACGAGGAGTCCATACATATGCACCCTGCACCTCATTTTTCAACTCCCATTCAACAATGGAAAGGCAGAGGAGCAAAAGGAAAAAACCAAAGGAACAACAATAATCATCAACAAATGTATGGAGTTGTCACCCAAAATAGGTTTCAACCTATCTATGACTACGCAGATGACTACAATGACCATCCAACTCCGCGTCCTTTTTTAGGGCGAGGCAGGGGGGGTCAGCAGAGAGGTCGAAGATACCCGCCGCGCAGGGGCCGACCACCAATGCAGACACAGTATCACCCCTATCCCCCGGAGCAACAACCACAAGGACACTACAGAGATCAACAATGGAGAGGAAATCCCCCTTACCCATCGAAAGAGCAAACACAGTCTTTGCCGCAGAAAAAATAAAATATCGAGGATGTAGAGCTGGCCTCAAAATCCAACAAAAGAAGAAGAGGGTCGGAATAGGTGGCATCTTCAACCTGGCTGACATCCAATTAACACAAAAGGAGGTTAATATCTTAAATCTAGGTCTTAAATGTGGCCTAAAGAAACCTATTAACAAATTCAACGTGTATATTGATGTCCACAAATACATCAGGAAAATTAACATAAAGAAACATTTTTTGGGATGTGAATCTGTAAGAGAAGTTGCAGTAAATAGCTCTTCTCAGTCCAAAGGCAATCAACCCATTAACAGTGGCCTGAAAAATAAATTGTTATTTAATCCCCCAAACAATCCAAATCATCAGGTGGAGGTATTCAAGGGCCTAGTGCTGCAGGATTTAGCAAAACTACAACCAAACAAGGAGATCAACACCAGATATATCGATGAAGGAATTATTGCTTTGGAAAAAGGCAAAAATATAATTATACGTCCGGCCGACAAAGGAGGAGGGGTGGTAATCCTATCAAAGGACTTCTACCACAACCAGATAGTGGAAATGCTGTCTGATACTGCCACCTACCGCACTTTAAACAAGGACCCCACTTTGAATTACAGAGATCATTTAGAGAGACTCATAGAGATGGGGTCTAATACGGATGTCCTCACTAACAAAGAGAAAAGATACCTGGTCCCAGCAAGTAGCAGGATACCAACCCTCTACACATTGCCCAAGATTCATAAGGATCCAGTTAAACCCCCAGCAAGGCCCATTGTTAACAGTATTAACTCCATCTCAGCCAGACTTGGGCAGTATCTAGATAAATTTCTTCAAAAAAGTGTGAAAAGCACTAGATCGTATATACGTGATACAAAAGACTTTTTAAATTCTCTTCAAAAAGTTGATCTGACAGACAAAGACCATGTTTTATTGGTCACTGCTGATGTGTCCTCCTTGTACTCCATCATTCAGCATGATGATGCCTTACTAGCCCTCAATTGGGCGTTAAGCAAGAGAGATGATTTGCCACTCAATCAGAAAATGTTTTTAAAGAACGCACTAGATTTCTGTCTTAACCACAATTATTTTTGGTACAGTGGTAACTTTTATTCACAACAGAGAGGTGTTGCCATGGGGGCAAAATTCGCACCCAGTATTGCAAACCTCTTCATGGCGGAATGGGAGGACAAAAACGATTTTTAATAATCAGCGACCAGAATTGATATTTTATCGGCGTTTTATTGATGATTTATTTTTTATCTGGGCTGGGACCATTGAAAATTTAGAAAAGTTTTTAACCTTTTTAAACGCTAACGATAATAATATTAATCTGACCTCAACCTGGCACAGGGAGGAGATTGACTTTTTGGACGTAACAATATACAGGAAACTAAATCGGCTAGAAACTAAGGTATATTTCAAGAAGACAGACAGGAATAGCTACCTCCCTATATCGAGTGGTCACCATCCACTATGGCTGAAAAACATACCCAAGGGCCAAATAATGAGAGTGAGAAGGAACTGTTCAGAGAATGATAACTTCACACTTCAATCGAAGATTTTAACCGATAGGTTTGAGGCCAGAGGTTAGGATCCAAATAAATTGAAGGAAATAGTGGAGGAAGTCGGTGCAATACCGCGAATCACAACATTGGAAGAAAAGGCTCCGACCCAGTTAACCTCCACCACCCCCAACAATCATAAAAAGGAATGGTCATTTATTTCTGGATATCATGAACAGTACAAGGAAGTGGAAAATATCTTCAGAAAACATTGGCATGTTTTACTGTTGGATAGAAAATTAACCACAGCCCTGCCCTCAAATCCCCAGTTTATATATAGAAAGGCGACAAGCTTTGGGGATAAGGTGATCAAGAAAATTATTGATCCACCCAAGAAACCACCATCCTTCTGGGATAAGAATGGTTTCTATGCATGCAGAAAGTGCAAAGCCTGCAGAGAAGTAAAGAAACCCTTAAGAGCTCTAGATAATTTCATGGCAACAGCGAACCATACATCATTTGATATTAAGCAATTTATTACTTGCAACACCATGTTTGTGGTCTACGCGCTCAAATGTCCCTGTGGCCTGATGTACATAGGCCGCACAAAAAGACTTTTACGCATACGAATTGCTGAGCACATTAATGATATCAAAATAGGCTACAAGGACCATAACGTTTCTTTGCATTTTAAATTGAAGCATGATAGTGACCCCAGTGGCCTTGAATTCTGGGGCATTGAACACCTTCAGCCCCACTGGAGAGGGATCCACAGGGTACGGGAACTATCCAAAAAAGAAACTCAGTGGATCTTTCTAACTGATGTACTTGCCCCCAGGGGTCTCAATGTAGAGCTGGACATAAATTGCTTTATCAGTGACACTTGAAATCCTTCTGCAATACTCCACATATTTTATATATTTTTTAATATATTTTTAATGTGATATATTTTTTCATGCGATTATTTTTTCATGCGATTATTTAAAAAAAACACATATTATTTTATAATACATATTTTGAGTGGCTATGATCTATGGCATGAGTGGTTACCATTGAAGGAGGGCTGTGGGCGCAGGCCTCAACCAACCGCACCCATAATGCATAATACATATGAACCAGGGTTGGTCATATGAATTTTTGTCTTATCATATGCATTTTATTATTTTATGTGTTATTACATATGTGAATATATAATTATATTAATCAATCGCTGAAACTCCATTTTATCGCTAGAACACTATCTGCATTTGGGGTCCTACTATTATTTTCATGTTTTCTATCTGCAATTTTAGATTTCATGTTTTATCTGCGATTTTAGATCTTATTGACATCCCTTTTAATCATGCCTTTTTTTACACTTTTTTCGCATGAACTCCTGGTATTTTAATTCATTAATCCTGCAAACTTTAGATTTGCTGTTTACGCTATATATATACAAATTTTATGCAATTTTTAATTGTCTCTTGGAGAATATTTTATGGATCATAACTGTAATTTATTGGAGCCATATCCCTCCTTCATTGGAAGCCACATCTAAAGCAACACATTGATTATGTATGGTAATACAATATATACACAGCCATTTTATTATTGCAATATCTAGCCACGGTGTGCTCGCATGTATAGTTGGATAGCATATACTGAACTTAGAATAGCAGGGCCATGCATTATTGATCTGGCTTTTACCTGCTAAATATATCGTGTGTTGAAGGTTTGCCCTACATAATAATGCATTCACTATGGTATACTATATGGTGTGCATATCCCTTACACGTATATATAATGCAATATAAATCCGAATATTATAATAGTTTATTAGTGCTCCATAACCTGCGGTACTATAGGTGTCATAATTTGCAATTATGGTCAGATACCAGCGCAAGGATTTTTTATAGAGCACAGAACTCCTATTCTATCCATGTGCACATTCCGATTGGAAGAGCGCGATCCGTCACTTTAAAAGGAACACTTCCGGTTGTCTGGTCGCGCCCTCGTGACGAAGTTGGATATGACGAAACGCGCATCAGGGACGTGAACCAGACAACCAGGAAGTGACGACATCTGCGCTCCATCCCTGCGTTCCACTGACCGGGAAGCCTACAGCACGCTGTAACCACCGCTAGAAATAGCGGAAATCGGCATAGCGGATCCGGAAAGTGAACACAGGCATAGTGCAGCCTTTACATTTACCTATTTCAATGCCTATTTTAATGTTTATTCTGGTACGCATTTAATGTGAAGGTTTTTGTTTTATTTTCCATTTATTTTTTGGGGAGGGTGAATAAAACGTTTAAGCAGTATCACGCTATGTGGATGCAATTCTTTTCATACATGACCTGGCTGGCAATGGTGAGCTGTTGACTAGAGGCTGTGGAGGAGAGTTGGAGGAGAGCTGGAAAGGAAGGAGCAGAGTCCTGTTGGGAGATTATATGCCTACATTTGTTTTAGCTCTGGTGAGTGCATCCCCATAGGGGAACCTAATACACGTGGTGGAGTGTGCTGGTGGATGGACTGATCAGATCACACCATATTGGATATAGAACTGTCATCTTTCCCATCCTGTTTTGGATATTGCTGGACTGTTTTATTAAATGAATTAACTACTTATTGATACATATACACTATCGATACGAACATTCATTTATTTATTTATTGATACATATATTTATTTATTTATCCGTATATTAATTTATATTTATCCACCTATTTATCAGATTTTAATCTCTGATTACTAAGCGCTGCTACAGTTTTTAATGAGTTCGAATTTTTATCTCTTGTTATCTTATTGTATTTATACACGTTACTTTTATCTTAAGCAGCTGCTAGCAGTGTACCGTTTTTAAAGTGCGCACACTGAGTCACGTATATATTTATTTATTTATTTATTTATATACCTTACATGTGCATGTGTAAACAGCAAGAAGCTATCATCCTTTTAAGCGCAGAGAGGTGTTTGACATAGGAGGGCCCATATACCAAACATCCATTTTTGTATCATCATCCTTGGACCTTAATATAGCATTATTGCTTGGAGCCATCTCTTCTAATATTTAAAATAGTTTTTAATGTTTATAATTACTCATTGTCACCCTCAGCTCAGAGCTACTTTTAGTAAAACAGTGCTACATACCTCCCAACTTTTTGAGATGGGAATGAGGGACACCTATCAGCAAAAGTATGCAGGAACAGGACACACCCCTTGCCACGCCCCTTGAGGCTGGATTCACACCTATGCATTTTTAGTGCTTTTTGCATTTTGCAGAATTGCACTACAGTCCATTTAACATGGTTTCCTATGGAACACGTTCTGTAGTGCAAATCTGCAAAATGCAAAAAGCACTAAAAATGCATAGGTGTGAATCCAGCCTAAAGGAGAATTGTACAAAAAACAAGTGCTTTTTTTACCACTACTATTCCTTTATATTGGCTTTTGTAATTTACAAATGCACCAATTTAGAAATCAGATGAAAGGTTTAACACTGGAAAACACTTTTGATATATAAAAAGTGTATTTTATATACATCTATATAAATCAGACCAAAATGAGGGACAATGAGGAGGAATGAGGGACAGAGGGACATTGCTCCAAATCAGGGACCGTCCCTCGAAATCAGGGACAGTTGGGAGCTATGGTGCTACTTATTTCTTAGTGCTCATCAGTCTATCCTCTGTCTTCCCCCTCCTTTTCTCTACTATGCTCAGATGGCTACATAAAGACTTTCAATTAGAGATAGCCAGTCAAAAAGGAATTTGCCTTTGCTGTACAGTACTTTCTTTTGAAAATCCATAATGGTACGTAAATCTATTATTATGGGTTCAGTCAGTATTAAAATCTTGTGTACAAAATACAACTTTTTAATAAATAGTATAAATAGCATACAACATTAAAGTAAAACCATATAAAACCATAAAAATGTGAAAATAGAAAACATAAAGAATAATAGCTATGCTTTAATATTACATTCTTAGATAAATAAAAATACAGACTGAGATACAGAAAGAGCAACCCTGCACATATAGGATTAAAATACATCAAAGTCATATGCTTGTTGATGTCTTTCTAGAATCCTATTCACTTTAATGAATAAAAAAAATAAGGTGTGCTCTTCAAACTATGACATGCATAGATATCTAAGACATAAACTGCATATGACATCCCTGAATGAAAAATACACAAAGAGATGAATGTAAAGTACTTTATTCATAGAACATAAAGGAGCAATTCAGTGTACGTTTGGCAAGGCTAACTGAGATAAGCCAGTATACTAGTCTGCCGGGCCTAATTATGTTTTTCCTGACAAACTCAACTGTATGTGAATTACAAGACCAAATGTATATTTATCCACTATACAAGGCAGACAAATATATAGAGATTTTTCAAGGAGAATGTCATAAAGTTACAATGCCAGATATTTAGCCTCTTATCTATTTTTATGTCCCTTTGGCTCCATACTATCTTCTTAAGAATTATTATTCACCACATTCCACCTGTAGCTAATTTATTTGATATTGTTTAATTACCTTATAAACACAGTTGGTGTTCTTATTATTATGATGATTATAACATAATTGAATTGTACATGCAATATACTATATAATAGTCAATAAATCTTTTCAAGCGCCTTTCTCTATGTCACATACAGCTTTGAATATTCTACTGCAAAAAGGCATTCTTTGGTTAATACAAGGAATATGTGATGCCGGTAGGTTAATTGGATCCTGTCTAAATTGACCCTACTATGTGTATGTATGAATGTGAGTTAGGGACCTTAGATTATAAGCTTCTTGATGGCACGAACTGATGTGAATGTACAATATACAGTATATGTGAAGTGCTGCATAAAATGACAGCGCTATATAAATACCTGTAGTAAAAAAATTTAATAAAATAAATGAAATATAATAATCATGGGTAATACTCTAATCATGGGCCCCTATTCAGGATTACTCACCAGAGAAATCATAAACGTTAATTTCATGATTAGTATACAATGTATTTCCATGCTGATGCAGTACAAGAGTACATTGAACCATACTTCAAAACCCTCACTTCAGTTGAAAAGTATCAGTTAAATGAAACATCTACTGAGAGAATTATGCAAGCTGATATTTTGACTTCTTCTTGTTACTTGTTGCTTGGCTGTGATGTTGATCCAACAGCGTAAACGGGTCAGGAACAAACTTGCAGATCAAGCACTCTCATTTCACTGGCTTTATGCTTGCTCCAGTTTAGTGATATATAAAGTATTGATCCCAAGGACTAACTGGAAATTGACATTTTCAGAAGGTCAACAATGGCAGATTACATATTTCTAGCAGTTCAGGTTTCCTTCAATTAATGGATTTCAGTAGCCAAGGTCTGAGTCACCTTAGAGCTATGGACCTCAGGGAGCTCAATACTTTATGCTTGTTACAATCCACCACTGCCATGTAACAATTTATTTTTACAACCATGTTTTCCCGTAGCCAAGGGCAGGTATGGACCAACAGAATCTGTAGCCAGCAATAGAGTGCCAGGCTCTGCTGTGATCATCACTCTTGACTCCTGCAATGTTGCATGTCTCAAGTAAATTATTAAAGACTGGTTGCAAGAGGTTTTCAGCATGATGGGATGGGATGACCTTCAACCATTCTTAAAGCTGTATTAATCCCAAGAACAAAAATGTAATATGTTTGAGCTTACCAATTGTTTGGTGTGGTGGTTGCTTTAGTTGAATTTTTTAGGCTTCTTTTACTTAGTTTTTTTACCTGGTGATTATGCCGGTGTAGCGCACAGACCCCTAACGGGTCCCACTATTTGTCCTGAGGTCTATTCCCTAGTGGGTGCAAACAGCTAATCACATGGTAGGCTCCTAGTATCTCCTCACAAAAAAACAGGCAGAGATTGTCTTTTTTAGATTTATTGCTTAATAAACTTGAGTAAGGTGCAGGGTGAGCCTCGGAATACTCCAGAGTTAGTGCAACAAGTAACGGAGTCCACTCTCTAACTATACTGTCACTTCAGCATGCAGGCACCTTCTTAAAGCTATTAATAATGAACTACAGCTACAGGAGACTCCATTACAAAAGTAAAACCTGAGCCAGCAAACTTGAAGTAGCGTTCCAAAAAGTTGGCAAAGACAGTCTCTGGGATCTTTCCAGGCTTGTACTCAAGTATCCTGGGTACTTGAATGCTTTACTGCAGTACCAAAACAAAATAGATTATAGCGCACACATACAAAAATGAAATTTAAATCCTAAATCTATTTAAAACACCTGAACATATTCAAACATATGGGGATTTGGTTATACCATATGGCTATATAGTGCTAATCCCACTACTGCGTCAAAGTACCCCATTATCAGTGGGTCCTACGCTATTCATAGAATGAAATAGCATCTCAACCATGGGAGACACACTCCTCTTTATGGGAGATCTATAAGGACTCCTCCTATAACAAAGGTGGACACTAATAAGAGGTAATGAAGGGGGGGATGGGGAGCTCTTGCCCAAGGAATCTGGTCAGGACCCTTACAATATACAAGCAACAGACTTGGGGGGCACACCCTAAAAATGCACACAACACACACATACAAAAATTACATTTAAATACTTCAAGGCTATTTAAAATACCTGAACAGTAGTGAGCTTATCACTATATGGCCATATGGTGTAACCAAATCCCCACATTTTTAAATATGTTCAGGTGTTTTAAATAGCCTTGCAGGATTTTAATGTAATTTTTGTATGTGTGCTCTGTAATCTATTTTGTTCTGTTTGCTGTCTTATAGCAGCACCATCTTGAATGTAAATGCATTTTTAGGGTGTGCCCCACAAGTCTGTTGTTTGTATATTGTAAGGGTCCTGACCAGATCCCTTGGGCCGGAGCTCCCCATCCCCCTTCATTACCTCTTATTAGTGTCCACCTGTGTTATAGGAGGAGTCCTTATAGATCTCCCATAAAGAGGAGTTTGTCTCCCATGGTTGAGATGCAAGACCTTTCATTCTATGAATAGTGTAGGACCCACTGATAATGGGGTACTTTGACACAGTAGTGGGCTTAGCACTATATAGCCATATGGTGTAACCAAATCCCCATATTTTTGAATATGTTCAGGTGTTTTAACCGCTTGCCGGCCGCCTCACGCAGATATATTGAGGCAGAATGGCACTTACAGGCAAACTAACGTACCTGTACGTTGCCTTTTAAGAGACGGCCTGCGGGCGCACGCACGCCTGCGGCAAGCTCCGTGAGTCGGATCGCGGGTCCCGCAGACTCGATGTCTCATGGACAGGAAGAACGGGGAGGTGCTAATGTAAACAAGCATCTCCCCATTCTGCCTAGTGACAGTGTCACTGATCATAGCTCCCTGTGATCAGGAGCAGTGATCAGTGACGTGCCACACATAGCCACGCCCCCTCACAGTTACAATCACTCCACAGAACACACTTAACGGCTCCCTAGTGGTTAACCCCTTCACTGCCAGTGTAATTTACACAGGAATCAGTGCATTTGTATAGCACTGATTGCTGTATAAATTACAATGGTCCCAAAAATGTGTCAAAAATGTCCGATGTGTCCGCCATAATGTCGCAGTCACGATAAAAGTCGCTGATCGCCGCCATTACTAGTAAAAAAAAAATTATTAATAAAAATGCCATAAAACGATCCCCTATTTTGTAAACGTTTTAACTTTTGCGCAAACCAATAATAAACGATTATTGTGATTTTTTTTACAAAAAATATATAGAAGAATACGTATTGGCCTAAACTGAGGAAAAAAATAATTTTTTTATATATTTTTGGGGGATATTTATTATAGTAAAATGTAAAAAATAATGTGTTTTTTTTTTCAAAATTGTCGCTCTCTTTTTGTTTATAGCGCAAAAAATAAAAAACGCAGGGGTGATTAAATACCACCAAAAGAAATTTCTATTTGTGGGAAAAAAAGGACGTCAATTTTGTTTGGGAGCCACGTTGCATGGCCGCGCAATTTTCAGTTAAAACAACGCAGTGCTCTGGTCTTTGGCCAGCAAAATGGTCCGGGGCTTAAGTGGTTAAATAGCCTTGCAGGATTTAAATGTAATTTTTGTATGTATGTGCTGTAAGCTATTTGTTTGCGGTCTTATAGCAGCACCATCTTGAATGTAAACACATTTTTAGAGTGTGCCCCCCCCAAGTCTGTAGATGGCTTCCGTACTGCCTCCAGGTCGCATCCTCTGTGGACTTCTTGCAATTGCTCCCAGTAACTATGGACGTGGGTCCCCTAGATCCTAGAGGCTGGTGAGCTGTGGTATGCTGAATGCTATTGTACCCTGTTCCAGGAAGCTGGTCTGAGCTAAACCTGGCTGCTAAATCAGCTGCTCCAGTACCCGTTCTAGGTTCTAGATCTCCCATCTGTGACCCAGGCCCCTGTTGTTAAGATCCGCTGGAGGAACCACCAATGTGCTACAGGAGAAACACAGAGAGAGCGGTGAGTGGGTCACAGACCAACTGTTAAGCTGAATCTTCACTAGTGTCATCAGATGCCAATTGCAAGAAGTTACAGTGCAAGCTACCAATACATCATTGTTCAAATTGTTGCTGAACTAGGCCCAATTCAATGCAATTTTCATATAACTGCTGCAAATGTGCCTGTCCTTTCATCTAAGTATCAATGGCATCAAAAGATCCCTCTCTACTACTCAGTCTAACTTCTGAGGTGCAGCACACTAACCACTTGGAATATAGACATACCCCCCTGCGCACCAATGTCTTCAAGGGCCCCATCCTATCCGGCAGAAGATTCACATTAAGGACTGTAGTTAGATAACTCTATCCTGAGGGCAGACTTGTGTTTACCTTTCAGTTCTCATCCTCAGGCCTAAATTTAGTCCCATTGTCTGAAAGCTCTGACACAGCATTATCTCTTGATGATTACTTTTTGGTCGCAGTTCATTTCATACTGAGAGCTACTGTTTATTCCATTGGGGTCACAGTATATGCTGGAATTTGAAATCTTTGCAAAGGACCCTGTGAAGATGATTGTGTACTCATTATTATGTTCATGCTTGTTGACTTTAACTTGCCAATAATTGTCGTTAGTCTAATTTTTATGTGCTTGTTAAGATTTACAGAAAAAATATACTGGTGGTGTCAGTGTGGTTGAAGCCTCATAGGGCTGGACAAAAGCATAGGACCCAAACTAACTAGTGCTACACAAGTACTTGAACACTGTCTGCATTCCAGAACCCAGCACTGAAAGAAGCCTGATGTCACTCTGTCTTGTAGCCTCTGGCAAGCGTCCAATCAGATGATGGCAGAGGGAGTTGGGTACAGGCAGCTTTGTGCTGCAAGGCTTCCTGTTTGAGGCTTCGCAGGACAGTTAGAGCTACTGGGGCTTCCCTCTGATACATGGAAGAGACTAGATAACAGATGGAGAAAAGAGCTGGATCCGCACAGTGCTCTGTAACTGCACTGTTACCATAGTGACAGTACTCTCCAGCGTACACAATTACTATTATATTATAATGTGGATAGAAGGCGGCATGTTATTGCAGGACAGGTAGGATTGCCACCTTTTCTTCAAGCCAAACCCAAACACTTATATTTGTATAAGACCTGGGACACCTTTGGGTGCCCCAAGGAGAGTAGTAATGAGTTGTGCATAGTGCTTTGTGGTGAACAGTAGGTGTGGCCAAATTGTGTTAACACTGGGCGTGGCTTACAGGGGCATGGTCAAATAACACAAAAGCATTCTTGTACCAATAAAATATGCGTAGGATAATAAAACAAATGTCACTGTGAACTTAGCCTACCTTAAAAGTGGACTGTGTCAGTCAGTAGAGCAATGGACAGTGTCAGTAGGGCAGTGGACAGTGTGTGGACAGTGTCAGTAGGGCAGTGGATGGTGTCAACAGGGCACTGGATGGTGTCAGAAGGGCTGAGGTTGGTGTCAGAAGGGCTGAGGTTGGTGTTTGTAGGGAAGTGTATGGTGTCAGTAGAGCAGTGTATGGTGTCAGTAGGCAGTAGACAGTGTCAGTAGAGCAGTGGAAATATCAGTAGGGCAGAGGTTGGTGTCAGTAGGGCAGTAGTGGATGGTGTCAGTCAGTAGAACAGTGGACTGTGTCAGTAGGACAGTGGACTTTGACAGTAGGACAGAGGACAGTGTCAGTAGAGGAGAGGTTGGTGTCAGTAGGACAGTGGACTGTGTCAGTAGTTTTTTATTTTATTATTTTATTTTGTAATTATTTTTTACAATTTGTCAGGGGCCCTTTTGGGTAAAATATCAGACCCCTGAGGTCTCACTTTTGAGACAGAGAAAGGGACTGAGGACCGAGATAACCCAGTCCCCTTCTCTGCAGCCTCAGCTGCTCTTGACAGTGAATGAATGGGAGGATTTCTGTGCTGAGTGGCTTCCCGTTCATTCAAAAACTGGAGCATAATAGACAAAATTTACTATGCTTCAGTTTTGAATGGACACAGGAACAATTGGTACCGATCACTCACTGTGTTCACTTAGAAAAGGAAGGGATCAGTAAATTACATATTTAATGGCCCCTTCCCCACTCTTCCTCCTGAAACATTAGCAGGAGGAAAATCGGTTCTAGCAGGAGGAAAATGAAGGAGGAAAATGCCATCCCTGCTGCCCCTCCTGTCCAGGTGTGACAGGGAGGCTGCATGGGCCCCCTGGAGCATGGGGGGACACCGTTCAGTCTGAATAATGTCTCTGGGTTTCAGGCTGGGGGTTTATTTTTACAGTTAGGCACTGACCACAAATGCTGGGGAGGTTATTTTTACAGCCAGGCACTGACCACCAATGCGGAGGGGGGGTTATTTTTACAGCCAGGCACTGACCACCAGTGCTGGGGGGGTTATTGTAACAGCCAGTCACTGACCACCAATGCTGGGGGGTTCTTTTTACAGCCAATCACTGACCAATAATTCTTCTTGCCAAAGGTGTCTCAAAAGTTTTTGGTTACTAAGTGATCACTGACTGTTTTATGCAGGTTAGTAGGCTGAAAAGCAAGTTTTTTTTTTTTTTTTATATTGTGCTGATTGTACACATGCAAGTTGTACTTTATTGGCTGAGCATAAGTAGTGCAGCATACGTTTGACCTGTATAAATCAAATTGGTTGTACTTAACAACACCACTTTAGGACTCTCTCTGTTTACACAATTGGCCACATCCACCATTCATTCTTCTGCACTCGGTGTGCCACTTTACTCCTCTTCTAGGGGGCTGAAAAGGGCAGGGTCAGTACCTGGTCAGGGTCAGTACCTGCACCCAATATCCAGCAACAAAAAAGGCCCTGTAAGTCCCACATTTGATAATCTCCTTAACAAGTTCCATTATAAATGATGGGAGAAAAAAATTGATAGACAACAGAGAAAAATTAAGACAGCGTGAAAAAAATAAACCAAACCAGCAAGTCTATAAGTTATTTTTTCTTCACTGACTATAGTGTGTAGGTAGTCGGGACATTGTCAGTGGATATCAATCAGGGTTCTTATGCTGCGTACACACGACCAGACTTTCCACAGACTAGGTCCGACGTTTTTTCCGACGGACTTTCGGCGGACTTCCGACGGACTTTCCGAACGAACGGACTTGGACACACAATCACACCAAAGTCCGACGGATTCGAACGTGATGACGTACGACCGGACTAGAAAAAGGAAATTCATAGCCAGTAGCCAATAGCTGCCCTAGCGTCGCTTTTCGTCCGTCCGACTAGCATACAGACAAACGGATTTCTCGATAGGAACTGGTTCCGGCGGAAAAATTTGAAACATGTTCTATTTCTAAAGTCCGTCTGATTTTTGGACAGTAAAGGTCCGATGAAGCCCACACACGACCGAATTGTCCGACGGATTCGTCCGGTCTTGTGTACGCAGCATTACTGGTTTTCCAAGCCAACCCTTTTTTGTTTTCTCCAGATTCAATAAATCCACTTTCAATTGCTAGAAAGGATCACGACCCCCTGGGACAAACATTTACTATAGTGCAGCTTACCAGTATTTAGATGTAATGGCTGCATACATTTTTAGGCTAAGAACATTTTAAGTAAGTACAGAAAATACCTTCAGATCTTGCCAAAAAAGATGTGTCCTTGTCAATTCTTGTGAGCTGAATTTAAAGCACAAACAATGTTATCTTTCTTCTTTTAACTGCTAAACTACATTTGTGACAACTATGGCTCCCTCCATGGATACAGTGGACAAGGTGAGCATAGCAACCCAGGGACAACAAGTGCCTTTTGCAGGATCACCAGGTGAAAATAGAGGGATAAATTAACCCTGAAACAAGAAACCTAATACAGCCATTCCATCTAAGCACTGGTAAGCTGCACTATATTACATTTCTGTTTTTGGGTTTTGATACCCTTCAATAAAGAGAGGTATAATTTGATTCTGAAAATAGTACGTTATGGTTTATGGAATCCAAGGATAAATACAGTGTCCTGGGTCTCTAATATTTTAATTTATCTAGTAGGAGATGAGGTGTTAAAGCACAGTTAGAACATGAATACGTTTTTATTAGGATTTTAGATGATCTTTGTAGAGCAGTAAACAACATCTTCTCTGTGCAGGACTGTTTACTGAATGCTAATGTGGAGGACACAGTTCTTGCACAGCCACACTGTGAATTCTCTATCTTATGAGGTGCTATCTGCCAGGAGGAATGTTACGAAGGCCACTGTGAATTTCCACTGGCTACCTGACCTCAGTGGAAAGTTTTGAAGCAAAGTGTGACTCTTGACTATGCTATAAGAAATTGTTGATATATATGATAAAGTACTTACTAGTAGCAAAAACTCCGAGCACTCCAAGGATTTCAGCAAAGGAACAAAGAATAAAGGGATTAAACTCTTTATCTGTTACTTTGAGTGCCCAACATCTCATCTTATACATATATACATATATATATATATATATGTGTGTGTGTGTGTGTGTAACCTACCAGTCAAAGGTTATAGAACACCCCTATTTTTCCAGTTTTTATTGAAATTTAAACATTTCAAGCTAAGTGAGTAACCTGAAATGATACAAAGGTAATCGCAAGACTGGTGAAAAAATGGTTAGGTTAACAAAAAGTGAAAAATAATGTAAATTTTAAACAACAGTTGTTCTGCAGCAATGTACAGTAAGTAAACTAAAGTGTTACTAAACCCACAACAGTAAAATCAGTCTGTATATGCAGTAAAGCATGCTTGTTATACCCACTGTGGAACCTAAGGGGTAATCCTCTGCATTGTGTAAAAATCTGATCCCCCCCTTCTTCTAGAGTCCCCAGTGTATCCTCCCATAGTACAGAGGCTAGGGGGCAAGCTACACATGCTCAGTTTGGTGTGTATTGCTAAAAACTAGTGAGTTTTTTTTTTTTTCTTAAGAGAGTGCATGTTATTATCACAGGGGCAATCAGCACTGTCCAGATAGAGGATCAGGGGTTCTGCATCCCCATTGGACAATCATGGGAGAATGAAAACTCCTTCTACAAGCTTTAACCAGACAATGATAGATGTCACAAGATTGCTCTAACTGCTGATGAGAAAAGGTATTTATCCCCACCAGTTTATATTACTAAAACTATTGCAGTTCCATGTTCTGTGTATAGCACCCTCTACCTTAGGTAGGTGCTAGAGTAGTGTTTGTGTTTTACTGTCAGTACAGGTAAATTTTAGGCAGGCCTAGATGTGAGCTAGGCCTGATTGTTTTTTTTATCTGGGGGCAGGGGAGTGGTTTAGTGTAGCAGCAGGTGACTGACATGTGCCTCAGCTCTCTGGCGCCTCCTCTGTTTCCAGTGAGAAGGTTCTGAAAAAGAGGCAGGGCAGTGTGCTGGAGTGACATGAGATGTATTTGGAAGCCCTAACCAATCCCCAACTAGGATTGGCAGGGGGCAGGCCTCCTATATATATATATACCCATGGTCAGCCTGTGGTGGGAGGAGTTGTCGGGTGGAAGAACTGAGGTAATGGATTGTTAGACTGTTGTGGGCCTGAGGAAACCCCCTTTCTGGGGGGGGGCTGAACTCAGGCCTGGAGTTCGGGAGCTGGGAGTGAGCCTCTCTCTCTACTAGGTCATTGAGAGGTGTACTGGAACAGGAGAAGGACAGTTGGGAGCTCTGCCAGGAAAGTCATTCAGGAGGGATCCATGCCGGGGTCGGTGAGTGAGAAGCACAGTGAGAAGCTCTGGGAGAGACATGCCAGGATTGGATGTGGAGCCAGAGGGAGAGACTGTGGTGTTGTTGAAGTCAAGTCACTGCAGCCAGGAAGGCTGGCAGGATTTGCATCGGACGTGCTGGAAGCAGTAGTCCACCAAGAATCAATTAGCACAATTATCCTTTTCATCTAAAATGGTTGCTACCACAGAGAGGACTGCAGACCCCCGCCTGCAAATGGCTACTAGGAAAATGTTAGGACTTATTCAGAATGAGGCCTGGCCATGTGCCAATGGTGACAGGAATCCAGAATTGGACAGTAAGAGGAAAGCAAGTGATCTTAAGTAGTGTGCTGGAGGACATGTGAAGTAGCAGAGACTGTCAATTTGGATTTAACTACCTTTATTTCATCTAAGAAAGATTCATCATGTGGGCATCCCATGTCTGTTTTCCCCATCCAAGTTAATTCCCCTAAAAACAAGCTAGAGACTGTTCACTGACTGGAGAAAGTGTGCCTAAAATGGATGTCTGACCAAGCAGGGTGATCTGTGGATGCTGAAACACGCAGCGACCCCGCGGGGGCACCGCTATATGTGTACTGTGAGAGACCAGATATAGTGAATGCATGGTCCTGGGTTTAGTAACATTTCCTACAGGTGTCACAACTTTTGTTGATTACTTACAAGTGTTCTCTTCGTATAAATGTAGTGTTGAAACAGACTGTGTTACTTCACCCTCTTAATGTGATGTTAAAGGTTTGGCTTTTAAAAAAAAAATAACAAACATGTTATACTTACCTGCTCTGTGCTGTGGTTTTGCACAGAGCAGCCCTGATCCTCTTCTTTTTGGGTCTCCCGCCAGTGCTCTTGGCTCCTCCCCCTTAACCAGTGCCCCAAAAGCAAGCCATTTGGTATGGGGGCACTGGTACATGTTCGCTGCTGAGCCCTGCTCTATAAGACACATAGATCCGTGACTCAGCCCCACCCCCGCTCTCTCCTCATTGGCTCACTGACTGACTCACAGGAGAGGAAATGCCGAGACAGCCGAGGCTGCTGTGCATTTGCTGGGCCGAGAGAGAGTTCAGGTGAGTATTGGGGTGCTGTAGATGGATCAGCACACAGAAGGTTTTTTACCTTAATGCATAGTAAGCATGAAGTTGGAAAACCTTTAACCTTTACAACCACTTTAAACAATATTTGGCCAGTATTTTACTGCAGGAAGTAGCATATTGCTCTCAAAATTGGGGAAAAAAAGGCAGTTAACAAAGGAAGACAACAGACCATTATAACCCATAGAAGTGTAGGTCTTTCCTTTAGAGAAATTGCAAAGAAAGCCAAGGTGTCATTGAGTACAGTTTCCCTCACCATCAAAAGGCACTTGGAAACTGAAGGAAACTCTGACAGGAGGAGGTCTGGCAGACCCAAAGCCACAACAGAATCAGAAGACAAGTTTATGAGAGTCAACAGCTTGCGTCACAAGCCGCTAACAGGACAACAGCTTCAAGCACAGCTTAAAGTGGAAGTAAACCCTCCTATCGTTTTCAGCCAAGGAAGCTGCCATCTTTGCCTCTGTTTAATCTTCAACTGCCACAGTGCTGCACATGTGATCTGTTATGACACCAGCCATTGGATGGTTTGACTGTTTGGTTGAGAGCACAGCCAATGTGCAGGTAGCATTCACGGCATGCCTTTTTTTTTTAGACTGTTAAATCGATGGGTTTACTTCCGCTTTAACACTGATCGAAGTAAGCAAGTCTCAGCTTAAACTGTTAAGACTTCAAGCTGCAAGTTTGACAGGTTGAGTGGCTGTAAGAAAGCCATTGCTAAGATGGCAAAATAAGAAAAAGAGGCTTGCCTGGACCATTGGCAGTGGCAATGCCATTGGCAGTGGCAGTAGTCCACTGCCAGTGGACTACTGAAGACCGGAAGAAGGTCTTATGGACTGAAATCAAAATTTGAGATCTTCGGGTCATCAAGCAGGGTTCTTGAATGCCATTAAGTAGGTGAAAGGATGGTTCCTCTGTGTGTGACACCAACTGTCAAACATGGAGGAGGAAGCGTGATGGCCTGAGGTTTTTTTCTTACGGCTTAGAGTGAGCGGCACCCTGAACCTAAACTACTGGAATACCCCCATCTAGCTGCTTTGGGATGAACTGGAGAGACGGGTAAAGGCAAAGCAACCTAAAAGTGCAACACATTTGTGGGAACTTCTGCAACAGTGTTGGGAAGAACCTGATTTCCATTGTAGAAAGAATGTCACAATTGTGTTCTACTGTTATATCTGCAAAAGGTGGTTACTTTGATGAGTCAAAAATGTAGGTTACATTTTGTTAAAGAAAACAATTCCATGATTTATTTTTTATGTCAAATTGTTTATTTGTTCTGTGCTTTATTTTCAGAGTACATTGTGACCAGTAGTATAGATAGTATAGATAGATAGATACTAGTCAATTGGTGCCTATTCGATGGAGATGAAGACAGTGGGATGGACTGAGTAGTTTAGCAAAAGAAAACTGGGTTAGGTTGACACCATTAAGTCCATAAAAATGCTGTGTGTTGTCGGCACATCGTAGGACATAAGGAAACAACTGCATTTTTGGCAGATCTACTGGTATTGGTGGGACGCTCGTTGTTCTGTGTGGACATCATATGCGGCGCGATCTGTCACCGGCTGTGTCCATTGGACAATGCCAATGACTGATTAGTGTACCCGCCCGCTGCCAGTACTGACCAATCACAGCAGATCCTCCTTTCATGCTATCCATTGTGTACAATTGTGTTGCTAGCTGTGATTGGTCAGAGTGATCACATGGTACAGACAGGGCCATTCACAGCCCAGCTGTACCATGTGATTAGATGTGACCAATCACAACAAAACACAAAGGCGCTGCTACATCTGTAATATGTTACATGTTACTCCTTGGATACGGGTGTAACATGTAACATGTTAAATAAACATGTTATAGAAAATGAACTTATACTTTAAAGGAAAAAAATATGTGCATGTCTTGCATAGATGCGCTGCATATGTTTTTTTGTTTATTTTGCCTTGATATACACTTCAAGTCTAAAGGGAACTTTTCCTGCCAGATGTATAAAGTCTAACACTGCTTGTTCACTGGCTTTCATGCTGATCCTCTTACAACCTTAATTCCCAAAAGCTGTGTAAAATCTACATAAAAACAGAATGCAATGCTTTGTAAATCTCATAAACCCATATTTTATTCACAATAGAACATAGAAAACATATCAATTGTTTAAAATGAAAAAATGTACCATTTTAAGAAAAAGTAGTTTAGAATTTAAAGGCAGAAATGCGTTTTAAACAAGTTGGGACAAGTCAACAAAAAGCTAGCATTCTGTAAACGTCTGGGAATTGAGGAGACCAGTTGCTGGCGTTTTGGGAGAGAAATGTTGTCCCATTCTTGAGTGAGCATAAGCTGCTCTAAAACCTTGATATATCTTTCAGCACTGATGGTGCATTCCAGATGTGCAAGCTGCCTATTCCATAAGCATTAAAGAGTTTGTTAACTCAAAAAAAAAAAAAAAAGTAGATTCTGGTCCCTTAACCTCCTTGGCGGTTTTCCTGAGTGTGGCTCGGGGTTAAATTTCAGTACCATTAGCCGAGCCACACTCAGGATTGCATTGCAGGATCCTGGTGCAGTGTACTTACCTTGTCCCCAGGATCCTGCGATGTCCCCCTGCTGTGTCTGCAGGCTATGTCCTCCGGCCGATGCCTCTCTGTTCCGGGCTCCGTTCCGTGCTTACAGATTACATTACTGTATGAAATTATTTCACATCCCTTTTATCCCCAGTGCTCTGTCCAGTGCCCTGCATGCAGTTTTATATGATATATACTGTTCTTTCTGCCTGGAAACTGGAGATTGTCCATAGCAACCAAAAAGTGTCCCTTTACATCAAGAGTGGTTTTAGACCAGCTAGAAAACCGCAATAGTAAATTAGAATACTTGCAGATTTGAACGATAGTGAATCGTGGGGAAATTCATTTTATTATTATATTATTATTTTTTATAATTATTTATATTTATTTATTATATTATAATTTATGATTTTGTTTTTCAAACTTTATCATACCCGGGATATCTACTAGACTCTTGTTTGGACAGATTTAAGTGTGTTATTGCTAAGAATTACAGACCTACACTATAAAACGCCAAATTTCTATGCAAAATAATTGTACTGCTTTGAGACGCAAAAATCTGACATAATCATATCGTTAGGGAGGTTAAAGCAGATTACACAGCACAGCGCTTCTGCTATGTAATCTGCCCCCCTCTAAACTGTAAAAAAAAAATAACAAATCTGCCAATTCCTGTATGCCCTCTCTAAACAGTCCACGATAACTAGGGCAGCTCTGCCCTGATCACTGTGGTCAAAGCGCCTCCCTCCGTGATAGGCTGCCTGCTCTCTGCTCTCCTTTCTCCCCCCTCACCCCCCTCCGTCCTCCCTGTCAGCGCCCTCTCTGTTTTTTTCCGCCCCCCCCCACCGCTGCTATAATTGTAATAATAAAATATAACATTTCTCACTGCCAGCCCCTCTATTAGAGGCTGGCATAGCACACTGTGTAAGTTGTATTTAAAAACAAGCGCTGTAAATACTGAATTTCAGCTGTCTTCAGGCAGGTCACGTGACTCGTGGCCGGTTTCCAGCTCCAATGGGTGGCTTCTGTGGAGGAGACAAGCAGTCACATGATCTCCCTCTGACGCCAGAGGGAGATCACGGCCCCTCCCACAGAAGACATGTATCAGAGCTGGAAAGCGTTTGCAAGTGATGTGGCCGGCCTGAAGACAGCTGATATTCAGTATTTACAGCGCTCGTTTTTAAATACAACTTACACAGTGTGCTATGCCAGCCTCTAATAGAGGGGCTGGCATAGTCTTTTAATATTTCCTTAACAACCACTTTAATGAACCCCCCTACTGTCAGAGATGCAGACTTTTGAACTGCGCACTGATAACAAGCCAGAAGGTCTCTCTCCTCTTTAGTCTAGAGGACTTTGTGCCTTTGGTTGCCAAAAAGAATGTCAAATTTCGATTCGTCTGACCACTGAACAGTTTTCCACTTTGCAACAGACCATTTTAAATTGGTGTTGCCAATTAACCAAATTAGTTGCAAAATGTTCTTCCAGCTCTTCCTTGTTAGCGCCACTCACTGTGCCAGCTGTTTGTTGCCCTGTCCTAACTTTTTTGAGACTTGATGCTGCCATCAATTTCAACATTACCTTATTTTTCTCTTAAAATGGTAAATTTTTTCAGTTTAAACATTTGATATGTTTTCTATTTTTTATTGTGAAATAAAATATGGGTTTATGAGATTTTCTAATCATTGCACAGCGTCCAAACTTTTTTGGAATTTGGGTTGTACATCAACAATACTTTATTGACCCATAAGAGTATGCAAATAGGGACTACTGTCTACTGTCTACTACTGTCATCACTCTGACTTCTCTGAGATGCATACTTATTCCAGGATATGGCGTCAAAAAGTTCTAAAATGGGTGGACCACATATTTTTCTTACAAAAGTTTTACTTTAGGCTTACCATGCAGACAACGAGGGGAAACGTGATTCTGCCCAAGTTTGATACTCCCTTTTTGAATACCACATCCTCAGTCTGCATTATGGTAGTGTTGTTGGAATGAAATTCAAGAATCAAAATATTCTGATTTCCATCTGAAACTGCTACTTGGCTGTTATGCTGATCCCCTGTCTTCAATGCATTGAGTCACTGATGCAAATCAGGAAATTCAGTGCAAAATAAGAAAGGTAAGAGGATCAGCATGACAGCCAAGTATTAGCTTTTTTAGTATGAGACTTCAAGCAATGGCAGCCTTTTCTCTTAGAAAATGCTTCATTTGGTTTTCACCCACGTTGTGTGGGTTCAAGTACCCAATCATGTTAAGGGAAGTTTAATAAAAATATTCCTCTGAACCTTGCTGGGTTACAAACAAGATTCTACAAGGTTCTGCAGGTTTGTTCTTGAGTTGGATTTGTATGTAAGTTGGAACAGGTATTTTTTTTAAGTGAAACCAAAATACAATTTTTAAGTTTTGGATAGCATAGGGAAGGGTTAACATCCCTGTAATGTTTTTTATGTCTGTGCCCCTGTTCATAAGCTTTTACCTCACTTTCTGTCCCTGTGACAATTGGATTTTTATAATTTTGGGTTGTCGTGGATACAAGGATTGGTAATAAAGGTTCAGTGAAGATGATAACTCCTACAAGAGTGAATTTCCCTTCTTAGGGGTAGACTTCCTCTCACTTCCTGTTGTATCCCTCCATTTGTAAGTATGCGTCGTATGTAAGTTGGATGTATGTAACTCAGGGACTGCTTGTAATTCAGATTCCAGTCTAGAGAAAGACAACATTAAGGTGCTGATTTCTGAAATCTGATTGTGTGTTATAGCACATCATTGCTCTTGTATGTTGTCCATTTGGGATGGTCCAAGGAAGAGAAACACGGGTAGAATGTTCTGTATAGGTGCATGGTCAGCATGTCAGAAGCTCAAAATTGGTGAGGAATGAGTTATATACAACATAAGTGTTAGTGTATGTTTATAAAGGCCAAGATGGGTCATTTGTGGATCACTTATACATTGTACAGGTTCTTCACCACATTATTATTATACAGAATTAATATATTAACAAACAACAGTTTGTGCAGAGACAGTACAGTTACAACGATATTCAAGAAAAGAAGGTTGAGTGGGTCCTGCTGGTGAGAGCTTGCTATCTAGGGAGGGGCAAGTAATACAAAAGGTAATAACTATGTAGAGATGAGTTGATGGAAAAAGTTGGATTGTTAGGTAGAGGCGGGATAGGCTTCCCGAAGAGATAAGGAGGTGAAGAAGAAGATAGAGAGTGGAAGTTCTTGGGAGGAGCAAAGGGGACAGTTTGCATGATGTTATAAGACAAAGTGTAAGGGATACCAAATGCAGGTATCCAGCACAGATGATCAGATCAGTGGGCTACACTTCAAGAAGGAACCACACGAAGTATGATTAAATTAAGTATAATAATATAAATGACATCCTTCCAACACCAACACACCATTAACAATGTAAAAGTGAGAAATAACCGTGACAGTGCAGCAAACCCAGAACAACAACCTAACTAACAAACGCTATGTACAGAAATGGAGGGAGCTCACATGAACAGGGCAGGATCAGGACTTGGACTGGGAACAAGTGGAGTGGAGCAGGATATAGGGTACTGGACACAGGATACACGACGTTGGGTGCAGAGTACAGGGTACTGGAAGCAGGTCACATGATACAAGGCACAAGATACAGGATCAGGCAGGGACAAAGATAACAGGCAGACCACTGAAGCACAAATATCAATTAAGGGAGGGATTATATAGCTACCCAGCAGCCAGCATCAGGTGGAGAATAATTACTAGTGTAGCGCCGGGCTCCTGATGAGCACGCGCTATGTGTTTTGAAAATTTAATGTTCCTAGAACCACAGTTGGGTTTTAGGGTTAATTGCACTAAATTATGGTGTCAGTACCAGTCTGGCTGGATTGCACAGTGTTCTGCTTGGCCATAGGTGTCGTTGTCATCTTTGGCAAGTACGAGAACGCAGTTTGGCTGGACGCATTGGGTGCCAATCTCTCTTGGAACCAACCAGTGAGTGTGTCCTCTCACTGTGCATTCTGGGAGAGGGTACTTAAGGTACTGAGATCATGTGCTTCTGGGTTCCGGTCCAGAAGATCTTTCTGTCTGTTTGGTCCTGGTCCTCCTGACCAGCCCTCAGGGGCCCTCATGGCCTGGGGTGCGGATCCATCCAATTCCGAGTCTCGGGGCTAGCTAGCCCGAGCCAAAGTAACTGGAAGGAGGATTCCAAGGTGGTCCGGTGCCGTCTCGTCTGTGAAGAGGCCCAGCAACTGAGAAAGCAACCAGGGGAGGACTCTTCAGAAGAGGGCCACGCACAAGGCTGGTTCCTTAGCAAGAGCCTGGAAGCTAAGTTGAAAGACACCAAGTGAATCCACACTCGTATGGTATTGCAGGACGGCTGCAATATACTGGTACCGTATGAGGGTTCTCTAAGTTTGCCCATATCCTTCAGTTACAACAAAGTCTGTGGCAGAGACTTTCATTTACAAGTTCTACAACCAAGTCTGTGGCAGAGACTTTCATTTACAAGTTCTACAACCAAGTCTGTGGCAGAGACTTTGCTCTATTTGAATAATCTATCGGCTGCTAGGCCTGGTGAGAAAAGGTTTATCCGATGGCTGTGAAAATCCAGTTGTGAATGGCTATTCTCTGGATTTCATATTCATTTCAGTGAGAGACTTTCAGCTTTAAGCAGTTCCAAGAGTACCTGAACCTTTCACCTGAACCCTTTATCCCTATATTGAGAGACTGTGTTTGTCCCCCATTTTTTCAAATAAAAATCCCAAAGTGGATCCAGTGTCTGTTTCGGCAATTCTTTGGGCCATCTACCTCGGGAAACCCCTAGACATCTACGAGGTCAAGAAGGTAACAATAAGCCCAAATCAAACCAGCAGCTCCTTCGGGGGTTAGTGCTACACTAGTATAAGCTGGCTGCTGGGAGACACCCACTGGTAACCACTAGAAATGCGCCCTGCGGCTCTGGGAACAACAGTGCCACCAGCAGGTGATCCAAGTCCTGACATGAGCCCTGACACAAGGTTGGTAATGTAGCTCGGGGCAGAGTTCTAGATGGCTTTTATGTTGTTCTTACAAATTTGGATTTAATTTGTTGAATACAGTGGAGGGATCGGCAGAAAGGGATTGGATATGCTGAGCAGTTAATAAGGTGGATAGGTCTGGTAGCAGCAATCATGATAGACTTAAGAGGGAAAGCCTGTGTACAGGTAGGTCAACACGAAGGGAGTTGTGAATCTGTCACCACTGCACTGTGTAGTTTAAAGTGTAACTAAACTCAAAACTTTATTATTATTATTTTTTTTAATAAAGTTGAAGAAATTTACCATCTCTGTTTATCCAGATGACAATTGTCTCTAAGACAGAAAGTGATAAGTAATGTAAAGTTTCGAGTTGTCACAATACAGGAATAGAGGGGAAATATTTTAATGAGGACACTTGTTCTGGCAACATTTAAGAGTTTTCCTCACTTCCTGTTATGTTTTCAGGTCAAGGAAAGAAGGGAAATGTCCCCAGTGGTGCACAGATGTCAATATGAACTGAATGGAATTTTAAAGGAGATCTAAAGTTACAGCATAAACTTTCATTCTATAACATCAGCATTGTAATAGCAATACAAACAATAGTTTCCATTTACAGTGGTGTGAAAAAGTGTTTGCCCCCTTCCTCATTTCCTGTTCCTTTGCATGTTTGTCACACTTAAGTGTTTTGGAACATCAAACCAATTTAAACAATAGTAAAGGACAACACAAGTAAACACAAAATGCAATTTGTAAATGAAGGTGTTTATTATTAAAGGTGAAAAAAAATCCAAACCATCATGGCCCTGTGTGAAAAAGTGATTGCCCCCCTTGTTAAAACATACTATAACTGTGGTTGTCCACACCTGAGTTCAATTTCTCTAGCCACACCCAGGCCTGATTATTGCCACACCTGTTCACAATCAAGGCATCACTTAAATAGGAGCTGCTTGACACAGTAAGGTCCACCAGAAGATCCTTAAAAGCTACACATCATGCCGAGACCCAAAGAAATTCAGGAACAATTGAGAAAGAAAGTAATTGAGATCTATCAGTCTGGAAAAGGGTTATAAAGCCATTTCCAAAGCTTTGGGAATCCAGCGAACCACAGTGAGAGCCATTATCCACAAATGGCGAAGACATGGAACAGTGGTGAACCTTCCCAGGAGTGGCCGGCCGCCCAAAATTACCCCAAGAGCGCAGCGACGACTCATCCAAGAGGTCACAAAAGACCCCACAACAACGTCCAAGGAACTGCAGGCCTCACTTGCCTCAGTTAAGGTCAGCGTTCATGCCTCCACCATCAGGAAAAGACTGGGCAAAAATGGCCTGCATGGCAGAGTTCCAAGGAGAAAACCACTGCTGAGCAAAAAGAACATCAAAGCTCGTCTCAATTTCTCCACAACACATCTTGATGATCCCCAAGACTTTTGGGACAACATTCTGTGGACCGATGAGACAAAAGTGGAACTCTTTGGAAGGTGTGTGTCCAAGTATATCTGGCGTAGAAGGAACACTGCATTTCAGAAAAAGAACATTATACCAACAGTAAAATATGGTGGTGGTAGTATGATGGTCTGGGGCTGTTTTGCTGCTTCAGGACCTGGAAGACTTGCCGTGATAAAAGGAACTATGAATTCTGCTGTCTACCAAGAGATCCTGAAGGAGAATGTCCGACCATCTGTTCGTGTACTCAAGCTGAAACGAACTTGGGTTCTGCAGCAGGACAATGATCCTAAACACACCAGCAAGTCCACCACCGAATGGCTGAAGAAAAACAAAATGAAGACTTTGGAGTGGCCTAGCCAAAGTCCTGACCTGAATCCTATTGAGATGTTGTGGTATGACCTTAAAAAGGCCGTTCATGCTCGAAAACCCTCTAATGTAACTGAATTAGGACAATTCTGCAAAGATGAGTGGGCCAAAATTCCTCCAGGACGCTGTAAAAGCCTCATTGCACGTTATCGCAAACGCTTGGTTGCAGTTGTTGCTGCTAAGGGTGGCCCAACCAGTTATTAGGTTTAGGGGGCAATCACTTTTTCACACAGGGCCATGATGGTTTGGATTTTTTTTCACCTTTAATAATAAACACCTTCATTTACAAATTGCATTTTGTGTTTACTTGTGTTGTCCTTGACTATTGTTTAAATTGGTTTGATGTTCCGAAACACTTAAGTGTGACAAACATGCAAAGGAACAGGAAATGAGGAAGGGGGCAAACACTTTTTCACACCACTGTATTTTGCCTGTCTGCTGACCATCTCTTTTCCCGAAACTCCATTTGTCATTAATTCAGAAGGCAGGCTGTGTGAATTGTTTGACACAGCAGTGCCTACCCACTAGGCATAGTGAATACGTGTCACTGAATTCAAGGCAGTAAATGTGTGGGGATCTTCACTAAGTAAGCTTACTTCAAGATTGTAAAAGTAAAAGAAGTAGGCTAGAAATTATAGAAATTCAATGTGCAAATTAATATATGATTTTATTTTTTCAGTATAGATACACTTTAACCCTCTCCTACAATATCCAAAATGTAAAAATGTTTCGGTTTTAGATATACTTTAACCACTTGCCGACCACCCTATAGCCAAATGGTGGCTACACCGTGGATGGCTAGTTCTGGGAGGCAGTCATATGACGGCCTACTGTGATCGTGCTGCTGCGGACACGGGGCGGCGCGTTGTGTGATCACAGTGTCTGGAGGACACTGCTGATCACACATTGAGGTAAAGAGCCAATCTGTGGCTCTTTTCCACGTGATCAGCTGTGTCCAATCACAGCTGATCACGGATGTAAATAGAAGCCAGTTATCTGAAAACCTTTTCTCATGCTGACAGCATTAGGAAGAGAGAAGAGAGCCGATAACCCGCTTCTCTAAAAGGGACATGTACACTGATAATCAGGGCACTGATTATCAGTGTCCTGATTATCAGTGCAGTCCCAACAGTGCCTGCCAGTGCTGTCAATCTGTGCCCACTAGTGCTGCCAATCAGTGCCCATCAGTGCCTCTTCATTAGTGTCGCCCATCAGTGCTGCCTACCAGTCCCATCCTTGCCGCCTATCAGTGCCATTTATCAATGCCCATCAGTGCCACCTATCAGTGCCCATCAGGGCTGCCTATCAGTGCCCACCAGTGCTGCCTCATCAGTGCCCATCAGTGCAGCCTATTAGTGCCCATCAATTCCCATTGGTGCTGCCTCAAAATTTTATAAAAAACTATGAAAAAGGTTTTTTGGGGGTTTTTTTTTCAACATTTTCGGTCTTTTTTCATTTGTTTAGCAAAAAATAAAAAACCCAGTGGTGACTAAATTTCACCAAAATAAAGCTCTATTTGTGTGGAAAAAATTATCAAAATGTTGCTTGGGCACAGTGTTGCATGACAACAAATTGTCATTCAAATTGCGACAGCAATGAAAGCCGAAAATTGGTCTGGTCATGAAGGGGGTAAAAGTGCCCAGTAGACAAGTGGTTAAGCTAACTATGACTCAGAGCTACTGACAGTAAAGTCACTTTGAGGTCTTTCCTGGTTTCTGCTGACAAATCCACATACGGTCCTTAGAATAAGAAGCAGCATGCACATTTGGCAGCCTTTACATCACATTAACCACAAGATGTAAAAAGCTGGCATACAGTAATGCTATTCATATACATAACTTTACATTGCAGCTGCACACCAAGCAAATATAGCTAGAACAGGCCACAATGACAAGCACAGAATTCAGGAAGAATTTTAGCCTAAATTATAATTAAACCCATGAACAAAAATGTAATATTTTATAGTTTACCTGTTCTTAGATTTGGCAGCTGCATTCATTTTAATTTTTTAGGTTAAGAACATTTTAGCAAGTATAGAAAATCACTTTTTATCTTGTCAGAAAAGCAGATCATTGTCTTTTCCTGTGAGATGAACTGGAAGCAAAAAAAATGTTATCTTCCTTCCGTAAACTACTAATCCCTCTACCCATCATGTAAAGGTGACAAACAAAGCAGATATGTTTGAAGTCCAGCCTGAGTGGATACCATGACTCTTTCCATAGATACAGTAGAGGACCGATTGTAGCCACCTAGGACCAGGAAAGGTATTACTGCCAGTAAAATTAAAGGAAAAAAGCATGAAAAAGTAAACAAATGCAGGAATGAAAAATTGCTAAAGATTAGAAACAATAGCATTTTTTAGTGAAACAATTAGCTTTAACATTTTTAATGAAACATTGCTAATTTTGTGCATTGTATAAAACTACAATTATTATTTGGCACTGATAATGTCTATTCCTTCTGAACCTTGACAGCTAGGCAAAATCATCAGAATGAATGCTAGATGCATTTGTATCGCCCATTGAGATACGGTTGTTGAAATTTAGTTTTTGGCCTCCCTGTAGGCAGGGCGTGCACTGATGGATTAGTAAGGTCTGTTCTGGGCTCTGTTAGTATGCACTCAATTACTCCCTGGGGACCCTGCGACATAGTGGGTGGGAGAACAATGACCCCAGCCTACATGTTAATTTCTCTCCTGCCAAACCCTGGTCATTATGGCAGGTGATCAGCAGGGGGCCGAGGGTGGTATAAATGGGCTAGGGCCAGGAGCAGAGTTCTCTTGTTACTGGGGGAGTAAGACCCAGCCTGAGGGCTGTGGCTTCCCTGGGAAATCTACGTGCAATCTGCAAACACCTTTTGTGGGGCCCCAGCTACTGTTTGGCTGGGGGACCTCAGCTTTTTCCTCCTGGAGCATTTACAAAAAGCCTCCCAAGGATCCAGGACTCAGGCAACTGTTGACTGACCTTGCACATGGCTACACAGTGATCAGGAAACAGTGAGTACCAGCCTTCTGGACCTAAAGACTTCCTTTGGCATTTCTGGAAGATCAGCAGCTACTGTTTGTATACTCAGGACTGTATTATTTTGTACTGTCTATACACTTCAAAGAGGGTGCCCTCACCCTGAAGTCTTAGTGCAGAGTTAGTGTCCTCATTTTCAAGTTTACAGTTACCTAGGCTCACCCTCACCCTATCCAGGTTTCCATCCAAAAATAAAAAAAAACATAAAAAGAGCTGCACAGCCTGTTTACTGACTGAAGTGTGTGGGAAAATGTTGTTTGCCTGGCTGCCATGTGCCTATCAGGGAATGGAACCCAGTATCAAACCGCTAGACAAATCCTGTCTGTGTGCTACATTATGATAATGCATATTCTAATAAGGTTTAGTTTTGGGTAAGTTGCCATAAAAAGGATGTTAATTATGTCCATAATACTATACATAACCCCTAACCAATACTCAAGTCTCATATACGTAGATAATGTCAATAAAATGAATTTTGTTTAGTTGCACATATTTTAGGTTGTTTTTAGTCTTCTGGTCTAGTCAAACCTGGGCAATGATACTTTTATCTACAAGCAGCTCTGCCCCTCAAGCAGGGTTGCCAACCACCAGTAAATTTACTGACAGTACAAATCAGTGATTTTTTTACAACTGCCAGTAAATATCAGGGGCTGATTATTTCATGCTGAGTTGACTTTTTAAGTGTAAATCAAGCAAATTACTTTGTTATAGGTATTGTCAGTGTTTTCATATCATGTTTATACTGTTCAAATATTTACTGCATTAGTTTTCAATAGGAGTTCTGTAATTTCTCAGGTTTCCAGTAAAAAATGTGCTCCCCAGTCAGGGGCGGACTGACAATTCATGGGGCCCCGGCAATAGGAGATTATGGGGCCCCCAGGCAATCAGAGATTATAGGGCCACACAGTATACACACACACAGTATACAATCACACAGTATACACATACATGTACACACAGTATACACAGACATGTTTATATTGGCTGAGAAGGTACTGGAGAGGTGGGGCAAAAAGGATGTTGGTAAGGGACATTTCAGAAACAGATATAAAAAAAAACACAGATTTTTACATATTGTCCCTGGTTTTACTTAGGCTGGCAAACCTGATGGGGCCCCCTAGTGGCCCGGGGCCCTCAGGCAGTGCCTGAGTGGTCGAATAGCAGTGATGTAAGTAACTGAGTTAAAATAAACGGAGTTACTTAACGCAGTTACTTTAAAGGGTAATGAGTAATCTAACTGATCACTTTTCCCCTCATGGTAACGCAGTTCCCATTACTTGGGCGGCGTTACGGCAATTACATCTACTGCCACTAGATGGCAGTAGTGTAATTCCGGTGTCCTGCCGAAAAAGTTCCCCGGCCGGATAAGGACCCCCTGTACTGCGCAGGCACAGCGCTTGCACAGTATGAAAGACTACGGAGCTTACAAAAATTGCCGAACCTAAACAGCTCTGAGTGAACTCTACACCGTGCAGGCGCAGTTAACATGTAATTGTACGAGGCGACGCCGCACGCTCCCGGTGCTCGTGCTACTCTGCAAGGGGCGTCTATCGTGTAACTAAGGGGCGGGTCTACTATTACTGTAACCAAGGGGCGCATTTATTATTATTGTTATATATCGAGCTCTGCCCATTAATTTAACATTCGCCCTCTTCTGTAGCCATCCACCCCTTACACAATATAATAATAATAGACCTGCCCCTTGCTAACACACTATAACAGATCTGCCCTTGGTTAGAGTAATAATAGAGCAGCCCCTTGGTTACACGATATATAACAATAATAATAAATGCGCCCCTTGCTTACAGTAATACTAGACCCACCCCTTTGTTACACGTATAGAATATTTTAAAAAAAGTCAGTTACTTTGCTGCGTAACTAATTACTTTTCCAATGTAGTAACTGAGTTACTAACGCAATTACTTTTTTGGAGAAGTAATTTGTAACTTAACTAATTACTTTTTTAAACTAAGATGACCAACACTGTCGAATGGTCAGTCCACCCCTGCCCCCAGTAAATCTTCCATGTTTTGTCAGTAAAAAACCCTGCCCTCATGTCATATATTAGTTGTAGGATATAACACTGCATTATTATGCAGTATGCTGTCTGCATAATATCCATACCTATGTTTTAACGTTACAGGCCAGCAAACACAAGAAAAAATAGGTGGTTTCAAGTTTTCTGACTTATAAAGAGCCTTTCAATACACTCAACTTCCTCTATACTCTTCACTTCTAATTAATTTGGCCACATATGTCCAACAGTGGCCAGCAGAGGGAAACAAAATATAAAAATGATCTGTCTGTAAATTTTGAGGATTGGTGCTGTATCGCTTACCCTGCTGCCCTAGGCATGGGGACAAGAATGCTAATATAGAGTATAAAGCCCTGTAAACGTACACTTTTTTGCAAATAGATGTTACAACGTTGTACTTATTACAACGTTTTACAAATGAAACTACAATGTTTTCATAATGTATATACATTGCTCTCAGCTTTATAGTGTTAATTGTCACATGGCTAATAATTACAGCAATGAAAAAAAAAACTGAAATAAATACAGTTACAGTTAATATTATAAAAGGATGTTCATCCTGGTTCAAACTTGCAGCCACCTATTCCTTGCATGCATCTAAATTAAACATTACCGTGCATATTTCATATGGTAAACTTTACTACTTTCGGTTAATTGAATTGCAATCCTCCATGGTCACCTCTGCAGATGCTCAGACTGACAGCACTGATGAATGGTTGCTGCAAACTCTAGAGAATTAAAATGCCTGGATGCTAACAAAAATGGCAAAACATAAGTTTGCAAAACTATTTTTCAAACATGTAAAGCAATATATTTCTAAGATGCTAGAAATTAGATAAGTTATAATTAGTTGTGTTGTAATCTGTAAATTTAGTTTCCACACTATAGTCAGTGTAGCTGTATTGGTTTGGTAGGTAAAATCATATTCTGCTCTCTGTATTCAGTGAAGCTGCAATCTGCTAGTCAGGCCTGCTCAATGTGTTCAGCTGCTGCCAGCCTTGTCTATAGCTTCCTCTGCATCCAGGGAACTGGAGAAGTTTCTGGATGATAGGTGTGGAGCTATGCAGATGGCCGCATGATTATTGATACCGTTCTGGTCTATCCCAGAGAAGCTGGCTCTGATTGCATGCTGGGAGACTGTATATATTCTGTGAGCACACTGAGCTCACGTTTTTTGGGGAAAAATAACTGAATTAGTTTCCCCTCCCACTATACAGTGGGGCACCGGTGACACGCGGAACGGTTCGGAGCAGCTCGGAAATACTCAGAATCCCCAGAGTTGATTAGTCCAGCCTGGGGGGCACAACTCTGAGGATATGAAAAAAGAATTGTTCAACATAAAGATGGCCTAGGCCAGGGATATGCAATTAGTGGACCTCCAGCTGTTGCAGAACTACAATTCCCATGAGCATAGCAAGACTCTGAGCCACAAGCATGACTCCCAGAGGCAGAGGCATGATAGGACTTGTAGTTTTGCAACAGCTGGAGGTCCGCTAATTGCATATTCCTGGCCTAGGCTATAAGAAGATTCCCAAGACCCTGAAACTGAGCTGCAGCATGATGGCCAAGACCATACAGAGGTTTAACAGGACAATTTCCACTCAGAACAGGCCTTGCCATGGTCGACCAAAGAAGTTAAGTGCACGTGCTCAGCGTCATATCTAGAGGTTATCTTTGGGAAATAGACGTATGAGTGCTGCCAACATTGCTGTAGAGTTTGAAGGGGTGGGGGGTCAGCCTGTTGGTGCTCAGACCATAAACTGCACACTGCATCAAATAGGTCTGCATGGTTGTCGCCCCAGAAGGAAGCCTCTTCTAAAGATGATGCACAACAAAGCCCGCAAACAGTTTGCTGAAGACAAGCAGACTAAGGACATGGATTACTGGAACCATGTCCTCTGGTCTGATGAGACCAAGATACATTTATTTGGTTCAGATTGATGGCTCTCATTGATGGGGCATACACCAAGTATAGGCTGTTTTATGCCGATGTGGTGAGGGAGGATCCCCATAATAGTGAGGGCAGTGGTTCCAGGAGCAAAGCAGTAATGACTAGTGACAGGTCCAACAGCATCAATCGACAATTTGACATAATTTTCAGCACCCGATATAACAGCAAAGCTTCGGCCATTAAGCAAATTATTCCAAAATAATACTCCATCATGACCCTTGTCTTACTAGTGCCATTTCTGAAACACCCTAACATCATTTTTAGTAGACCCAAAAATTTGAGGGGCTATATAGCGCCCAGTAGAGCTGTAGCTGTTGTGACAGTTGGAACTCTTTGTTTGACCAAAAGGGCAGTTACAGGTGTGGTTTCCCCAACTGTGGATCGTGTCAATACATGTGGCACATTCACTGGCAACAATGGCCATACCTACACCATACAGCAGTTCATTAATTGTGGATTGCAGTTTGTGGTTTATTGCCTGATATGTCCTTGTTGCTTACTTTATGTTGGTCTTTATGGGTACATTTTGGGGAACACAAGAGGAACTTCCTCAAAGGTTTTGACAAACATTCAGTTCCACTTCATTTCATCGAAAAGCACGATATTGACCCCTCCGGCCTCAGGGTGTTTGGGTTGGAAACCATCATGGGTGATGTGGATTCGGGGAGACAGTTCCGCAGGCTTTGCAGAAAGGAAGCCTCCTGGATTCATCAGCTAGGTAACTTGACCCCAAAGAGTCTCAATATAGAACTGGATGTTCAGACTTTGATACACTTATCAGGATTTTAGTCCATGGGCATCAGATTAGCTTCCTAATACAGAGTCCATAAACAGATTACCAGGCTTGTCTATGTTTATGTTTATACATGCATTGATTGATTTATCAATGGACCAATTTATGTATTTATTCGTTTTATATGTGGATATGTACATATGTGATTTATAGGTTTCACACTTGTGTTTTTATTTATATTTTTAATTTTCTTTTGTCGTTTCTCTTTTTTGGATCATGTGGACAGATACGCTTGTTTATTGCATGTCTAAGTATATATATATATATATATATATATATATATATATATATATATATATATATATATATATATATATATATTTATTTATTATATATAGCATCAGTTCAGTGTTCTACGTGAGATGATTTGGGCACTTTTTCAAACACGCCTGGCCAATATAAAAGTATGATTTTACACTTTTTGAGTATGATTTTCTTTTTTCCTTTTATTAACTTTTCATTGATTTTTTGATCTAATTGTAGTATTACGATCAGCATGAATACTTGTTGTGTGTTTTCAATTTCTAACCTTTAATATTTATAGTTACAGTAATACCTTGGTTTATGAGTAACGCGGTATACGAGCATTTTGAAAGACAAGCAACATTTTTTTTTTAAATGTTGTCTTGATATACGAGCGCTGACTTGAAATACAAACAGTAGTTTTACTGTAAAAACAAAAGAATTACACTCACAATGTTAAGGGGTCTGGTGTTCATCCATGTAAAGCCGCTAAGTATATGTACAGTAAAGCTGTTAGAGACACCCAGAGACACTCCCAGCTGGATGGGGCAGGCGTAACGTGCGTTCGGAGCACCGGGAAGTGATGTCAACAGTTCCAGAGTGTCTCCGAGTTCTCCAGGAAGCGATGGGAGCCACCATCGCCCCTGAACCTCTGGTCACATATAGCGCTGTATACTGTACACCAATGACTTTACTGTAATATACACAGCAGCTTTACATGTATGAGCTCCAGACTCCTTAACATTGTGAGTCTAATTCTTTTTTTTTTTTACATTAAAACTGTGATTCTTCTTTTTTTTTTTTCAACACAGAGGTAAAGTACAGCACAGTATTCCTACTACATTACTGTGCAGTATTAATATGAGCTTTTCTCATATTTTGATCATTTTTATATGAATAAATGGTTGTGGAACAAATTATCCGAGTTTCCATTATTTCTTATGGGAAAATTTGCTTTGATATAAGAGTGCTTTGGATTACAAGCATGCTTCTGGAAGGAAATATGCTCGCAGTCCAAGGTATTATTGTATGTTTGACCACTTCACAACCGGCCCATAGCCGAAAAAACGGCTACAGGGCGGTTGCTTAACTCTGGGAGGGCGTCATATGACGTCCTCCCAGAATTCCCCTCTTGCGCGCCCCCTGGGGCGCGCACTCCATAACATCCGTGATCGCCGGGTCCAGAGGACCCGGCGGATCACGGTAAACGGCCGCTCATTGCGGCCGTTTACCACGTGATCGCGCCGTCAAATGACGGCGCAATCACATCTAAGCAAACCGGCGTCATTTGATGACGCCGGTTCCTCTCCCCTCCTCTCTCTGTACCGATCGGTACAGTGTGAGAAGAGAGGGGGAGGGATCGGTGGCAGCAGTGCTGTGGGCGGGATCTGTAGTGCCCACAGCCTGCTCTGCCACCACCGATCCATCCATCCATGCTCAGCCATCCCTCCATACCCTGCAATACACAGCAATAGCCTGCAGTGTATTGCTGTGTATTGCAGGGTATGGAGGGATGGCTGAGCATGGATGGATGGATACCCAGCAGTACCCTGCCATACTCTGCCATGCCCTGCCGTACTCTGCCATGCCCTGCCATACTCTGCCATACCCTGCGATACCCAGCAATACTCTGCCATACTCTGCGATACCCTGCCATTCCCTGCCATATTCTGCCATACCCTGCGATACTCTGCCATACCCTGCGATACTCTGCCATACCCTGCGATACTCTGCCATACCCTGCGATACCATGCAATACCCTGCGATACTCTGCCATACCCTGCAATACCCAGCGATACTCTGCCATACCCAGCGATACTCTGCCATACCCAGCGATACTCTGCCATACCCTGCGATACTCTGCGATACTCTGCCATACCCTGCGATACTCTGCCATACCCTGCGATACCCAGCGATACTCTGCCATACCCTGCGATACTCTGCCATACCCAGCGATACTCTGCGATACTCTGCCATACTCTGCCATACCCTGCGATACTCTGCCATACCATGCTATACCCTGCAATATTCTGCAATACTCTGCCATACCCTGCGATACTCTGCCATACCTTGCGATACTCTGCCATACCATGCTATACCCTGCGATATTCTGCAATACTCTGCCATACCCTGCGATACTCTGCCATACCCTGCGATACTCTGCCATACCCTGCGATACCATGCAATACCCTGCGATACTCTGCCATACCCAGCAATACTCTGCCATACCCAGCAATACTCTGCCATACCCAGCAATACTCTGCGATACTCTGCCATACCCAGCAATACTCTGCCATACCCAGCGATACTCTGCCATACCCTGCGATACTCTGCCATACCCTGCGATACTCTGCCATACCCTGCCATACCCTGCGATACCATGCTATACCCTGCAATATTCTGCAATACTCTGCCATACCCTGCGATACTCTGCCATACCCTGCGATACTCTGCCATACCCTGCGATACCCTGCCATACCATGCGATATTCTGCTATACCATGCAATACCATGCAATGCTCGCTACGATCGAAGCCAGGATCGTTTTTTTATTTTATTTCAGGCTTTCCAGCCTACTGGTGAGATGTGGGGTCTTATTGACCCCATATCTCACTGTAAAGAGGACCTGTCATGCCATATTCCTATTACAAGGGATGTTTACATTCCTTGTAATAGGAATAAAAGTGATCAAAAAAAAATTTGGGGGGAAAAGTGTCGAAGTAAAATGAACAATAAAAAAAAAAAAAATTTAAACCGCCCCTGTCCCCGTGTGCTCGCATGCAGAAGCGAACGCATACGTAAGTCCCGCCCACATATGAAAACGGTGTTCAAACCACACATGTGAGGTATCGCTGCGAACGTTGGAGCGAGAACAATAATTTTGGCCCTAGAACTCCTCTGTAACTCAAAACATGTAACCAGTAAAAAATTTAAAAGCGCCGCCTATGGGAATTTTTAAGTAACGAAGTTTGGCGCCATTCCACAAGCGGATGCAATTTTGAAGGGTAACATGTTGGGTATCTATTTACTCGGCGTAACTTCATCTTTCACATTATGCAAAAAACATTGGGCTAAATTTACAGTTTTGTTTTTTGTAAAGCACAAAACTTTTTTTTCCCAAAAAAACGCGTTTGAAAAATTGCTGCGCAAGTACCGTGCTGGATAAAAAGTTGCAACGACCGCCATTGTATTCTCTAGGGTCTTTGCTAAAAAAACATATATAATGTTTTGGAGTTCTATGTAATTTTCTAGCAAATAAATGATGATTTTTACATGTAGGAGAGAAATGTCAGAATTGGCCTGGATGCTCCAGAATGCCTGAATGCCCTGCATGTTGGGCCTCTGTATGTGGCCACACTGTGTAAAAGTCTCACACATGTGGTATCGCCATACTCAGGAGTAATAGCAGAATGTGTTTTGGGGTGTAATTTGTGGTATGCATATGCTGTGTGTGAGAAATAACCTGCTAATATGACAATTTTGTGAAAAAAAAAAAAAGATAAAAAAATCTTGATTTTGCAAAGAATTGTGGGAAAAAATTACAACTTCAAAAACTCACCATGCCTCTTTCCAAATACCTTGGAATGTCTTCTTTCCAAAAAGGGGTCATTTGGGGGGTATTTGTACTTTTATGGCTTGTTAGGGTCTCAAGAAATGAGATAGGCCGTCAGTACTTCAGGTGTGATCAATTTTCAGATATTGGCACCATAGCTTGTGGACTCTAAAACTTTCACAAAGATCAAATAATATACCCCAATGTGTACTTATTTTTACCAAGGATACGTAGCAGTATAAATTTTGGCCAAAATTTATCAAGAAAAATTACAAATTTGCTAAATTTTATAACAGAAACGAAGAAAAATTCATTTTTTTTACCGAATTTTCAGTCTTTTTTCTTTTATAGCGCAAAAAATAAAAAACCCAACGGTGAGTAAATACCACCAAAAGAAAGCTCTATTTGTGTGAAAAAAAGGACAAAAATTTCATATGGGTACAGTGTTGTATGAATGAGTAATTGTCATTCAAAATGTGAGAGCACCGAAAGCTGAAAATTGGTCTGGTTATTAAGGGTGTTTAAGTGCCCAGTGGTCAAGTGGTTAATATATGCATTTTACAGGTCCTGTTGACAATTTATTTAATATATATTTTTTGTATTTGTATTTTTATCCGGGGCCATGTTACAGTCACTTTTCTTTCTTTTTCCTTTTTTTTTTCCACCATATTTACATATGTCCCAAATAATTTCTACATATAAGCATACATGGGGACACCCTCGCAGTTATGTGTCAGCAGAAGTGACAAGGGTAATCACTTCCGGTTGGCAGAGTGCCCTCATTAATTTATTTATTTACGTTTTTTGTAGACCAGCTTCCTGGCGGGTTTGCCGTTGTGACATCGGCGTATTTACAGGTTCCCGTCATTGAACCTTACTGGTTGCCTAATGCCCCGTACACGCGGTCGGAAATTTTGACGGAAAATGTCCGATCGGACCATGTTGTCGGAAAATCCGCCTGTGTGTGGGCTCCATCGGACTTTTTCCGACAGAAAAAATTTGAGATCCTGCTCTCAAATTTTCCGACAACAAAATCCGATCAGACTTTTTCCGTTCGTGTGTAGAATGCTCAGATCAAATTACAAGACCAAAGCTATTGGCTACTAGCCTCTACGTAGTTCCGTCGTACGCAAAGAACGTCACCACGTTCAGAATGATCGGATTTTCCGACAACTTTGTCCGACCGTGTGTATGCAACACCAGTGTTGGACAAAATCCGTCGGAAAAAATCAGACGGATTTTGTGGTCGGAATTTCCGACCGTGTGTACAGGGCATAACTATGAAGGATTGAGCGGTGAATGTGGTGCATTTCCAGTTCGCAGGTCTTTGCGTCTTGAATTCCAGGGATTGCTGGCGATTATCCAGTGGCTATAACAGGCTACCTCTAGATTCTTTTGGGGCACATGATGGCACAACAACTATTGGGTAAGTGCATTCCCATCACATCATATGATACACCTTTTTAGGGTACATAGATTATATAATGTATTATGCATTTATCACCATCATTATAAATTCTAAAATAAAACTTTTATTAATTTTCATTAAAAAAAAAATGTTTGTGCGTGACTGTGGCTCCACTGTCAGGGGAAGGGTTAGTGTGTGTGTGTGCCTGTATTTATGCATTTAAACACTGAGGTGCTGGTCAGCACAGCTCTGAGGTAGGGACACCCCTGATTGTACACTATTCTATACCCACAGTTGATCCGGACTGTTAGTATTGTCCAAAACAACCAATCAGATTCTCCCTTTCATCCTCACATGATGCAGTGACAGAATAAAATGGAGTACTTGGGTGCTATGGATAACAGTTCTATTGAGATGCTTTTATAATTAAGATTGATTGCCAGGATCTTTCCAGACATTTCTTATCATTCCCTGGAACTTATTTCTTACATTTCTTAGTTATGAATTGGGTTTGCTCTAAATCTTATAATTATAATAACTTGTAGGCGAAGGCTGAACCCAAGCGTAGAAGACTCTAACAAAGTCTGACAAAATGAATTGACAGGTAATTTATGAAATGTTGAAGTGGAAAGGGAAAAATGAACCTATTGATCAACACCTGATGATACTGTGGAATATAAAGTAGACATCACATATTGAAATACTTAGAAAGAGCACATAGTTCTTGCATGGAAGGTCAGTAAATACTGGTTCTCATTCATCATCTTCAGATTACAGTATACATTTCTGTCATAAGTTCTAATGGAGAGTTTCTATATTATGGGATTTAAAGTGACCTCTTCCTAGTAAGAACATGCATATGCTATGAATAATGTGTGAAGTATCCATATGCGGCTAATCATATATTGCTTGTCCACTGCATGCACGACCCTGGTATCAGTGGATTTCTGCTGATTAATTTGTGAAATTCTATTGGCACTTGTCAAATTGAACTGCAAATAGAAAATGAAAAGAAACTGGATATTGCAGATGTAGTCGGCAAGTTAACTGGACATAGACACTAGAAAGGGTTGGATGTTGCGTGATACCACTCTCAGGAATTTTTTCTGACAAACACAACCCTAAATATGGGTGGTCATATTTGTACCTTTGATGTATACACCTCTGATGTTGGCTTATTAAGGGGGAAAAAAACAAGGTTTTCTAACCCGTTCTGTCCCTTTTCCCTTAGAAAAACCTCAGCTGGTATCATCTGCAGGTATATCAAAAACACACACAGTACCAGCATGGAGTTTGTATATTCTCCCTGTACTTGTGTGGTGTAAAGAACATTGCACCAGCCTAATGCACATGGGCATAAGCATTTACATATATTTACGGGCATAGAATTTTAACTGCATGTGTATCAACGTGCACATGTACAAGCACATGTGGACTTGTGCATGTCCACTGACACCAAGTGGGATATTTAAACCTAAATTCTGCACAAGCTCCTTGCTGAATGGTCCTCAGTTTTGCTCCTGTGATCCTGATTCTGCTACTCATCCTGATCCTGTTATTGACCAGGCTCCCACCTGACCTGCTTTTAGAGCAACCTTGTCTGCTTATGTTCACTATTTCCCCTCCTGACGACAGTCTGAACTACTGACCACCACAGTTCTGCCCAATGAATTTGTACCTAGCTGCCTGCTCTTTGCTGACCTCTGATCCTGCCTCTTATCTTTCTGGTCGGCTGTTTCTAGACTAGGCTTGCTGACTCCACCTTTAACTAAACTTGGCACATCTAAATTTAATCCAATGATTGATCACGACATGGTACTTTGAGTTGGAGATCACATAAGGAAGTCCAATCTGTTCATTGAGGAACAAAATCCTCTTACTGTTCTAGGACGATATCACATCACTGCACTGCTGGTTCAACATCACCACAAGCAAGTTCAGCACCATGCCAATGTCTTCAGGAGTCACTGGAAGAAGGAGAACCTTTGCAACCTTCAAGGCAATGGCAAATGGCAACTTAGCAAACCCAATCTACAAGTGAGCGACATAGTCGTTTTGAAAGAAAAGAATGCCTACCGCAGCCATTGGCCTATGTGTCTCATTACAAAGACTGCACCAAGTAATGATGGAAAGGTTCGGAAAGTAGAAGTCAAGGTAATTCAGGAAGGATCAGCACAACTCTACTTCAGGCCTATCTACGAACTGGTACTTTTTTGCCGAAGGAAAAGCATTTGTCTTCTAAACCAACAACTTAATTCAAAGAGAGGTAAGAAGGACTGGTGCATGTTGCTGCCTTCCCCTCTGAAGATAGAATCACGAAATTGTCTTCTGTGTCACAAGTAATGACTTTGGAAGTTTTAAAGTATGTTAAAATTTGCATTATAATTCCCCTGTTCTCCCCTTTCTTCTCTTCCAGGTATTCTTGGAATAGAGTCTTCACTTAATATTTGGACTTGATTCTCAATAGCATAATAATATTTGAAATCACAGATTTGACAGGGAGTATTATATTACACATGCATTGTGTTGCATGACCTGGCTCCACCTTTAACTGAGCTTGACACATCTATGGTACACTAACAGCTGTACTCCCGCTCACCTGATACCTGATACCAGATACATGATACCTGATTCCTGATACCTGCACTCTCAAGAGAAAGGAAACCACCGCTCCAGGACAGCCCTCCAGGGCAAATGCTCATCTTCCTATTTCAAGGAGCCCCAGGTGCTGGCTAATACATACACAATAGGCAGGCAATGGCAGGAAAAACTCTGGACAGCCGCACACCGGAAAAAAGTTAAAATCCCATGCTTTAATTTAAAAAACGAAGGTCACATCAAATAATCCACAGCAAAAGAAAGGGGTACAGAAATACTGACGCGTTTCACATTGGAATCAGTGCTTACTCATAGCTTGATCTGTATCCCTTTCTTTTGCTGTGGATTATTTGATGTGATGTGACCTTCGTTTTTTAAATTAAAGCACGGGATTTCTAACTTTTTTCCGGTGTGCGACTGTCCAGAGTTTTTCCTGCCATTGCCTACCAGCATTCTCAAGTTACAGCTCACAGTGTTGGCACCGTGGTACCTGTGCCTTTCCTTAGCACCTGCATTTCCTGTCTCAACCTCCAGAGGTGCTCAAATGGGAACTGTGCAAGAAGTCACCCTTGTCATCTTGAGCTCTGAATTTACGTACAGGACGTGAGGGTTTCCTCCAGGTACTTCGGTTTCCTCCCAAGCTCCAAAAACATGCTGATAAGTTAATTGGCTCCTGTCTAAATTGGCCTTAGTATGTGTATGTATAGGGACCTTAGGTTGTAGGACTGATGTGAATATACAATATGTTAAGCGCTGTGTACATTTCCGTCACTATACAGTATAAATATCTGTATTGAATAAATAAACGCATAAATAAATAAATAAAACATGAGCTCATAGCCTGATCCCATTCCAACATTTCCTAATCAGTAGACTCACATCTCATGTCTATGAGGACCTTAACAGTTGACCCTCGAGTCAATCATGTCAATCCCTGAACACCTTCAGAACTTGTAGAACTATCTGCTGAGAAATTTTATTTTAGACCTTGTCTTCCACTTGGATATCATTCAATGAAATATGTGATTTCTTGGTAATGATGCATGTGTACATGCTCTAAAATAGTTTCCATTGGGAGTATAAAGTATATATGAGAGGCACCCAACAGACTATAAGTATGCTTGATTTTGCCCTGAATGTGGATAACCAAATATGACTCAAATTGAATCATATTAAATTCATAGCACACCAGCCCTCAGTAAGCCTCATCTTATTTTAAGACTGAAAATGTCTAGATAGCAGCTAGTTAGGAAACTAGGATAAGGTTATATTTTGAAAAGAGACCCTTGTTGGAATCTAATCTGAAATATATTTTAATTTAATAGCTTCAGATGCAATTTTTTTCAAGATAATTATGTTCAAGAAATGATGTGTGAATGTAGGGAGATCACAATACTCCCCCTAACCTTTGTCTTAACCATATCGTTGCTAGAGACTTTTTTGCACATATTTTAGGCGTAAAGCTTATTTAACCCCCCCCCCCCCCCCCCAACATTATATATTTACTGAAAGTAGAGACCCTGGAAAATAAAATGCTGGTAGTTGCAATTTTTTTGTCACATGATATTAGCACACATGTTAATGAGGTTGTATTTCTCCCACTCCAGCGTGTGCAACTATATTTTACACACACACACAGAAAAACAGCCTTTAGTATCAGTTTAATTTTCCAAAAGTTTTTCTCTTAGCTTGACTTCAGAAGATCAGTTTCATCTATCTGGATTGAAAGTCAATATCTGCTTCCTATTTTTTTGTATTATGTATACATATTTTTTCACATAGTAGAACTTCTTACTGTTCCTCTCACTCTGACAAGCCACTGTGGGATTCCATAACTCTCACACAATTTAGGCCCTCTGCTGCCTCTCACCCCTATTCAGTGACCTGTTATGTCCCGTGCACACGGTCGGAAATTCCGACGGAGAAAGTCAGATCGGATTATGTTGTCGGAAAATACGATCGTGTGTGGGCTCTAGCGGAATTTTTGAGTTTGAGAGCAGGACCCCAAATTTTCTGACAACAAAATCCGATCTGACCTTTCCCGATCGTGTGTAGAGAATTCCGACACACAAAGTGCCACGCATGCTCAGAATAAATTTGGGGATGAAAGCTATTGGCTACTGGCCTCTTCATAGTCCCGTTGTATGTTTTCTACGTCACCTCCTTCGGGATACAATCAGATTTTCTGACAACTTTGTGCGACCGTGTGTATGCAAGACAAGTTGCCAACGGATTTTTTGGTCGGAATGTCCGACTGTGTGTATGGGGCATTAGTTTAAGATGGCCATACAGGGTTTGACTTTTGGCAGATTCTTGCTGAGTCAGCCAAATTTGCTCTGTGGGTAGCCCCGTTGGCACCCCTCCACTCAACAATAGTCAATCAAAAGAAGGAATCTTTTGGACAATTTTTAGCCAAACAATGCCTGCATTCTATCAGATAGGCTGTCTTAAGCTGGATTGTCCAAATTTAGTGTTTGCAGATAGGCTGTAGCTACCCTGAGCTTTGCTTATGTTATCTGGGTTTGTTGGGTTTTCCCTAAGCCCAAGACATTGTTTGCTTCTGCCTGCTACAGTTGAGTGTTTTCCAGTAGGCAGAGCAAGAAGATATTGGGTTACATATAGTTACATAGTAGGTGAGGTTGAAAAAAGACACAAGTCCATCAAGTCTAACCTATGTGTGTGTGATTATATGTCAGTATTACATTGTATATCCCTGTATGTTGTGGTCGTTCAGGTGCTTATCTAATAGTTTTTAGAAACTATCGATGCTCCCCGCTGAGACCACCGCCTGTGGAAGGGAATTCCACATCCTTGCCGCTCTTACAGTAAAGAACCCTCTACGTAGTTTAAGGTTAAACCTCTTTTCTTCTAATTTTAATGTGTGACCACGTGTCTTGTTAAAATCCCTTCTGAAATAAAGTTTTATCCCTATTGTGGGGTCACCAGTACGGTATTTATAAATTGAAATCATATCCCCTCTCAAGCGTCTCTTCTCCAGAGAGAATATGTTCAGTGCTCGCAACCTTTCCTCATAACTCATATCCTCCAGATCCTTTATCAGCTTTGTTGCCCTTCTTTGTACTCACTCCATTTCCAGTACATCCTTCCTGAGGACTGGTGCCCATAACTGGACAACATACTCTAGGTGCGGCCGGACCAGAGTCTTGTAGAGCGGGAGAATTATCGTTTTATGTCTGGAGTTGATGCCCTTTTTAATGCATGCCAATATTCTGTTTGCTTTGTTAGCAGCAGCTTGGCATTGCATGCCATTGCTGAGCCTCTCATCTACTAGGACCCCCAGGTCCTTTTTCATCCTAGATTCCCCCAGAGGTTCTTCCCCAGTGTATAGATTGCATTAATATTTTTGCCACCCAAATGCATTATTTTAAATTTATTTACATTAAACCTCATTTGCCATGTAGTTGCCCACCCCATTATTTCTTCAGATCTTTTTGCAAGGTTTCCACATCCTGCGGAGAAGTTATTGCCCTGCTTAGCTTAGTACCATCCGCAAATGCAGAGATTGAACTGTTTACCTCATCCTCCGGGTCGTTTATGAACAAAATAAATAGGAGTGGTCCCAGCACAGAACCTTGAGGGACCCCACTACCCACCTCTGACAATTCCTAGTACTTCCCATTTATCACTACCCTCTGAACTCGCCCTTGTAGCTAGTTTTCAATCCATGTACTCACCCTATGGTCCATGCCAATGGACCTAATTTTTTACAGTAAACGTTTATGGGGAACTGTGTCAAATGCTTTTGCAAAATCCAGATACACCACGTCTACGGTCTTCCTGTATCCAGATGGCAACTCACCTCCTCATAGAAGGTTAATAGATTGGTTTGGCAAGAACGATTCTTCATGAATCCATGCTGATTACTGCTAATGATACCGTTCTCATTATTAAAATCTTGTATATAGTCTCTTATCATCCCCTTCAAGAGCTTGCATACTATTGATGTTAGGCTAACTGGTCTGTAATTCCCAGGGATGTATTTTGGGCCCTTTTTAAATATTGGTGCAACATTGGCTTCTCTCCAATTAGCTGGTACCATTCCAGTCAGTAGACTGTCAGTAAAAATTAGGAACAATGGTCTGGCAATTACTTGTACTAAGTACCCTCGGATGCAATAATGTTAAGTTTCCCAAGTCTAATTTTAATTCTGTCCTCTGTTAACCATGGAGGTGCTTCCTGTGATGTGTCATAAGGAAAAACACTGCAGTTTTGGTTACTGAAGCCCCCCGATTCCTTTGTGAAGACTGAGGAGAAGAATAAATTCAATACCTTCACCATCTCCCCATTCTCTGTAACAAGATGTCCTTCCTCATTCTTTATAAATATTTATTTCACCCTGGCCAATCAGTGATGTGCAGTAGGCTGGTTTATGCCAGTAATGTAGGCTGAGTAGGGGAATAAATATTTGGGGAAACATTCTACAAGGGTCCTTTCCTTCCCATGCTTTGCCTGAAGAGGAAGTGTGTGTGAAGGGTCCTTTGTCTCCCAGGCCTGTGGAGGAGGTACCTCTCTGGAACTATGCCTGCGGGAGGGGGTATAGTTCCAGAGAGGTCCAGTTCATGCTTCTCAGGCTTTTTGCCTGAGGGGGAATCTGAAGTTGAAGATAAGTTCTGCTTAGGCAATTGAGTCATGTTTTTAGGCCTTCAGGCATTTTTCTTTACTGATCTAAATTCAGCCTATTGTTTTAAAGTGTTACTAAATCCACAACAGTAAAATTAGTGTGTATGTGCAGTAAAGCATGCTTGTTATACTCACTGTGGAACCTAATGCCGTGTACACACGAGAGGACTTTTTGACAGCAAAGGTCTGACGGAACGAATCCGTCGGACAATTCGATCGTGTGTGGGCTCCTTTGGACTTTTGCTGTCGAAAAATCCGACAGACTTTAGAAATAGAACATGTCTTAAATTTTCCCGCCGGAACTCAGCTGGACCCAGTTCCTATGGAATAATCCGCTCGTCTGTGTGCTAGTCCGACAGACAAACAACGACGCTAGGGCAGCTATTGGCTACTGGCTACGAACTTCCTTATTCTAGTCCAGTCATACGTCATCACGTTCGAATCCGTCAGAATTTAGTGTGATTGTGTGTGGCCAAGTCCGTTCATTCGAAAAGTTTGTCAGAACTCCGTCGAAAGTCCCTCGGACCTAGTCCGTCGAAAAGTCTGCTCGTGTGTACGCTGCATAAGGCATTGTGTAAAAAGGCTGTTTGATCCTGTCTCCTCCTTTTTTTCAGAGTCCCCAAACCATCTCTGGATAGTACAAAGGATAGGGAACAAGCTGCACATGCTCAGTTTGGTGTTTATTGCTAGAAAGATTTATTTTCTTGGGAAAGTGCATGTGATCAGCACAGGGCCAATCAGCACTGTCCAGACAGAGGGCCAGGAGTCCTGTATCCTCATAGGACAATCATGGGAGAATGAAATCTCCTCCTACAAGCTTTAACCAGGCACTGATAGAAGTCACAAGACTGCTATATACTGCTGATGAGAAAAGGTATTTAGCAGTTTACATTTATTTTTATTTGCATTCCCATGTTCTGTGTACTGTGGGAGACCAGATATAGTGAATGCAGGGTCCTGGGTTTATTAACACTTTAATTTAAGGAGTGTAAATTTGCACTGCGTATAGATCAGTAAAAAAAAAAAAATACAAAAATCTGCTTTGCCAGTCAGTAATTTTTACGTGCATACACACATATATGAGCAATTACTCTATGTGCAAATACACGCATATACCACCTTTCCTTGATTTAAAAACATAGAAGAATTGTTTTGCATGTGTACTCTCCCATTCTCAAATATTTTCCTTTTTTTTCTGCCAGGAATATCTGATATTCATACATCAGTATAGTGTTAAGTTATCCTAAAGGCCTGTACACACGATCGGACTTTTTGACAACAAACATGCAAATTAGCTGTTTTGGACCAACATCCGACCGTGTGTACGCTCCAATCGGACCAACTTTTTCCAGGTTTCATCGGACTTTTGTTGGCTGTGCGAACGGACCAACTTTCTGCCAACAAAAGTCAGATGGACCAAAGTCCGACCGTGTGTACACAAAACCAACGGACTTTTGTCCAAAGTACAAACATGCATGCTCAGAACCAATGCAAAAGATCAGACAACAATATAGAAGTTGACCAAAGGTGGCGCTGGAGTATTCGAACGTCCTCTTTTGAAGTGTCGTCAGTACGTTGAAACGTCACTACGTTCATGTTTGTTGCCTAAAAAGTCAGATCGTGTATATGCAATACCAACTTGGGGCCAACACCCTTTGGACAAAAATCCACGGGAAAGTTGGTCCACGGTCCGATCGTGTGTATGAGGCTTTAGCCTGTGAAAGGGAATAAAGATACTTGAGGACAGATTCACACCAAAACACGATGCAGAAAAGGTGTGTTCTGTCCGTGATTCCCACACTGCAGGTGAAATCGCTGCCCTTGTGATCTGCATGCAGGTATCAATGTATTGTTAATGGCACAGCAAATGCAGATCACAAGCGCAGTGCATTTGCAGGCACCAAATCGCATATTACTGCAGTACCATGTGGTTTAGTGCACTGTGTTTCAATAAAGTAGTGCTTGCACTACTTTTTCCATGCAAGAAAAAGACATTCACTCCCAGCGCTCAGAGGTCCTCCACAGAGAGATAAATCTAAACAGGCAACACATCCATAAACGTCTGGAATGCTTGGAAAATGCAGCCCCCCTCAGATAGGCGGATCCAATGTAAAACTACAAAAAGAACAAACGCGGAACGCACACCTAGTGCATTACCAAAAATGTTATAGGAAAGATATAAAACCAATAAAAATTAGTACTCACAAAAGTACAGTGTAAAAGAACATGTGGACTGGAAGATGATGTGTCGTGCAGGGTACAAGTGCTCCTTGTACCCTGCACCACAAGGACAGGGTACAACATCCCGCTATACTGGCAATCCGATGTGTTTTCAGGGCCCAGTCACGTGAATTGGCTCCCCTGCATAATCTAGCAGTGGCTGTAGGGGAGAGGAGGAACTGTTGACAGCGGCTGCACCATGGGAGCCTATGGGTGACGTCATCGCTCCTGACTTTCACAGCCATTGTCAGGGGTTCTCTCCATCCCCCTGCAGCTGCCGCTGGCTGACACAGGAGATTACATGGCTGACCCGAAGCAGGCTGAACATGCATAAGAATACACATCTTGTTTATGCAGGTTAGGTAACATAGGTGTTAGGAGGGGGAAAGAAGAATTTTTAAGACTAGATAGGCTTTAGCTGGACTACTATTTTACCTTGGAAAAATTCATCCACTGTACAAAAAATGTACATCTCTTAGGAATGAAATAGCTGTCTGCAAATGATTAGAAAATGAGTGGGCCTTGGTTATAATAGAGTGCATGCCCTAAGTATGTTTTCTTTGCCACAGACCTGCTAAAATGCATTTTAGTAGCTAGGGAAATCTGAAGCCTATTAACCTTGTGTACTCCATATAGGGATAAAATAATTTAAAAAAGCATAGACAGTCTTTCAAATGTCACAGATTTATTTTAAACCATATCCTAAGAAAGATTCTGTCTAAGAATACAGAAAAATCTGGTCAAACATTACTTTTGTAATATAGATAACAAACAGCAAAACGATAGAACTCTATGCAGATTGCGCTTTTTCGTACCTACAGTACATATTACTTAGGCAATTGAATACAATTACTGATGGCTATATACTAGTCTCCATCAAACTGAAAATCTGTGGTTAACCACAGCAGTCAACCACAGATCATGGTTCATTGTCAAACCTGCATTAGGAAGATAAGAGATCATTGCTGATTGGCTGCCTTATGCCGTGTACACATGGTCGGAATTCTCATCGGAAAAAGCTCTGATGGTTTTCCCGTCGGAATTCTGAAGGAATTTCGCTGAAACTGTCTTGCCTACACACGGTCACACCAAATTCCGACGGTCAATAACACCACGCCTTAAAAAACGTTCGACTGCACTATAAAAGGGAAGTTTAATGCTTCCGAACATGCGTCAAATTGCTGTGTGCAATCCTGCCCAGCCTGCAGGAGCTCAGTTTCCGCCTGTCTGCTACATGAAATCAGCTCGTGGTGTTCTGTGCTGGCAGTGGTGGTAAGCAAGGTGGACCAGGGAGCCCCCACCTCTCTTGATAAAAACACTTGTGCCCCTCCTGCCCAACCACCCCACCCCCCTCCCCCGTGAGCCAGAGTTGGGAGGTGGAGCTGTGCTGTGCTAGGACGTCTATCAACCAATGACTGCAAAGAAGATGAAGGGGGAGTGGGATAGACGCAAAGAGCTCAGGCATGCTGTGCCAATAGGAATCTTCGCTGGCTGCAGTGTATAAGATCACAAATGCCACAATAGTATACGTAGTGGCGGAACTACCACGGTCTCAGCAGTTGCACTTGCAACTGGGCCCTGAGTTCTGCCACTGTGGGGGAGCCCGCTCGCCCGCCCATTCTCCGCTCTCTCCACTGTCAGGAGCCCGCCCTCCCATTCTCCACCATTCTGGCTGTCCCTTCGTTCAGCCGTGGGGGAGGGAAGCCATGTAGGGAGGCAGACGTTGGAAGAGAAAGTCAGCTGACCAACTGACACCAATGAAGTGAAGGGGGAGGAGCTCTCCCCTCTGCAGGAGACCCCATGACACAGGAGCATCCCTGGAGGCACAAGAGTAATGATGAAGGGGAAGGAATTGACTGACTAACTGACAAAGTATGTGACAAATTGTCAGTGCAACTGATCCCAACCTCTGCCTCCTACTGACCCCCCCACCACCACCACCACAGATCTCATCCCTATCCCCCCATGGGAAAGGGATGAGATCTGTGGTGGTGGTGGTGGGGGATGGGATCAGTAAGAGGCAGAGGTAGTGGTGGGGGAGGATGGCACCACCCCTGCCACTGCTCCCACCCCCCCTCACCACCTCCACTGATCCCACCCCCCTTACCACCACCACCGCTGCCACCACTGATCCTACACCCCACCAGTGATCTCACCACCACCAATGATCCCACCCCCCTCACCACCACCACTGATCTCACCACCACCACTGATACCACCCCCCCCCCCATCACCACCACCGCTGCCACTGTGATCTCACCACCGCTGCCACCACTGATCCCACCCCCCCTCACCACCACCACCGCCACTGATACCACCCCCCTCACCACCACCACTGCAGCCACCACTGATCCCACCCCTCATCACCGCCGCCACCGATCTCACCATCGTCGCCGCCACTGATCCCACCCCCCCTCACCACCACTGCCACCACTGATCCCACCCCCCTCAGCACAGCCACTGATCCAACCCCTCCACTACCACCACTGCCACTGATTCCACCCCCCTCACCACCACCACCGCCTCTAATTCCACCCCCCCTCACCACCACCGCCCCCTCTGATCCCACCCCCCCCCCCCCTCACTGCCGCCGCCACCACTGATCACACCCCCCTCACCACCACTTCCACTGATCCCACCCCCGCTCTTCACTGTCACTGATCCCACACCCCCTCACTACCACCACCGCCACTGATCCCACACCACCACCACTGCCGCCGCCATTGATCCCACCCCCCCTCACCACCACCACCGCCGCTGCCACTGATCCCACCCCCCTCACCCCAGGGGGGGCCCTTATGGTTTCTTGCACCGGGGCCTTGAAGGTTATACGCTATTTTATTTTTTTCATTTTTTGCTATTTTCTTCCCACGAAAGTGCCCCTTTAAAAAATTCAGTCAAAGTTTTATCTTGCAAATTGCTTTGTTTTGGTTATGCATTTCCTCAGACTATACAAATTGTCTAATGTGCATGTAAGATACTCTACGCAGGTATCCCAGACCACCTTGGGGGGATTGCGTGGGACATAAAATTACCAAACAGCATCTGCTTTTCCATCAGGGACTTCAAGCCATAAGTTCAACTGGTCTAATGGAACCCAGGGTTAACATGGCAGTTGCTTTCTACTCATCTACTGAAATTCTATGTAACCAAATCACCCAGGAACCTATATGATATCTACAGTATATATGGGTCCCTACAATAAGTATTAGGACTGCTGAATTTGCTGCCAGTTCCACATACCCTTTGCCACTAGAGGTCGCCACTTCCCTCAAAGTCTGCGTTAATTTACTGGCTGCATGGAGGGATAGGTCTTTCCCCACAGGTGTGGAAGGTAAATTGGTTATTTGTGATCTAATGACATTACAGGGATTACAGGGATAAACATATTTTAGTTGTTTATTGTATAATATAATTTAGAAAACAAAATTGCACAGAATCTTTAATAAACATTGATTTATGAAAAATAAAAGATAAAGGAAAGAAAATCAACTTGCACCTGATAGAGAGGCAAGCAATTTCATTTTACTGTGTTTTATTCTGATGTGTAACCCTCTAGCAACCAACAAAATGATCACCTTGATTTCCTGACCTGCACTAGAAAATGCTAGCCTGCTAGGTTTTATAGCAACCTTGTGCACATTGCATTCTACTATACAAAAAGCCCTGTAGCCTTTCAGACTTTGAAGTATTGTTGGTTCTTTCAACTTTTAAATTGCTTCTGTCACTAAGTTTACAAAATAAAACATGTATTACACTATAAATAACTCAACTAAACTAATATCATTTTTCTCTCTAGGCAAAAGCCTGCTGAGAAACCTTTTTCTTAGCACTAAAGTGCAAAATCTATAAATAAATTTGATGAACAAGTCAATATCCACACAAAACCGGAAAACGAAAATAAAGAAAATAAAAAGGGATATTTTAACTGAAAGACCCATTGTTTAAAGGGAACGTAGTTTGGGTTGCTCTGTGAATCCTTTGGTATTGGTAAATCCTGTATATTCACATTACAAATATTTCATTTTATATAAATAGTGTGCCCTTGGTTGGGCAAGAAACATTCTTGGCTTGGTAGCATGTCAGTTTTTAAAATGGACATCCTGCCTTCCTTTCTCTATCTCTTCCAAAAACAATTTTGAAAAGCCTGCTTTTGATCTTTCAGGTTCTATGTTCACCTTTACTTTGTTATCTTTGGTCTTGGTCTCCAGTATGCCTAAGGAAGGACAACCTAGTTAAATGACAGCAGGATGGAGGTGCCAGCTTACCACATGTCAGCTGTACCTATTTGTATAGCAGAATGGATTTCTGATGCACACTAAGCTATGCATTCACTTGATCTATAGTCCAACCCCACAATCACTCTACCCCTGATAACCACTCTTTTGGACACGTGGGACTACGCAATACGTATCCAAAACCTTTTGTCACTTGTGGGCTGCCTAACTCCCCTCTTTGGGACTTTTGAGGAATGGCTAGAGCAGACTACCCAAGCCCTGGATGAGTGGGACATCCCTGAAACACACAAAAAGCAGAGGATTGCTGAAAGCCTGAGAAGGTCTGCTTCAGAAGCTATCCGAAACCTGAAGCTCAGCAAGCAGAACTGCGTGGCTCAGGACTACTTGGATATCCTATAGGACAGAGAAGGTCTCAGACCTAATTTATCAACTAGAACACACTTACCAACAAGCGGGAGAGAAACTGTCAGAGTACATAGGACGGTTGGACAAAGTCTTGCATCAGATCCTGTTAAAGAAAGGATTATATTCCAGGGAAGTGGATGACACAAGGGCAAAACAAATCTTGAAGGGTGCACAGCCATTGGACCCCATCATGCTCCAGTTAAGGTCCCATCAAGACGGTGGCATCCTCAAGTACCCGGATTTGATCCGGACCGTGTGGGAAGAGGAGGCCACTCTTGAGAGAAAGTGGGATAAAATTCAAGGACCAAAGTCAGTGGTTGAAATCAGGGCGGCAGGTGCCGCATGTGGCGACCCTCAAATAGAACTTCTCCAAACACAGGTGGCCCAGTTGATGGAAATGATGGCCCTGTTGACTGCCCGGCACACCGTTCCCACTGATAGGGGAATTCAAGCCTCAAAAGAACTGACCAGTCACACGGCAGTGAGGGAAATCAGAGCCTGCTTCAACTGTGGAGGAGTTGGACATTTTAAGCGGGTGTGCCCAAGCCCAAGAGAGACGGGGACAAAATCACCAAAGCCGGCGGAAAACTTCAGAGGGCCCCAGTGAAGGAGTCAACTGGGCGCCCGACTTCCATTGTTAACTCCAACCCGACTCTTACGCCCCAGACCCCTGGGGCAACGAAAAAGTAAAGATGGAAGAGGGAGAGGCCCCCAAGGCCGGAGGCAAGGGTCCAAACCACGAAGAGGACCAAAAGAACCACATTCAGTGGGTTCCCCTCCAAGTTAGTGGGGCCTTCCCCAATTGTCCCCATCCAAATTGAAGGGATTTATACAAAAGCCCTGCTGGACACTGGAGCCCAAGTGACCTTATTGTACAGGGACTTCTACGACCGACATCTCGAGCACCTGCCGCTACAGAAATTGGAGGAACTAGAGACATGGGGATTAGGCACTCAGAACTTCCCATATGATGGTTACCTGTCAGTCAGACTTACCTTTGACCTGAGTACAGCAGGAGAGGCTGAGATGTTTGACACCTTGGTCGTGGTGTGCCCTCGCCCCCCAGGGGCTGACAAAAGTTTCCTCATTATTGGGACGAACACTGACTTGGTGAGAAGGCTTCTTACACTGCTTGTGCTCCAGAAGGGACCCTCCCCTATTAAAATACATCCAATGTTGGCCCAGACATACCGAGATCTTAAGCAGGAAGAAGAGGCACCTGAAGAGGGAGTGGGGAAAATCTGGCTCTTGGATAGGGGAAAGAAATGGGTCCAGCCCGCTGAAGTAGTTTGTCTGAGGGCCTTTCGTTGTCCTTGAAGATACAAGCCAGGAAGAAAAGAAGGGGTTAGAACTTATCCCAGAAGTGTTGCCCACCAGGAGATTGAAGAGGACTCACGGCAAGGTTTCAGTCAGTGTCCGTAACATAGCAGCTGTGCCAGTGAGGGGGCCATCCAGACTACTGTTAGGACAGGTTAGTCCAGCAACCCCAGTCTCGGCATGTGGCTTGAAGGAAGGATCAGCAGCAGAGATCCCTAAGAACACGCTACTTACCCCTGCCTGGTGGGAAAGAGCTAAGGCCCAACTAAAATGGAGGGACGCTTTCTGAAAAAGTGAGTTTGATGTGGGATTAGCGAAGAGTGCCACCCATCAAATTCGTCTGGAGAAAGACGAACCTTTTAGAGAAAGGGTCAGGCGAATCCCATTGGGAGATCTGGAAGATTTGAGAGAACAATTTGCTGAACTCAAGAGAACGGGCATTATCCCATTCCAAAGGTGTACTGGTCCATTCCTGACCAGTACACCACACCTCGGATAGATGATGCTCTACAGAGCCTGTCGGGAGCAAAGTGGTTCAGTGTGCTGGATTTGAAGAGTGGATACTATCAGATCCCCATGTGCCCTGAAGACAAAGAGAAGACTGCTTTCATTACCCCAGTGGGGTTCTTCGAGTTCAACTGGATGCCACAAGAACTGTCTGGGGCCCAGTGGGTGACATGAACCTAATAGAAGTACTGGTCTACCTGGATGACATAATAGTGTTTGGAAGAACGTTGGAAGAACATGAGGAACACCTGGAAAAGGTCCTAATGAGACTTCATGAGGAAGGCTTGAAGCTCTCTATGGAAAAATGGCAGTTCTACCAGCCCTCAGTGAATTACCTGGGACACATTGTGTCTGAAGAGGGAGTAGCAACTGATCCCAAGAAGTTAGAAGCTGTCACTTCTTGGCCCAGGCCCACCAATGTAACTGAACTCAGGTCATTCTTGGGGTTTTGCTCGTACTACAGAAGGTTCGTGGAAGGGTTCGCAAAAATAGCCCACCCACTCACTGAGCTTCTAAAGAATCAGGAAGAGGCTAGTGAGAATCAGGATCAGTCGGAAAAAAAAAAGAAGGTCAAAGAAGAAAAAAAGAGTCCATCCAGGATCAGTGGATCCCAGAATGTGAGGAAGCCTTCAGACAGCTGTGGAGTGGAGCCTTACCACTGCTCCGGTTTTGGCCTATGCAGACCCTACCAAGCCTTACGAGCTGCATGTGGATGCCAGTCGAGACGGACTGGGAGGAGTGCTCTACCAGGAGCATGAAGGGCATCTGCGACCCATCGCCTATGTGAGTAGAAGTTTGATCCCTGCTGAAAGAAACTATCCGACTCACAAGCTTGAATTTCTGGCTCTGAAGTGGGCAGTGGTAGACAAGCTGAAGGACTACCTGTACGGGGCTGAATTTGTGGTAAAGACGGACAACAACCCCCTTACTTACTTGCTCACCACTGCGAAGCTGGACGCCACTGGTCACAGGTGGCTAGCTGCTCTTTCGGCATTTCCTTCAACCTGAAGTACAGACCAGGGGTTGGTAACCGAGATGCGGATGCTCTGTCCAGAAGGCCTCACAACCCTCAGAAGACTGGACTCAGCTTACTCCAGAAGGGGTGAAGGGACAAGTCAGTATGGAAAAGGTGGGGCCAGAGCCGAAGAAGTATAAGTGTTGTCAGTGGGAGTTCCCAAGTGCTATTGCAATGTCTCTCAGGTTGTACAAGAAGGTCTTCCCAAGCTATCCGAAAAAGATCTCAGGAGAGATCAAGAGGAAGATAATAATGGGACTCTCAGAGCAGAGGCCCCAGAATTTGTATTGGCAACTTATCCCACAGAAGAACTCAGTACTCTTAGTTACTTCCTACCTGCAGACACTGAGATGGGGTTGAAGATACTTGTCAGAAAGAAATGGATACCCTGAAAGTGCAAAGAGCAAAGAGAGACATTCGCCCACCACGCAGACTGACTTACGATACATTGGGCGTATGCTCTGAAGCATCTCAGTTTGTCAGCAATATAAACCCTAAACTGCCATGTCCTTCTACTACTGATTCAGTAGGGGACAGCCCCACCTCCCCCCTTGGCACATCTGTACCAGATATGGTAGTATCAGCTGTCAGTGCACAGGATAGCTCCCCATCATATGACAACTGGTGGGAAGCTCCTCTGTCCGTATTGTGTGACCGTATAGAAGCTAAAATACAGGATAGAGCTAGCAATTTGAACCTCTTTGGGGACCAAAGAGATAAAGTAAGGGGAGTGTGTAGTGCTGACATTCTTGTATATTGATGTGGTTATGCATTACTTAATGTAAAGTCTATGGACATTGATATGGTTCAGTGTTTGGAGCCATCTAGTGACCAAATACTGGTAATGCACTGATATGTTTATTACATCAGAACCAGCACAAAAGACTGACAGGAAGTACTGTTGTCTTGATAAGAAGGTTGACCTTGTTACCCAGGAGTCTGTGTGACCTACCCATGAACACTCTCTTACGCAGTGCATGCTGGGTAGGAGATAAAAGGAACCCGAGCGGCCATTTTAGGTCTCTTGGGATCACATTGCCTGCCTGTGCGGATCTGTGAGGAGGCTTCCCGGACACAGCGTCATACAGCCACTTCGGAGCACAAACCTGCTTGTTTGTGAAGTGACCTGATGGAGCCTGAAAGACGGTGACCGGATTGACAAGGCCCAGAGACACTCATCGGAGTATCGGGGGACCAGATCCATCCTGTGGAGCAGTGCGGAGCGTCTGGCCCAGCTGACACAGAAGCAAGCTACAGTCATCGGACCAAGGTTATCACACGGAACTCTGATCCAATTGGTGAGCGGGTTACGGCACACTGTTTATTAACTTTTACACGCAGTTAGACTCACATATAAGCCTCGTTGGAATCTGTAGTTCCACGGATGAGTAACAGAGCAACTGGCACTGAGCAGGCTTGAGGCCTATCTACTCTGGCGCCTCAAGCGTTGTAAATTAGTTATTGAAGTTACACCAGGAGCACTTCAGCTTAACCCTCTACAGACTTTGGATTACAAATTACAAAGGAGTGACTTTAGCTAGCGAAGAAAGAACATTCATGGACTAAGTATTTTAAAGTGAGATCTCACGTATAGCCTTTAAAGTAAGGGGAGCTCCCAGGTATAAATATAATTGTATATATTGTTTCATATATTGTCTCAAATTGGGATGACAGCACAATTTCTGTGATCACCTGTTTAAATATTTTTCAGTAAAAGATATTTCTGATTAACTATCCAGTTGTGTGGCGTACTGCTTTTCCCCACCGGGTGGACCAAGTGTATCCTGAGTTCATAATACAGGTATTTTACATTGTCTCATGTTATACTGTATTGTATTGCACCACAGCTGTGCCAAGGGGATTGAGTCAAGTTAGTGGGGTTTCTTGGTAGAAGGCAGGCCCAATTCAAACCAGCAGCTCCTTCGGGGGTCAGTGCTACACTAGAAAATGGTGGATATATAATATGGGTTGATTCATGCAGATGCCCAGGTAGGTTTGGATTACGAAGGCAAGTCCATAAGTGTAGAGGTTTCTTAAATGGTATTCCTCAAACCCCTCTCCAATTATGCAAGCTATGAATACAGCTGCCCTAAAAACAATGACTGGGCTTTGTCTAGCAGATCTTCCTTATCAGGGTAAATAGATTGATTATGTACAACTTAAACGCTTCTATTCTCATTTCATTACCTTAGGTCACCTTTTAGGAATTTGAAGATTTATGCATAAATAGGATGGATCACACCCATATGATTTCTTAACTTTATACAGTAATACTTTACTATCCCATTTTCTCCTGAAATTTAACCTTTTACACCAGTGAGTGTGAAAAGGAATTGGGACACTCATTCCATGTTGATGATTGGGAGAAGTCCTTCTCCCTGACCTTTAAAACAAGCATAGCGAGCCAAACCCAAGAAGGGAATTACAAAATCTTGACCAAATGGTGCAGATGTCCTTCTATGCTGCACAAAATCTTCTCTTTGGTCTCCAACCTGTTGGTGGAAGTTGTTGCTTTATGAATTTATGTGAAATCTCCATTAATAGCTGTAAAATATGGTAATTATGAATATATTTAATTTAGAGTGATATCTATTTGGATGTAACATAGCTTCCTATGTCCTGTTATACAGACGATTCGGTGCCTACGCTTGTTTATCTAAACAATGAGACCCAAAACGTAATGTTCTACAAATATTCACTTCAAAGAATCCCTCGTTTAGATATGCAATGAGGGTGGCCAGCCCGTCGTCAATACTTAACTTCCCTGAAAATGTCATGTACCTACAAGTGAAATCTCCCACTCAAAATAGTCGGTGCCAAGGATTTGCATTAAAGGGGGCTGACTTATGCAAAATATAGGGATTGGAGATTTAGCCAATCCTTAACCAGGAATAGGGAGGCCCACCAAGCAGAGATACACAATGCCAACCAATGAGGCATCCGCCTGTAATGATATACACAGACTAGATGGGAGGGTACACACTCTGGTAGAGTAGTCACCAGAATGGAACCTTTGTGGGCAGTAGCATGGTAACTATGGAATATCTCCATTGTATTGGTATCTAAATGTTTTTCATGTCTTTTCTGTCCTATTGTTTGTAGATTAGTGTTTTGAGTATTATACTCTGTAATCCTTCATGTAATCCATGATTTTTACACTTTTCCTGTACAATAGATAGTTTTCTGTGTATTAGTTTAGGCCTCCTTACTATTTACCAATACATTTTTATTATTGTGTTAAAACTTTCACTCATGGTCAAACAACTCTCATTAACCCAAATCATATCTGAGAGATATTAAATCTCAAATACAACTTACGGGTAACAACGTGCGGGGAAGAAGTAGTAAAAAAGCGCTGGATTGAATTTTCGAATTCCTCCGGTGCTCATTCAGCCTTTTCTCCAATTTTTGCAATCTGTAGATCCTTCCCAGATGCTGTGGGACTCACCTCTCCTTTTTATCCTCACCTGTCTTTTCCCTATCCATCCTTTTTTAACTATGTGTTTTCTACAGTCTTTCTGCACTCACTGGATGCACTTTGGTATTTGTTTGTCTTATAAAAGAAGCAGCTGGCAACTCAATAACATCAAGCGTATTTATTTTCAAGCCTTCACGGTGAACTGTACAGTCAGCAGCAGACTAGTTTTGGCGATAAACCTTGTTCACAGCACTTTGTTTTATCCATTGTAATACTTTTGTATTTGAAGTAATGTTATCATTCTTGATGGGAGAGCATGCTTCTCACCTGTGCACCCTGTTTCTGTTCCAGTGAAGTTAAAAAGGTATATAAATAGTAAAACAATAGGATATAAAATATGTTTCAATGCTTATCAACTTTATTTAAAAACTTTTCAAACCAAAATAATTTAATTTGAAATAACAATGTTGTAAAAGCATATATTTGCAAAGAACAGACATACTTATTAAAATATTAAAATTATAATTAGATAACCTTGTAAAAAATCTATGTATTTTATTACCATTGCACTTGCCCCTTCAAAGTTTTAGACCATGGCTCTTTAGGCCTCATGCACATTGGTATGGTATATTGTAAACACTGTTTTCTCTGAACAGGAGAAAATCAATGTTAAAAGCTCACCTAAACAGCGTTTTTTCAAACCAGTTGAGACAAATTTAGCAGCTTTTGGTGTTTGGGTGTCTACTTATTTAATTGGCCAGAATTTTTATTTATTATGGCCATTTAAATTAATAAACGCTATAGTGTAAAGGCGCTCATTTGTGTTTAGATGCGTTTAGTTATGTTTGCTGTTTTAGGCTTGATTCACACCTATGCATTTTTAGTGCTTTTTGCATTTTTCAGATTTGCTCTACAGAATGTGTTCCATAGTAAACCATGTTAAATGGGCTGTAGTGCAAATCTGCAAAATGCAAAAATCACTAAAAATGCATAGGTGTGAATCCAGCCTTAGGCCTGATTTACACTTATGCAGGTTGCAGTTTGTAAATTGCAGGGGCATTTTACATTTTTCAATACATGCTTTTCATCCATTAAAGTCTATGGAACCAAAAACCAGAAAAAAGTTCCTGGCCCTTTACATAAAATGCACAGATGTGAACAACATCCATAGGAAACCATGTTAAATGGACTATAGTGTGTTTCTGCAAAACTGAAAATGCGCTAAAAAATGCATAGGTGTGAACCAGGTCTCATGCCCAAAAGCTCATCTCCTGAACGTGATTCTTCTGCATTCAAGAGAAGGAGCTTTAAAAGCCTATGGCCCCTTTCACATGGGCGGTCCGTTCAGGTCCGCCTGTCAGTTTTTTTAGGCGGACCTGAACGTACACTCCATAGACCTCTATGGAGAGTCGGATGTCAGCGGTGACATGTCCGCTGACATCCGATCCGAAAAAGTGTGACGGAGGAAAAAGCTATTTTTCCATCCGTCATCGGATCGTATGACGACGGACTCTACGGTCCGTCGTCATCCGATCCCCCATTAGGCGGCGCTCTGACAGGTCCGTCCCTGCACAGTGTGCAGAGACGGACCTGTCATCTTCCTGCTCAGCCGAGATTGCTCCGGCGATCCCCGCTGAGCAAGCGGATATGCATGGGGCGGATCAGCACTGATCCGCCCCGTGTGAAAGAGGCCTTAGTGGGCATGGACCCATAGGGATTGATTTACTAAAACTGGAGAGTGCAAAATCGGGTGCAGCTCTGCATGGTATCCAATCAGCTTCTAATTTTAGCTTGTTCAAATAAGCTTTGACAAAAAAAAAAAACTGGAAACATTGGTTTCTATACAGAGCAGCACCAGATTATGCCCTCTCCAGTTTTATTAAATCAACCCTATAGGCTTTTATTAAGGTGCGTTCAGGGGCTTAGGCAAAAAAATGGCAAAAGCCCCAAAAACTTCAATTTAGGAGCAGCAGTGTGCATGAGGCCTTAACCTAAAACTGATTGTCACCAACCTTTTTTGAACTGTACAGCTACTAAATAAACTATACACTTATTATGAATGAAGATTTGGTTGTATGAACGGATCCTCATATTTTACTGTTATTAATACTGAGATATGGTATATATATTTATTACATTTTTCTACAAAAATTTTCATTAATAACAAACTATTTACAAATGACAGAAACCAAAAATATAATTAACAGAAAAATAGACATCAATAAACTGATCTTGCAGGTCTTCAGTCACATCCCACCACGGGTGGCTTTGGAATGTAACGTCACTTATGCACTAGCGCGGTGCCCTGCTGCAGCTTATTTCCAGGGACTTTGCTGTTATGTTAGTTGCCATGTCAGAAGACTGTAAACTTCCATCACCATGCTTTTCTTCGTTTGTTGACCTTGTTTTTTTGATAACTGTCCTTACAGTAATTTTATTATCAGGTGATAACTTCTGTCTGGTTTCCTAAGACCATGGCAACAGCAACAAACAGCAAGATTTAACCTCAGCATCCACCTTGAACAATATCCTCCCCAGAGCGTTTTGTCACTGTAAGGGTGGTGAAAATCTGAAAGCAAACATAATGTTGACATATATTAGAACAGTGAACAGTCTGTCCTTTAATGTAAGCTACTTTGTGTATTCTTACACACATTGACCCTTTTAATGAGCGCTATAAGGTAATCTCATCATCTTTCTTGTTTGTAATCAAAGGGAGGCGTATTACGTGATTGGAAGGAGCCACACTGAGTTTAAGTCCTTTGTTCTTGAGGCGAAAGGCAATTAAGGAGCATTTAACTGTCACACACCAATCAAAGTTAAATGCTTTATAAAAGTGTGCAGCATGAATGAAAATTTATCTCTAAGTGTGCAGAATTATTCAGCGAAATTCAGCAGTAAGCATCAACAGTCACAGATTGAAAACATAGAATGACATGGCTTGCCAAATCATATATTCATCAACCATGGAGGATGTCGCCTAGCATGATGCATGATAGCCTAGGTCTACAATATTCAAATCTACCATCATAATTACTGTGTGTGTGTGTGTGTGTTGGCATGAAATAATCGACATGAACATATGTAAACTGGTTAGAGAGGGCTAAGATAGTCCTTTAACTACAGCAATAAAACAGTTGCTCTTTTTAAGATACTGAATGAGTTAAAAATGTATGTGAGTCAAATTTTGATATGGAAAGCACAACTGCAATATGTCATGCTGCATGGTATAAATTAAAGAGAAATTGCCGTTGTAACAGAGTAATTATAGGGAATCGCATTGTGTCAGCCTATGGTTCTTCAAAGGCTTTAATTAACTATATCAAAAACGTCTTTTGTAAGAGCATCAATGTACTGCATGAACAAGTGCACTGTACAGTTTGTCAGCTAAACATGTTTGATGTCTCTTCATTGAAGCAGCCTCACAGAAGGCCACGGCATCTTTCAATAGCAAAACAATTATGCACATATTTCCATGTCAAAATACAGATAGGGAGGGCAGTTGTAAGCAGAACTCCATGCAAACATAAAAACACTCTCAGCTGAGAGAAATACAGTGACTGCAGGTGCTTATCTCCTTCTAAAAATACTAGTTGCCCGGCTGTCTCTGGTCTCAAGATGTTAACCAACCTGGAAAAAGCATGGGAACTCAAAATTTCCTATTCCAGCACAAATGCCCCCCAATAATCACTACTAGCACCCCCCACCCCAAAAAAAATACTCCTCTACCATATTATTATTATAGTAAAAACCCTCATTCCTCCCTCTTATCACAAATCCTGTTCCCCCATCCCTCCTCCCAACACAAATCCCCCCAAATCACCACTTCTAGCACACCTCATCCCCCTAGAACAGTTCTTAACCCCTGCCACCCCCCAAATTACCCTTTTCAACATCAATCTCCTCCCCCTCAATCTCCTAGTGGTGTCCCCCCACCTCACATGATACCACAGTGCCCAGGGCAGCCGCTCTTCCTGCCCATCCCTTGTCCCGGCCCTGCCCAGCATACTCAAGCAAAGAAGAGATCTGTGCTGAGCCACAAGGGGGTTGGAGAGCAAGGCTGAGCTGACTTGTGCAGAGGACTAAACTGCTACAAGGAACTAGAAAGGGTCCTGAGAGCTGCTGAGAGCACTGAGCATGTACCAAACCAGAGAGATGCCAGGGTGTGGCAGATCATTATAGGGCACAGCCACAAAGAACAGTGTTCAGAGCTGCTGAATGGTGTTCAGAGGTTCTGTGAGTGAAACTGCAGACTGCAGAAGTGAGAGACTGGCAAAGGGGAGCTACTGTGGCAGAAAAATACAAGGCAGGGCCATACACAGGCAGGGAACCTGAGCCACAGAGAGGGGGGATCTCTATGCCAGCTAAGACCAAAGTGTGCACATCCAGGCCTATAGGGGACTGCAGGAGACCAATACTGTATTTGTGGTGAGAGGCCACCCATTGTTTCTGACACTTTGCTGACACCCTTATTTGAGTGCCCCCACAGGTGAATCATGGCCCCAGCATTGGCAGACTGTTTATGAACCCACTGGTTAGTGGCTTAGGCAGAGCCCCTTACATTTGTGTTCAATTCTAAATTCATTAGTGAACTTGTATTGTTACTGTTCTGTTGTTCAACTTCCCTGCAGGCTTTTGTTTATTAAAGCATAAAGTTCTACTTTAATAAAAGCCTGCAAGTGTGTTAGTACATTTGGGTTCAGACAAGGTAGCTCATCACTGGGGAACAGCAGAAGGACCTATTTATCCAGCAGCAATTTGGGGAGTAGCTCTAAATATCTTCAACAAGCTGATTAAATGTCAAAAGTAGTTTTCAATCTTTTAAATCTGCAGCTTTCAGTAACCTCCCTGGCGGTATGATTATGTCAGATTTTTGAGTCTCAAAATGGTACATTGTTTTGAATAGAAATTTGGCGTTTTATATTGTAGGCCTGGAATTCTTAGTAATAACACACTTAAATCTGTCCAAACAAGAATATAGTAGACATCCTGGGTATGATAAAGTTTGAAACACGAAATCATAAATTATAAAATAAATAAATAACTATAAATAATAAAAAATAAAATTAATTTCCCCACAAATCACTATCGCTCAATTCTGCAAGTGTTCTAATTTATTATTGCTGTTTTCTAGCTGGTCTAAATCCGCTTTTGACCTAAAGGGACACTTTTTGGTTGCCATGGATAATCTCAAGTTTCCAGGCAGAAAGAACAGTATATATATATAATATAAAGGTGCAGGCAGGACACTGGACAAAGCACTGGGGACAAAAGGGATGTGAAATGATTTCATACAGTAATGTAATCTGTAAGATTACAGTGTTATGTTTTTTGTACTTTTTGAATTTTCCACCGGGCTCCGCCCCCATGCGTCGCAGGGAATGGAGCCCGGAACACAGGACATAGGGCAGATGATCCGCCAGAGGACACAGCGGGGGGGGGGATGGGACATCGCAGGATCCTGGTGACAAGGTAAATATGTTGTAACAGGATTCTGCAATGCAATCCCAGATGTGGCTCGGGGTTATCGCTAATGGTGCTGAAATTTAACCCCGAACCACACTCAAGATTACCGCCAGGAGGGTTAAAATAATACATTGTGATCCCTTGTTCAGGCACTTCCTCTTATAATCTGACAGTGTTCTGTTCCTACCTCCCTATTGGTTTCTTGTCTATCATGTGTGTTAATAATGGAGATTATATAAGCAGATTTTCCAGTACACATTACGCGGATATGTTCCTCCATTATCACCACTAAGAACCCCCCCCCCTCCCCCAGAGTAATGATGTGCAGCCAAAGCAGCAGCCCATGAACGTAAAAAATGCTGTCAAAAGACTTCAGGAGATCTGAAGCACTCAGATAAAAAAATAAATAAAATGTTAACAAAAGAATAAGTCCTTATGCACACTGAACGTTTTTAACACTTCTGTTAAAGGCGGTTGGCATTTTTTTTTCCTGTCTCTTAACAACCCCTGCATGTTAGTCTATGTGTCCATGCACATATAGGCGTTTAGAGGCAAGAAAAAGAAAATTGCTTAACGAGTGTAAACGCATCTAAACACGCATTAATGCTAGCGCATCTATTGCTAGAGCATTATTTTGTTTCAATAAAATGAATTAACACTCAAGTAGCTGATACGCCTAAACACGTCTAGATGCCTTTACAAACATCAAGTTTTTTTTGGGGGGGGGTTTAAAAATGCTGCTGCCAAGAGAAAAGTAATTTAGGAGAAAAAGCCCTGTGTGCATGAGGTCTTAGGCTCCGTTCACACCTAGGCATTTTGAATGTACAATCACAGCAAAAATTGCAATGTCAGACGCTCCTGGCTCTGTGCATGGTGCAATTATAAAAACACTCCACTAAAAAACACAAAAACGCTAAAAGAAATTTGCTGCAGCAGCTGTTGCTGCGTTATGCTCAGGTGTGACTGGAACCTAAGAATATTTCGTAAGAAAATACCTCTTTGCTTTTGTTTATTATACACAGTGCTTAAAGAGCAGCTCCGCCCCCCAAAAAAAAGCACTGTAACTGCTGACTTTTACGCCCAAATCTATCCCTCAACCCCTGAGCATTGCTGGAGAGGTTGCGGCCTTCGTGGTACGCTGTTGCACCTGTGGTGGGAATGCCCCATAATACGACCTTTCTGGGCCGATATTCAGGCTCAGGTAAAGGAGATATTGGGCCTAAATCTTCCTCTCTCCCCATTTCACTACCTCTTGCACATCCCTTCCCTACCAATTAGCCAATACAGGAAGAGTGCAGTGCCTCATCTTTTGAATGCGGCGCTTGATTCCTATATTCTGGAAGAGAACCCAGATTCCTGACAGAGGGGAGTGGATCCGTAAGGTAAATTAAATCAGGGAAGCGGAAGAATGAATAGCGACCTGCAGAGGGTCATCTTGGACGGATTAAACCTCTGACCCAGGGCAATTGTCATCTAGTTTAGATCTGGCACTGCTTAGACACCGGAACCAACCTAGCCAGACGTGAGTCGGGGCATAACTGGCATATGGGTGGGATGTCTTCCTTCCCCAGGTACTCTTTCTCTTTGGACGGCAGAGGGCTAGATCTGGTGCGGAGGGGGGTAAACTCAATGCGAGAATACAGGTATGCTCATATTTCCTCCTTTTTTTTTTCTCATTCTTTCTTCTTCCCCTTCTTTTCGCTCTTTTATTTTTGTATACAGTGTTTAAGACTGGGGGCTTCGGGCCAATATGTCATTAACATAGCTCGACTTACAGTCCTAGTGCTTTTGCCACCGCGGGGGAGGCCACCCTTTTATTCCCCACCGGTGACAATCTTTAGCCTCCGGGGGGCCTTGGTCGTGGCGTCGCGCCGGAGGTGGTTGTCGGAGGCTGTTTATGCCCCTCACCTCTGGAGTCAGTGCCGCTGGGCTACCCCGTGATTAACTAGATGGTTCGATCAATGTCCACTTGCCTAGTCCTGGCTTTCGGGCTCGCCTGCTACGCCAAGACCGGATAAGGGCTTTAAGCTACAATTGTTGTTGTTATTTGTATTGTTTGTCTGTTCTTGAATCTGTCTATTACACATGCCTTTTTGCATCTAAGGCTTGTGATATACTGAAATGCTCGTATATTTGTTTTCTTTTACTAATAAAAATAGATTATACAAATAAAAAATACTTGACATCCAAGCCATATTCCTTGGAAGTTAAAACCTTTTGCAGTGCTGAACTCCCATTAGCATAGGCAGAGAATAAGAGCGCTCAGCTTTAACACTTTTTAATAAATTGTGGCCCTGGGCACTGCTCTGCAATGCCACTCACCACATTAGATGTCAGTTCTGACCTTGCCTAAGAGAGAACTCTTAAGCAAGGCCGTCAATAAAAGCGACAAATTGCTCTAGCTGGCATTAACTTTTCTGAAATTTCTTCTACGGCTGGATTTTATAATTTGGAAGCAATATTCTTTCTTCAGATAGCAGGCTCAGTAGAAGACTTCTAATGAGGAATATTGCTGCTAGAATTCATCTGTTTTGATCTTATGTAATGGCAAGTTCTAGGAGCGCTGACTTTATGATCTCTTCTAAATTAAAATACCTAAAGCGGAACTAAACTTTGTTGGCAGGGTTGAGCTTTCACCATAATCTGCAAGTATGCACAGCATACAACAGGAAGTTAAAGGAAATATCTCTAAAATATACAGGGATATAATCTTAGACATTTGTCACTGGAAATACTGTTCTAGTTGGAGGATTTTCGTTTTCCTCCAGTTCTGGTGACACCTGTTAAATTTTGAATTACCCATCACTTTTTGTCCCACTGACAAGGGTCAGCAGTTCAAACAGAGAGGGAGAATTTTCAAAATAGGGTGACAGACAGCATTAAAACCCCAAAAGCTGATTGGCCATGTGCTGATTACATACATTCTCCCAAGAACAAAGAAAAAAACTCTCTAGCAATACACACCAAACTGAGCATGTGCAACTTGCCCCCAAGGCTCTGTTCTATCAGGAAATGGTTTGGGGACTGTGGAAGAAGGGGAGGATCAGAGAAGACAGGATCAAACAGTCTTTTTACACAATGCAGAGGAATAACCCCTTAGGTTCCACAGTGAGTATAACAAGCATGCTTTACTGCATATACAGACTGATTTTAATGTTGTGAGTTTAGTGAGTTCACTAACCTAGTCCGGCGGACAATCCGCTGGCCTTTCCGAGGGGGGACTTGCCCACACACGCCCGGACTTCTGAGCGTTTGACTTGCCCACACACGCCCGGACTTCTCCGGCGGACAATCCGCGGGAAAAAGTCTGCGGGACTTTTGAAAATGAATGAGCGGCAAGTCCGTTCATTTCAAAAGTCCGGCGGACTAGCCTACTAACGGCGGGATTGTCCGCCGGACTGCCAAGTCCAGCGGATAATTTAAAAAAAAAACGTAAAACCTAGTCCGCTGGACATTTGGCGCCAAAAAGTCCGCCGGCGCCCACACACGAGGGGATTGTCCGGCGGACTCGAGTCCAGCAGACAATCCCGCGGGATAGTCCCTTCGTGTGTACGCGGCATTAGTAACACTAAGACAAATACATGCTCCCAGGCTCCACCTATACTCCTGAATAAACTGACTGTGTAACTGCTTTGTATGTAATCATGCTTATGACAAATTATTAGGATGAAATGACTGTCAAGGTACAGTAGTTTGAACACCCTAATTAGACTTCTATGGCAGATACTGTCCATATGCTTTACGACACCACATATCTTGGTTATGGGGCTGCCTGTAAGATGAATGGTCTACAGGCAGCTGTTCTCAGTAGCTAGGTCTTATCATGAGCTCAGTTTGACAATAAACACATGAAATAGCAATGATAGGAGAGGAACACACATACCTCTGCACATACTGGATGGATTCCTATCGTGCTGTCCAGCTGCTCTTTTGTGAGGCCACATTTTATTGCTACTGCAAATCCTTGTGTGATCTCTCCAGCATTAGGTGAAAGGACATGGAAGCCAACCACTCGTTCCTATAACGAAATGCAGTGGGTATGACCTTTAAACATTGTTTCACCATCAGCATGTAAAAAAAGGCGACAGTAACAACCACGTACATAATATTGTAATACATTATATAAACCCATTCATAACATTTCTTCTATTTATGAAAAGTGGATTGAATGTACTGGCTCTATATAGAAGTCACACAGAAGATTTCCCATGGGGTTCCTTCAGCATTATTTTAAACTCTTTCTAAGAAAGCTGCCATTGCTGACCTTAATTTTAAAATGAAAATTTTAGCTGCTTGGTTTTACTGACCTGGCTTTAATACTTTCTGACTCACTAACCTGGAATAATTTTACAGAAGTCAGAGCAAAATCAAGTATATTTATATGCAAACTAATTCTGGCTCAGTGACTTAGAGGGTTAGCATGACAGTCGGGAAACTAGACGCAAAAGTCAGCAATGGCAGCCTATATGTTTCTGTAGGGTATCCATTAAAGGGAAACTATTGTATATTTTCAATGACTACAAAAGTATTATTACTGTGCAATTTATGTTAAAGCAATATTTATGGTTTACATTTGTACATGCTTATTGCTCGATACGTGTCATCATATTTTGCCCTTCATTTAGTTGTTTCTAGACCACACAAGTGCAATTAGCTTTTTTTGCTAAATTACTTTTAACATAGGGTATTTGAAGAGCTGTTTTAATTTTAACCAATTTGGCAGGCTCAAACTTTCACTAAAGCCCCTTTCACACTGAAGTGTTTTTCAGGCGCTACAACGCTAAAAATAGCGCCTGTATAGCACCTGAAAAAAGCGGGTCCTTTCACTCCAGTGCGAAAGCCGGAGGGCTTGCACACTGGATCGGTGCGCTAGCAGGACGGTAAAAAAAAGTCCTGCTAGCAGCATCTTTGGAGCGGTGAAGGAGCGGTGTATTCACCGCTCCTACCCATTGAAATCAATGGGACAGCGTGGCAATACCGCCGGCAAAGCGCCGCTGCAGCGGTGCTTTGCGGGGGGTTTTAACCCTTTTTCGGCCACTAGCGGGGTTAAAACTGCACCGCTAGTAGCCGAATACCGCAGCTAAAACGACGGTAAACAGCGCTAAATATAGCGCTGCTTTACCGCGACACACTCACCGCCCCAGTGTGAAAGGGGCCTAAGAAGAAGGAACTGTAAAGTACATTCACTGTGTTAAATTACTAACCAGAACACACAGGGGTTGATTTACTAAAACTGGAGCGTGCATAATCTGGTGCAGCTGTGCATGGTAGCCAATTAACTTCTAGCATTAGCTTGTTCAAATAAGCTTTGACACAAAACCTGGAAGCTGATTGGTTTCTGTGCAGAGCTGCACCAGACTGTGCACTCTTCGGTTTTAGTAAATCAACACCACAGTGTTCATATAGTATAATAGTTACAGTTGGCTACACCAGTGTACACAAATAAGTGTACATAACAGTGCATCCGGAAAGCATTCACAGTGCTTCACTTTTTCCACATTTTGTTTTGTTACAGCCTTATTCCAAAATAGATTAAATTCATTCTTTTCCTCAAAATTCTAGAAACAATACCCAGTAATGACAACGTGAAAAGAAGTTTGGATGCACTGTAGACACACAAAAATGATTTGCATTAATATGTTTTTTTACATGAATATGAACCTAAAAAGTACTTGAAAGTTGCTGAAGTGCACAAATCTTACGGTGCCTGGAAATACCTGTGTTATCCTATAAATGATCCTAAGCAAATGCTGAATTTAGGCAGTTAACTTCACTTATGCATTAAAGAATATGTAAACCAAACATTTTATATTCTTGATAAGTGTCTGCTGTATCGTACTTGTATGAAAAAGCATCCTGTTCTCTTTGTATTGCTTCCTTTGTGTGAAATCCCTGGTGTTCCTGCCAGTTTCTCTGCTTTTCTATTAAAAAAAAAAGACCACACTAGACATGAGAGCACAGCATGGTCAGCTTTAAAGCTATGCTCGGGACTTAGCCTGCTCTCCTGCAATGATCAAACTTCTGCTGACACCCCCCTCCCAGCACAGCCATTCACTGGGAAGCTCAGTGTGCTGCTGTTTCTCACCCCCCAGCTCTCTTAGTTTCTTAATGCAGCAGAGAACAGAGGGTGTGTGATCACAAAAAAGTAAAAAAAAGGTATTTATATATATATATATATATATATATATATATATATATATTTTTTTTTTTTTTATATGTACAATCAAATGTATTGCCTTTCATTTCTATTTTAAATGGAATGGGTTGTTTTACAAGGTGAGGATTTAGCTATACTTTAAATAAAAATAAAGGGTCTGCTGCCATACTCCCCTCCTCTCTGAAGCTGTTGCCAGCAGTAATTGCCTTCCACCAATAGATGTTGCCAGGGCTAAATGACATCCAATATCATATCCAATTCCTGTGAAGGCACGTTTTCATGAACCATCCACATAAGGCAATGGGGTTGATATACTAAAACTGTAGAGTGCAAAATTTGGTGCAGCTTTGCATAGAAACCAATCAGCTTCCATTTTTTTTTTCTCAAAGCTTAATTGAACAAGCTGAAATTAGAAGCTGATTGGCTACCATGCACAGCTGTACCAGATTTTATACCAGATTTTGCACTCTTTGGTTTTAGTAAATCAATAAGGGGAGGTATTCCCATGGCACGCTGCATGCTCTTATTTAACCAGTAGCTGACCGCCGGCTTTCTATTGCGGGACAGGCGGCGCAGCTCTCCGGGCGGGAGGGTGTCATATGATGTCCTCCCCTTCCCGGCCCTCCAGGGAGCGCGCGTGCGACCGCCATGTCACTGGGCACCCGATGCGCGTGCCCAGCAGCCGCGATGTCCGCCGGGCACCCGCGATTGCCCGGTAACACAGCGGGACCGTGGATCTGTGTGTGTACACACACAGATCCACGGTCCTGTCAGAGGAGAGGAGCCAATGGTGTGTTCTCAGTACAGAGAAACACCAATCGGTCTCCTTCCCTTGTGAGTCCCCTCCCCCCACAGTAAGAATCACTCCCAGGGAACATATTAACCCCTTCAGCGCCCCCTAGTGGTTAACCCCTTCCCTGCCAGTCACATTTATACAGTAATCAATGCATTTTTATAGCACCAATCGCTGTATAAATGTGAATGGTCCCAAAAAGTTGTCAAAAGTGTCCGATATGTCCGCCGCAATATCGCAGTCACGATATAAATCGCAGATCGCCGCCATTACTAGTTAAAAAAATAAAAAAAAATGCTATAAATCTATCCTCTATTTTTGTAGACGCTATAACTTTTGCGCAAACCAATCAATATACGCTTATTGCGATTTTTTTTACCAAAAATATGTAGAAGAATACGTATCGGCCTAAACTGAGGAAAAAAAATTTTTTTTTTATATATTTTTGGGGGATATTTAATATAGCAAAAAGTAAAAAAATATATATTTTTTTTTAAACTCGTCCCTCTTCTTTTGTTTATAGCGCAAAAAAAAAAAAAAAAACCGCAGAGGTGATCAAATACCACCAAAAGAAAGCTCTATTTGTGGGGACAAAATGATAACAATTTCATTTGGGTACAGTGTTGTATGACCGCGCAATTCAAAGTGTGACAGCGCTGAAAGCTGAAAAATGGCGTTGGCAGGAAGGGGGTGAAAATGCACTGTACTGAGGTGGTTAAAGGGACAACTGTATTGGGAAATTTTCATATCCAAAGTAAAGAACAATCAATTTAGAAACATTTTATAAGCACAATGACTACCATTCTTTGCAGGTTTATATACAAAAAAACGATCTCACAAGGAATCATGAGAACATGAGCAATAAAGCAACAAATCAACTTGAATACCTTGAATATGGAATATAGAAATGTCATGCTTACACAATAAAATTAGCATAAAAAGTATGTGCAGTAACTTATAGCAACTATGATAGATGATTTTTAATGATCGCTGTTGGCTTATAAGGAATTTGTTGAAGATTCACTGTAGAGCTCTGTAATAAAACTAAAGAAATACTAAAATAAAACATATTAAATAATTTCTAATTGCTGGATAGGAGTGTTTAGATGTCAGTGGATCCCTTAAAAACTCACTTTCACTGTAGGGAGATGATATTTGCTCTCTCTGAGATGAAGTCACTATATGTTAAATGTCTAGTTTTTAAGGCAATCACTATCTCAGTTATCTAGCACATAAGTCTATTTGTTTTATAGGGGTCAGCAGCCTTCACAAGCCAGGTTAGTAGAACTGATGCTATTCTGCTGCCATTCATCATCTTTATGATTATGGCCTGTCGCATTACCATAGTCAATACAACACAGGTGAGTGGTGCAAGGTGACAGCCGCCATCCAAGGAGAATGGTTATTTCAATTCTTATTTGCCATGGATATCAGATGTGGAGGGAAATTGGAGGCTCGAAGTGACAATGATGGAAAAGTAATCGTGTTATCAGCATATTTTACAGCATGTTTTATTAGAGTACAGACATTAGTCAGTCTCATCATTCAGGAAAAGACAGGCTCTATTCTAATGACAGAGAGATCATAAGCCTCTATTTATAAAATACTTTGGGGTTGATTTACTAAAGACAAATAGATTGTGCACTTTGCAAAGTGCAGTTACCCCCTGCAAGTGCAGTTGCTCAAGAGCTTAGTAAATGAGGTCAAGCTTCACTTTGCAAAGAGTACCCAATCACATGCAGGGAAAATAAAAACTGCACTTGCTTGCACATGATTGGATGATGGAAGTCAGCAGAGCTTCTGCTCATTTACTAGGCTCTGGAGCAATGGCACTTGCAGAATGTAATTGCACTTTGCAAAGTGCACAGTCGGTTTGCCTTTAGTAAATCAACCCCTTTGCATCATAGGCCAAATCTGAACTCCAGGTTTATAAGGGAAAAATGTGTTCAGCTCTGTAATTAATTAAATTAATTGTTTTTGAATATAAGCAGTGTCAGTATCTGAATTAGATTGCTTCTAGAAAGCAGAGCTCAGAGAGGGGAAGGGAAGAAGCACAAGGATCCAATTACATGTATTGCAGTGCAAGAAGCATTCTGATTGGAGAAGAGGGCAGAGAGATTAGCCCATTAGTGTGCTGCTTCTATTTTCACAGTCTAGTGACAGAATGTGGGTAGGGAGAAGACCATAAAGTGAAAGTTAAATTGCAGAAAAGAAAGATCAAGTCCCCTCCTTTACCAGACAGGACTATGCAGTGGGGCAGAGATTTGTTGGGCTGGCTATAGATTTACAGTTTTTTTTTTTAAATCTGGCTGATTGAAAGCTGAAAAAAAAAAAACATAACGGATTCCCCCATCCACACAAGTGAGGTGGATGGAAAAATCCTCCCTTCTGTGTCATTGTATTCTGACAGTGGGACTGCTCTGTTGTCAGAATACACTAATCGACGTCCGCAGCCAATTGGCCATTACACTGATCGACAAAAGTTTTCCAACATTCCCGTTGGACAGAAGTCGATCATTAGATTGACTTCTGTCGAGTGAAATCGACGTGGATAAAAATTCGGCTGGTCCCTGCTGAACCTGCCAAATACTGATCCATTTATAGCCAGCTTAAATATCAGGACATAATGGGCTAATAAAAGGACAAAGCAAATAAAGGGACTGGAGGACCTCAGTTATGGGGAAAGACTACAAGCATTTAACGTATTCTCTCTGGAGAAGACATGCTTGGGAGGAGATATGATAGCGATATACAAATACCTTACTGGTGGTGACCCTAGCATAGGGAAGAAACTTTACAGTGGGAGGAAGTTTGAAAAGACACATGGCTATTCAGTGAAACTGGAGGAGAAGCCGTTTAACCTTAAACTGGGTAAAGGGTTCTTTACTGTCAAAGTGGTGAGGATTTAGAACTCCCTTCCACAAGCAGTGGTATCAACAGGGAGTAGTTTCAAAAAACGTTTAAATGGGCATCTTAACGATCAAAACATACAAGGATATGGAATTTAATATGGACATACACACACACACACACAGGTTCAACCTTAACTACTATGTAATAACTATGTAATGTATGTAAATAGAAATTCTTTGTCAGGTAGAACAGCTTTTATATATGTTTTTTATCTGTGTATTTAGCTGTTTGCATGGAGTGCAACTGTAAGGGATAGCAATGTAAATTCTCATGAAAGTCTCATTGTTAACCACTTGCCGACCGTCGCATGTACATATACGTCGGCAGAATGGCATGGCTGGGCGAATGGGCTTACAAGTACGTCCCTTTGAATTTGCCGCCGTGTGGTCACGTGCACGCTGCCCCCGCTGCGCGTGACCCTGCCGGGAGCCCCATGCGTAGGATCGCGGGTCCCGCAGACTCGATCGCCGCGGGGATACCCGCGATCATCTCACAGAGCTGAAGAACGGGGAGATGCTAATGTAAATAAGCATCTCCCCGTTCTGCCTAGTGACACTCTCACTGATCAGTGAAGTGTCATTTGTAGCCATGCCCCCTAACAGTTGGAATCACTCCCCAGGACACACTTAACCCCTCCCTAGCCCCCTAGTGGTTAACCCCTTCACTGCCAGTGTAATTTTTACAGTAATCAGTGCAATTTTATAGCACTGATTGCTGTATAAATTACAATGGTCCCAAAAATGTGTCAAAAATGTCCGATTTGTCCGCCATAAAAAATTACTAAAAAATTACTATTAAAAAAAAAATTATTAATAAAAATGCTATAAAACTATCCCCTATTTTGTAAACGCTATAACTTTTGCGCAAACCAATCAATAATCGCTTATTGCGATTTTTTTTACCAAAAATATGTAGAAGAATACGTATCGGCCTAAACTGAGGAAAAAAAAAGTTTTTTTATATATTTTTGGGGGATATTTATTATAGCAAAAAGTAAAAAATAATGCTTTTTTTTTTTTATTTATAGCGTAAAAAATAAAAAACGCAGGGGCGATCAAATACCACCAAAAGAAAGCTCTATTTGTGGGAAAAAAAGGACGTTAATTTTGTTTGGGAGCCAAGTCGCATGACCGCGCAATTGTCAGTTAAATCAACGCAGTGCCGAATCGCAAAAAGTGGTCTGGTCTTAAGCCAGCAAAATGGTCCGGTCTGAAAGTCGTTAATAAACACACCACGGGTTCTTAATCTTAGATAAAATCTCCTCATTGTAACCCCAATTAAGTTCTTCAGCTATACTGTATACGGATGTGCTAAGAAGCCAAAAAGATCACTTTCTGCAGAGATAAAGATATTGTCACATACATGAGCGCCATCTGTTTTCTGTGGTTGTAATTTTTACCTTATGTTAACCAATTCCTTGGTTAACTAGTTACCAGGCAATGTTCACGTTTACCAGCTGAACCAATAAATTGATTTTGTAAAGTGCAATTTAAAGGAAATCTGGAGTACTTTTTTTTCATATAGTTAAATTATGTTTCATACCAAAAATGAAATGCTTTAAAATTGTCCTTTTATTTAATTGTCAGTTAAGTGTCAGTTTTAAATTGTGTGTGGTTAATATTTCATAATTGCAGCAAGAAGATGGTGAGCTTGAAGCTACGTTTCACTTTTATAAAAGCTTATTTACTTGTATAATTGAATAACAGTGAATAAACCTGAACAGGTGATTGACAACAAAACAATTGAGACTCAGAGGAGGCAGAGATGGCAATTTTTTAACTAGTCAGTTCACCCAGGCAACCACAATTCATTCAGCAAATGTTTGTTTAAAGTGTTACTAAACCCAGGACCCTGCATTCACTATATCTGGTTTACCACGGTACACAGAGCATGGAAATGCAATAGTTTAAGTAAATAGAAACTTCTAAATATCTTTTTTTCATCAGCAGTATATAGCAGTCTTGTGACTTCTATCAGTGTCTGGTTAAAGCTTGTAGGAGGAGTTTTCAATCTCCTCTGACTGTCCTATAAGACTGCAGGACCCCTGACCCTCTGTCTGGACAGTGCTGATTGGCCCTGTGCTGATCACATGCACTCTCCTAAGAAAAAAAAACTCTCTCAATACACACCAAACGGAGCATGTGCAGCTTCTCCCCTAGCCTCTGCTCTATCAGGAGATGGTTTGGGGACAGTGGAAGAAGATAGGATCAAACAGCCTTTTTACACAATGCAGAGGATTAACCTCTTAGTTTCCACAATGAGTATAACAAGCATGCTTTACTGCATATACAGACTGATTTTACTGTTGTGAGTTTAGTAACACTATACAGTTTGTTTTTGTTCTTTTACTAATAACTAAACAAAACTCATATTGAATATCGGTTTGAAAATGGGTAAATTAAAACATTATATTAAACATAAAATAATTGCATTTTAGACATGCTTATGTCATAACACACCTAAACTACAGCTTGAACAAAATAGTTATAGTGTACCAAATGAAGCACTTCAAGGCACTGTCCAAATATTGAAATGCTAAGATGCAGACTAAAAAAACTCTTTAAAATTATCTAGGGAATTTCTGACAAATATCTTATTCATTAAGTAGATAACAACTCTAGGCAGTTTAATTTAAAGCGGGGTTCCCAGTTAAAAAAAGTAAGCAGCTACAAATACTGCAGCTGCTGACTTTAAATAATCGGACACTTACCTGTCCCAGGGTTCAGCGATGCGGGGGATCGAAGCCCTGCTCGTCTCCCCCTCCGCTCGGTGGTGCTGGCATTTTAACTGTGGGCACTCTGGTTGTGGCTTCACAGCCGGGCACCCACTGCGCATGCACGAGCTGCACCGTCACTGGCTGCGCAATCAGATGATTGACAAGAGGGAGGGGGAAGAGGCAATCTCCCTTCCTGCGCCAAGGGAAGTGACATCAGGAGCACAGGCGCTGAAGGAGGAAGACTACGAAGGACCCCCTAGCAACAGGCATTTAGAGGTGCGTAAAAAAAAATTTCTCCAAATGTTTTTTTTTTTTTAAGCACATTAATCTTTTTTTTTTTTTTATGGTTAATGGTTTCCTAAAATGTATCATTATTATAACAGAAAAATTTGAATAATTATGTTGATCTTTCCTGACAAGTTATGTTACATCTGTAGGATGTCTTATTTGTATTTATAGACTCCTTTGATTTGTTTTACTGGGTATCACACAGCCACCAATCAGACTTGAACTTTCAGTTTCCAATCATCAAAAAATGAGAAATGTGACTGGAGGCTATACGTAGTAATTCCTAATAAATTCATGTGAGTGAGACTGCAACATGCCTTTAGGGAATATTCTACTATGCTATACACTGATTAGAGTGGGAGCATTTAAATTGAGATAGTCCCTTCTCATAACCTGTATGTTCATACTGTCTTGTAGGAAATAGTCTAAAAAGATATACAAGGACTTAAAAATAGCAAACATTTTGGCAACTGTCTCCAATTATTTTTGAATGATGCAATTAGTTGTAGATTATCATATTATAGGAGATATGTCTACTGACAGTATTAATGGAATGACCACCTGACAGGCAGCATTAAATATGCAAACAAGAGGTAGAAATGTATCCCCACACAGGGTAGGCTTTGCCCTGCAATAGATTTAAGCCTAGTACACACTATTGTTTTGCTTAACTAAAAAAAAAAATAGCTTGATAGGAGCAAATGTACTAATAATCCAATGTTAGTACAGCGATCTCCCCCTGCTGAGCTATTGTGTTCTGACAGGGAGACTGTCCCCCCCCCCAGAATACATCGGTCATTGCTTTCAGCCAATGCCGACCGGCAGACCTTTTTCAGTAATGCCCCCTCGACAGAAGCCAGACTGGCCGCTGTACTCCGGTTGGCTGGTTTCTATTGAACCGGCTGATGCCGCCCGATATTCTGCCCGTGTGTACAGCCCTTTATTCAAAGAGTTCTTCGGGCTAAGAAAAGTCCTCTACGGACCAAGGCCCCTAGAGAGAAATGTCCCAGCATTAGCTTAGGAGCAATAAAACCTGGTTTTATTATAAAAATGAACATGAGCACTCATTCCTGGTATCAGGGAAGCATAGCATTTGTTTCTAGCACTTAACACAAAAGATTTAACAGAGTTAATTATGTGCCATTAACATACAGGTAAATTAGGAGATAACACATTTATAGCCATTAGCCCCATTAACCCAACATTAAAAGCCTAGGTAGTTTTCCATGTGCTGTCACCCATAAGCACACAGTCCCTGGTCAATGCAAAATCAGTTATCTAACCTTTACAGTTGTTAAATAATCAATATGGAGCATGTAGTTGACTATTATAACAGAAATCATTTAGCATTCAAAAAAAACCTGAAAATAATTGATTTAAAGTAATATAATAAAAATAAACTGTCTATACATTTTCAAAATTCTTCATATAGATATATTTAGATTGGCATTCAGCGCCATTTCTCGAAAAAATGAAAAACACTTTCAAAGTTATTTTCAATGCCTTTGCTTGTCACCAAAATGCATACAGAATGCTTGTAATAACTGCATAAGCTACAGAGCAGAAAATACTCTATGTATATTTACAGTTTTGCTTCTTTTTTTTTTTAGAACTTAAAGTATAACGCTTGAGATGGCATTGACTATCCATTGACTTGCAAACGTGAAACCTGGGCTACAAATGTACAGCATAACTGATAACAAATAAAATAACCTTCTTTGTATATTTTGTTACACTATTTGAAATTGGGGTTGGGGTTTGAGTTTTCTATAGCCAGTCTCTTGTCAGAGATGCAGGATACCAAACCCTTTACTAAAATTTAGAACTAACCGAGGGCCCTGATGGTAAGTTAATTGATTTGTCAAAGAAACTATAAAGGTAGCCAATTACTAAAGTTATAATGATAATCAGTGACTTGACATTATGGCTTATGCTAGTTATACCTGGGTTGGTAATACACAATGTGGTCAAATCACTAAAGCATAATGCATTTTCATTACTCTGCATTGTTTTTACAATTCAAAGCATTCAACGAGCTTCTAACTTTATCCAGTAAAATACTGTACTTAAAGCAGAACTCCAGCAAAGAATAACAAGAGAAAAATTGGACAAAATAGCCAATGAAAAGATAAATAAAGCATTGTTTGCTAAATTATTCACCTTCAATCCAGAGCTGTCCCCTCAGTACTTCTTTAACACCACTATATTATTTTAGTCTGATATCCAACATCATTTCACCCACTTCCTCTGAGCCCAGGCTGTCTTGGACCCTCCCCAACCCTTGACTTTACATGAGAAAGGAGAGGCAGCACACTGATAAGCTCATCTCTCTGTCAGTCCACTCTTTCCTTTTGCCATATCTTGCCAGCACATGAACTGATGGACTCCTTTTACTGCTTTTTTCCTCAGTCAAGCCCTACTGTACAGGGCCTGAAGGAGGTTGATACCAGGTCAAATTCGGATACTTTCACAGTTTACATTCAGCAAGTAAATTAAATAATGTTTGATTATATATTATATATATGTATTAGTTTGTGTCTTTTATATCAGTCTAGAATTTATCTTTAAAGCCCAACTATCCTTGCAGCGTGGCCCCCCACATTGCAAGAGTTAAATTCTGGTTATGTCGAGTGGGTGGGGGAACTGGCATTATTACTTACCCCATCCCCTGATCCGGGGCTGCAGAATTCTCCCCAAAACTCGTCTGTGGACGTGTGGGCAGGGCTTACTGAACCTAAGTGGGAGCCCTAAGAGAGGTCTCACTAGTGCCCCAAATGGCAGGTTGAGGCTGCCATTTAACACAATGCTGGTGTCAAGGAAGCACTCCACCTTAAAAGTGTCCAATAGAACACAATTACCTCCTTGTAGTTCATGGCACCATTCATATCTCATTACACTCTGTACACGTTAGATTACAGTTCCTCATTATACTTCTTAACTCTTCTCTCTTTTCTTGTACAACATTTTTGAGCCAGTACCGCTGAGCTTGCACTGGACTACACCAGCCCAGTATCCAGTCACTTCACTCGCAGTGACATTGATTTGTAGGTTTCACTTGAATATTAGGGAGCTGAATTTGTACATAACCCGTGCTTATTATCTCCTGAGGCCTCACTCCATCTTCCGTGACTGCCAGGATGAGTCCCTAGGATGCCCCCTGGCGTGATGTCGGACCCATTAGTGGGGTCCCAGTCACTAAGGAAGGAGTCTAAGCACACAAGCTCCATCACTATCAGGGCCTCCATCACCTTTACCAAGTAACCGCTTTTTGACCAGCTGGCTGCACACGACACTAGTACTGAAGTCATTAGCAATGACAATAAATCCTCCTCTGAATAGCTTCACTGCATGCTAGACACTTGTGCTGCATCTTCTATATATTCTCTGTCTCTCTTTGTACCTGGATTAAGCCCTGTTCTTTTCGATATGCCATGCTTGGCACCCCTTTAAGATTGTCCTCAAGTAACTTCAGATCAGGCCAAGTTGAATACCAATAAACGTTCTTTACTGAAGTTGTTTAACTGTAACAAATGAACAGTTCAACAAGTTATCTTCACTACACCTGTGTTCACTACACATTCCTGTACACAATCTTCCACGTGCCCCTTAGTTAGTCCACTGGTGCCCGTGAATGTCCCACAAAGTAGTCAAATTTAATTAGGTTAGAAAGTCCCTTTAAGCCCAAAGCATAAGTCTACATCCCTGGAACCCCGACTGGGTTCCCAACAGGGGGTGGTTTCAGGCATATAGGCAATTACATCCTAGCTCAGCTACTGTTCCTTGAGTGGTGAGACCTGGAACCATACCTCCAGCCATCTTTCTAACTACAGCGCCCCCAAAAAGTGGTTTCCTTCCTCAAAAAGCCAAGAAAACGTGGCCAGCAGAGTTAACCATTACCTCCCAAGGAGTACCACCTCAGCTGGGCAAACACAACTAAACATTGCAATATTCTAACACATAAATCAAACCATAGACAGCAATTGAAAACAACAGAACCCTTTAATAAAACATAAACATGTAACATCCACCTGCTAATAGGGGGTCTCTCTACATCATCACTTTTAAAGCAGGGCTATTAATCCTGCATTTTACATGGAGTGGGCATAAGTGCGACTGAAGCCTTGAGCGGCTTAGAAAGGAGGCTGCAGAACCCATGACTAGAAGGACCATGCTGGAGAAAGGAATTCAATATTTCTCCTTATTCCAGCACCCCTAGACATAGTGAGCATTTAACCCTTGCAGTGTGCACTGCAAGGGTATATTTGTTGTGCCCACTGTTGGGCCAGAAAATGAGATATGAAGCCTTACTGAATAGTTTTTAGTTTGCCAAAGCACCTTGTATAATAAGCAACTGCCATTTTTTAAAATAAAATACTGTGTTCACCTTTTTTTCATCCTATGTTGCATATCATCACTGTTGATCTCCTGCAGCCACTTCATGTCTACATGCATGTTCTTTAGCAACTGCTGTACATCATTTCAGTGGAACATGCTTATTCAATGGCATGGCTACTTGTTGTCTCCATCATAAGAGCAGGTGACAACTCGGAAGAGACATTGGGGGTGCTGTCACCCTATATTCATAGCAGATCACCAGGTGTTATTTTAATGAAAGCTGATATTTTTAAATGATTGAAAACTTTTGAACCTATAATAATGTGGGATAGATTATATGAAATTTTAGTTATTATGATTATATAGTAAATTCATTAAATACAGTAGTGTATAGTATAGTAGAGTAGATTATAGTATATAGTACATTTACTTCGTTTATCACAGTTTGAGTTATGTGTATTCACCTGCATATCAGAAAACACCTATTATGAGAGCTTCTAAAAATTCTGGCTTCCTGACTGTGCCTCGCTTAAGTATTTCTGAGTCAAAATCCTGGAGTAAGCATATAGCACAAGTGTCAGAAAAGTGTCAGTATTCCTTGTTTATACTTGTTCCATGTTAGTGATTGAGGCCGCATTCACATTAGGAACTGTTTGGAATTGTGGGCAGAATCTTCATCATTCTGCCCATAAATTCCAAATCGCAGTAAACCAAGCAACATGCATTTGGGTGTTATTGAAGCCAGAGTATCAACATGACAGCAAGACAACTAGCATTTTCAGGAAAAAAAAGTCAAAATTGGCAGCCTGTTTCTATTATGATAATTTTCCTTTAAGCACTTCTATGCAGAAAACAGTTTCCTGCATCACCAATTCACATTCTGTCATGTATAAATAGGTGACTTTTTAATATAAATTGTATAATATGACATTGATTATACAAAAATCTAGTTATTGTAATGGGATTGCCCCATAAATTGTGATACTCTATTAAGCCTGCCTTCTTCCTACTGATTAAACAATGCATTTAAATATAAACTTTGTATCCATATTAAATATTGACATTAATATCAAACATTTCTACATGGTCATTTTAATTTTAACGGCTTGTATAAAACTAATGAAGCTTTTGATAGTTATAGTCAGCAAATAATTCTTGAGGTTGATAAACTTTATGTCTCTTCAGAAAATTTATTTTTATGCACATTATTTTAATGTAGCATGGGATCAGAAATCCTATCACAACTAGAAAGTTGTAAGAATAGTTACTTGGTTATTTCAAGGTATATGTCATACATTAATTAATGAGCTAGTGAATTAATTATATCTTGGTTTTTATAAAAAAAGAAATTAATAACATTTATAGGTTTTGTCTTAAAGGAACTTTTTTTCATTTTTTGCATACATGTTAAAATTTGCATTTTTAGCTGGGAAATTACATAAAACCACCAAAGATTATATATTTTCTTATAGCAGAGGCCCTGATGGTAGTTGCAATGTTTTATGTTGCATGATATTTATGCAAGTGTTCATAAAATCTAAATTTTCAGGAAAAAATACACAAAAATAAATTTTAGTGCCCACAAACACAATTTAAACCCCAATTTTTTTACAGAATAAAATATGAGTTTGTGTCAAGTAAACAGATACCAAATGTGTTAAGCCTTGAGACTATGCCCCCTAAAGCCTCTAATACCCTCTGCCCCAGCCAACTACAAAACATTTTAGTATATCAATTCAAAAAGTGCCAGGACTACAAGGTGAAAAACAAAGAAAAAAAGCCTAAAAAAAAAAAGGGGGGGGGGATCCACTACATATAAAGACTGGTAAGCGCAACCATAATTTATTTTAGTTTTGAGGATAAAATATACTTCAACCTAATGTTTCCTACACGGAACTGATTTTCTACCCAATTCACCAACAATCCAAATAAAGGACATTACAGGCACCTATGTAGCTAAGAGCAAGTTCAGAATGACTGCAAGGAATAGAAAAAGGCAAAATCTATGGAAAACGTACAATTGTCAGTAGTTGGTAGGTATGAGGAATCTTTGTACTGATTTTTACAACAGCATGGGTAAAAGCAACAAAAAGATAAGCAATACATGGGAATCTATAATCAATGAAGCAATAATTTACCTTTATAAAGCATTATTGATTTTTTTGGGGTTAAATGTCCAAAGTATTCTTAATGCTGTACAATGGCCTATGTATTTTAACTATTGAGAGTTCTGGTTCATATAGTTATCATTTATATTTTAAATAAATGCAACCATAACCCATACAGTCATACAAAATATTTTTATATACAGTATATATATATATATATAGCTATATATAAATATATAGACAGTATACACACATATACAGTATATATATATATATATATATATATATATATATATATATATATATACACACACACACACACACACATGTCATCACTTACATTGTCTTTTATATGGCATATGACTTTAGCATAGCATTTGTTGCTGTCTCTCTCTGGAACTGTCCATTCCAGGGGCCAGAAATAACTGTGATAGACCTGCAAGAGGAAATAATACAGGCTTACAAGATTAAAACTACACACAAAGTAAAAAAGAAAATGTAGATCATGTATTCATTT
>CM053029.1:357232149-357251984 GCA_028564925.1 Lithobates sylvaticus | reverse complement strand
CAGCTTTAAGGAATTCCACATGTGTAGCAATTAGGAATGCAACTGCTAGAAACCGGTTGATATGAACATACAGTATAACGCACAGCAATATATAATGGAACCTACAAAATTCGAAATGGACAGGTCAAGTTTATTGTTAAACCAATATATTATCATATTTTAATTTACTCTAACACAATTCTGCTATCTTTAGCTTTAAGCCTTGCAATACATTTAGGCCACAATAACTGAATTCAGTATTCTCAGCTATGGTGAATTCAGTGGAAAGCCTTGTCTCAGTAAACAGTCAGTAAAATTAGATTCCAGCCATCCAAATTATATTTTCTAACCTGCTTTAGTGGAAAATGACTACTAAAATCTTATTGGTTGCTATGGAGAGCACATACATTTTTCATTCTCCCTAATATAACAATTTACCGATGTGCTGCACAAGTAGTTTCTTGAGTGAAGGCTAGACATTCAAAGCAAAGTAAGTTGTAATGGCTGTAATCTTATTTGTTTGTGTATTCTTTGGCATCATCCAAAGTAATTACTTTAAATTTGCAGCACCTGACAGGCATAACAGATTACTTAAATGTATCACAAACAATATGCGCTGATTGCAGTGAAGTGTAAAATAGGTTTACCAATAAAGCTAAGTATAGATAACAGGAAATGCAGTAAAGTTGCAGTGAAAAAACCTTCCTCTGTTTTAAATCTATACATTCTCTTATTCTTTGCCCAAGGTTAATTCTTGTCCAGGATGCAAATGCTGAGGTAGACGTTTACGCTTTACTCTTTTACAGCTACTGCTGTTAGCAATAACTTAACTATGTTAAAATTTGTTTATGTCAAACTGTCTGAAAGAACTGTAGTATGCCACGTACCCACGATCGGAAATTACGCCAGCAAAAGTCTGATGAGAGCTTTTGGTCGAAAAATGCGACTGTGTGTATGCCTTATCTGACTTTTGCTGGCGGAATTCCAGCCAGCAAAAGATTGAGAGCAGTTTCTCAATTTTTCGGTTGACAAAAGTTTCGATATATTTCGGATATTATGATCGTCTGTACCAATTCCGACAGGCAAAATTCCTACGCATGCTCGGAAGCACTGAACTTAATTTTCTCGGCTCGTCGTAGTGTTGTACGTCACCGCGTTCTTGACGGTCAAAAGTTCAGCAAACTTTTGTGTGACCGTGTGTATGCAAGCCAAGCTTGAGCGGAATTCAGTCGGAAAAACCATCCAAGATTTTTCCGATGGAAAATCCGCTTATGTGTACACGGCATTATGCATAATATTCAACCAGATAATCTCTTCCCATTTTTACTTACCGGAAGAATGAATTTTAGAATCTGAAAGGTTGATACTGACATTATAGACAGTTCTGTGTTTAGGCACTTATTTTAAGGAGACTAAGGCCCGGATCAGGTCTGTCTGTCAGTTTTTCAGGCGGAACTAATCTGAACCTCCATTCACTCCTATGGCAGTGGTGACATGTCTGCTGACAGCCGCTGCTATCTGATCCGATCCTGTCTGTGAAATCCAGATGGATGGTGGTCCGTTTTTCCTTCTGTCTGGCACATTGGATCGGATGAAAACGGACAGGCGGTCCATTTTCATCCGATCTCCCCATAGAGGAGAAATAAACCAACTACTCTAGCACCTACCTACTTAAGGTAGAGGGTGCTATACTAGTAAAGCCAGAATATTTACCTACATCTACTTATTAGTCATTTCATGTCATAGATCAGAAATTGCCAGTACTGTAAATTAGTACAGAGGTGTATCATTGTTATACTTGACAATGGAGATTTTTGTTACCATGACACAGGGCAGAGATCTTGATTACGTATGGAATAATGTACCATTAACCACTTCAGCCCCGGACCAATTGGCAGCCAAAGGACCAGGCCCCTTTTTGCGATTCGGCACTGCGTCGCTTTAACTGACAATTGCGCGGTCGTGCGACGTGGCTCCAAAACAAAATTGGCGTCCTTTTTTTCCCACAAATAGAGCTTTCTTTTGGTGGTATTTGATCGCCCCTGCGGTTTTTTTTTTTTGCGCTATAAACAAAAATAGAGCGACAATTTTGAAAAAAATGCAATATTTTTTGCTTTTTGCTATAATAAATATCCCCACCATTTTGTGGTCGGATTTTCCGACCGTGTGTACGGGGCATTAGAGTTTACATACACTTTAATAATTTAGTGCAGGGTGTACTTATAATAAACCAAACCTAGCATTTACAAATGCTTACATACACAGATTGATGAATGGATGGTGATGGGCAGACTAGACTGTCAAAGACACAGACTGACAGACTGATTGATGAAGACATATGTGGGTTAGGGGTGAGGTTTGGGCTCACCATTACAAATGGGTCTATGGCAATTCCTTGGGATTTGCAAAGTTCATGAACTGGAAACATTTTGCTGAGTAGTTTACAGGTTCACTGACAGAGATAAGGAACAACCTGTAATGCAGTGCATAGCCTTTGCCCCAGGTCAGCTGAGCCGCAAGAGTCAATAATTTAAAGAAATGGATAGCTGAGCCCATTTCTATAAAAGAGTGGGATCACACGAGCCATATCATCAGTGTGTTTTGGACCTGTAATGCCTCGTACACACGTACGGACTTTTGCCGGCGGACCTAAGTCCAGCGGACAATCCGCTGGACTTTCCGGCTAGGTCCGCTGGACTTTCCGAGGGTGTGGACTTGCCCACACACGCACGGACTTGTCCAGCGGATAATCCGCCGGCCAAAAGTCCGCGGGACTTTTGAAAATGAACGGACTTGCCCACACACGGAGCAGTCCGTTCATTTTGAACGTAACTTCAGGTTACGTAGCTAGCGTAGGCAGTAAATGCCGCCGCGCTAGCTCCGCAAGCTGGCATGGATTTAAAGGGAATCCCCACGCCGAAAAAACGGCGTGGGGGTTCCCCCCAAATCCATGTCAGACCCTCATCCGAGCACGCAGCCTGGCAGGCCAGGAAAGGGGTGGGGACGAACGAGCGCCCCCCCCCCTCCTGAGCCGTACCAGGCCGCGTGCCCTCAACATGGGGGGTGCCCTGGGGAAAGGGGGGCCGTGCGGCCCCCCCACCCCAAAGCACCTTGTCCCCATGTTGATGAGGACAAGGGCCTCTTCCCGACAACCCTGGCCGTTGGTTGTCGGGGTCTGCGGGCGGGGGCTTATCGGAATCTGGGAACCCCCTTTAATAAGGGGGCCCCCAGATCCCGGCCCCCCACCCTATGTGAATGAGTATGGGGTACGATGTACCCCTACCCATTCACCTAAGGTGTAAAATGTAAAGTAAAAAAAAACACCCACACTTTTGAAAAAATAGTTTATTGCACTGCTCCGGGGGTCTTCTTCCGTCTTGGGGGTCTTCTCGCCGGACTCCCCCGCCATTTACCAAGCTCTTTTACCGAGCGAGGGGAGTCCGGCTACCTTCTTCGTCGTCGCCGCCGTCTGGGGGTCTCGATCCGCCTTCGGGGGTCTTCTTCCGTCTTGGGGGTCTTCTCGCCGGACTCCTCCCCTCTCTTCTGCTCTTTTACCTAGCTCTTTCACGAGGGGAGGTGTCCGGCTACCTTCTTCGTCGTCGCCGCCGTCGTCGTCTGGGGGTCTCGATCCGCCTTCGGGGGTCTTCCGGGGGTCTCTTCTGTTCTTGCGGCGGTCGTCGTCTTCCGCGCCGCCGGCGCCGCCTTCTTCTTCTTCTTGTCCTTCTTGTTCTTGTTCTTCTTCTTCTTCCGATGTTGACCCGACGCTCTCTCTGCCCGGAATGCCTGTGCCGCTCTGAGCTCGGACTTATATAGGGACATGGGCGACAGGGTCACATGTTCATGTCACATGGTGACCCCGCCCCCTTGCGATGTCACAGTCCCAGCATCCTCCGGGACTGTGACAACACAAGGGGGCGGGGTCACCATGTGACATGTGCATGTGACCCTGTCGCCCATGTCCCTATATAAGTCCGAGCTCAGAGCGGCACAGGCATTCCGGGCAGAGAGAGCGTCGGGTCAACATCGGAAGAAGAAGAAGAACAAGAACAAGAAGGACAAGAAGAAGAAGAAGGCGGCGCCGGCGGCGCGGAAGACGACCGCCGCAAGAACAGAAGAGACCCCCGGAAGACCCCCGAAGGCGGATCGAGACCCCCAGACGACGACGGCGGCGACGACGAAGAAGGTAGCCGGACACCTCCCCTCGTGAAAGAGCTAGGTAAAAGAGCAGAAGAGAGGGGAGGAGTCCGGCGAGAAGACCCCCAAGACGGAAGAAGACCCCCGAAGGCGGATCGAGACCCCCAGACGGCGGCGACGACGAAGAAGGTAGCCGGACTCCCCTCGCTCGGTAAAAGAGCTTGGTAAATGGCGGGGGAGTCCGGCGAGAAGACCCCCAAGACGGAAGAAGACCCCCGGAGCAGTGCAATAAACTATTTTTTCAAAAGTGTGGGTGTTTTTTTTTACTTTACATTTTACACCTTAGGTGAATGGGTAGGGGTACATCGTACCCCATACTCATTCACATAGGGTGGGGGGCCGGGATCTGGGGGCCCCCTTATTAAAGGGGGTTCCCAGATTCCGATAAGCCCCCGCCCGCAGACCCCGACAACCAACGGCCAGGGTTGTCGGGAAGAGGCCCTTGTCCTCATCAACATGGGGACAAGGTGCTTTGGGGTGGGGGGGCCGCACGGCCCCCCTTTCCCCAGGGCACCCCCCATGTTGAGGGCACGCGGCCTGGTACGGCTCAGGAGGGGGGGGGGCGCTCGTTCGTCCCCACCCCTTTCCTGGCCTGCCAGGCTGCGTGCTCGGATGAGGGTCTGACATGGATTTGGGGGGAACCCTCACGCCGTTTTTTCGGCGTGGGGATTCCCTTTAAATCCATGCCAGGTCACGGAGCTGGCGCGGCGGCAGTAACTGCCTACGCTAGCTACGTAACCTGAAGTCACGTGCTAAATGAACGGACTTGCCGATGAGCGGCAAGTCCGTTCATTTCAAAAGTCCCGCGGACTTGCCCACTAACGGCGGGATTGTCCGCTGGACTTCCAAGTCCAGCGGATAATTTGAGAACAAAACCTGAAACTTTAGTCCGCCGTACTTTGGCGCCAAAAAGTCCGCCGGCGCCCACACACGAGGGGATTATCCTCTGGACTTCAGTCCAGAGGATAATCCCGCGGGATTGTCCCTTCGTGTGTACGCGGCCTAAGGGGATTATCCTCTGGACTTCAGTCCAGAGGATAATCCCCGCCCCACAGCACACCCGCGGGATTGTCCCTTCGTGTGTACGCGGCCGTAATTGTTTATTATACACAGCGATTTAGCAAACTAAATGACCTCCAAGAAGGGTTTAGAACTACTATATACTGGACACTGCTATTCAATGGAAAACTGCTGCATATATGACTCTTACCAGTCAAATGGTGCTGGACACATAGTTGTGTCTTCCTGTTTTATTGAAGATAACCCAAACAGGAAATTACATTATAACCATGTAGTTCCACTAAGAAGAACAATATATTATACAAGCATTAAAAGCTGCCACCTAGTGGAAGAACTACTAATTACAGTATAGTATATGAGAATGGTTGTTACAGCTACAGTATGTCTGTATTAACAGCATGCTAACAAATTTTTCTTAGATATTACTGTTCCATTTAACAAAAGGCACACAAGGTAAGCCCAGAATAGCTATATTTTATAATTAAAGCAAGCCAGCCAGCCAAGTTGGTCACCTCTCTGAACTATAGATAACGTTAACACATGTTTGTACCAAACGTCAGTACTTGCAAATAGACATTTTAATAACAATTGTCATTTGATGATCACGTGAATGCCACGAAATAGCATATTCTATCTGTAATGGAACAACATTTTATTTAATATTTCTGAGAAGTACAGTCATACTGCTGACACACACAAAAAAGTAGGAGAGGTTTCTTCAGTCTGGAAAGTGATGCGTAAGGTGCTGGGTGTTTTCCCACATGTGGCAGCTTAAATAAGCAAAACCGGAATATGGATGAGTCAAATAATAAATTCATGCTTCCTTGCATATATTGTGAGCCCATCTGATCAAGTTAGTGTGACTGATATAATTAACTGTTTTGTGACAAAGAATAAGTACTAGGCAGGCATCTCCTTTGTTAATTAATATGCACACTGCTGCTATACAGTATATTTCGAAGATAGTGGGGAAGAATTAGAACATTTGTTTTGATTGGTGACTATTGCCCCATTGGGATGATTTCACCTTATTTCATGTCCATGTGACAACATTGACAAGAGGGATATTTCCCTAGCAACACTCATCAATAACTATAACTTTGCACATATTTCTGGTTGAAGTAGTGAATATTTCTACTTTACAGCTCATAGTCTTAGTTTTTCACACAAGTTTGCCACTGTGTTTTTTTTTTTAATAGTTTGCACATGTCTTATTGATGCTATTAGCATGACACAGCAGGCATACATGCTAGTATCCATATAGTATTAGCATTGTTATACCTACCCAAATCACCCTCATGATTAGGGGGTAGATTTAGAGGGTGTACCCAGCAAAAGGTTACATCTCTTCAAAGTAGTGGTGTCTGATGCTTAAGAGCACTGGACTCTTTTGGTACCTACCCGATACCTGTAGGTGTAAACAGATTGCCAGAGCTGACAGCACATTGGCTGCCTTGTCAAAAAATTACAAAAAAAGAACTGATTCTCTTGATTGATACTTATAAAAATTATCATAACTCAGAAATTCATCCCAAACTAAACTATGATAGGAATTGTCACTTGTTCACTGTTATCAGTGATTGTTTCTGTACTGTTCTACAAAATACCACCATATCACCCAGTAAAAGAAGAATGCAGATCAATCTTTGGTTACAGAATATATTCAAGGGAGACAGACAGTTTTTCCATATCAGGCATAATTCCTCATCCCAACTCCAGGCAAATTTTTTTTACGTTTTAGGACACAGTAGGGAGGGAAACCTCAGGTTATTATTATTACTCTCTGTGTCTTCCTGTTCCTGTGACTGAAAATGAGGTGAGATCTCCAAAACGAAGAGTTTGCATGCACCTTGATAAAGGGAACCTGGCCAAAGTGGGGGGAATCAAATGATGTTGTAATAAAGAGATTTTTCTTACTAAAGAATTTGTTAAAGTGCTGTCAACTTAGTTTTCTTTTCTTTTGCTATGAGCATTTATTGGTGAGAAGCTTTATGTTTGCTGTCAGGACTATACAATCTCTACGATGGGGTCAGAGACATGTATAAAAACCTTATTGCCTAAAGTTGGACTTCTAAGAAAGGTTGATATAGGTAATGCTATATTTTTTCCTGTGTTTGGACACCCATGCATGCTTTACACATGCTTTACACGTGCATGCTTCACCAAACATTCTGGTGTAAATACGTTTTAAGAAGCATATCCAAGAGGAAGTGATACCTTTCCTTTAATGATGTTTTTAGATTTTTTACAAAGTATGACTACACTAACTAGAGCTACAATTATTTATATTTCAGTTGTCTAAGGATGGTCTTTTCCAGAAACTGCTGGAAGGTAAGGAAGATAAACCCAAAGCGGATACCTATGATTTTGACCTCATCGTTATTGGTGGAGGCTCTGGAGGTCTAGCAGCTTCTAAGGTAAAAACATAAAAACTATATTTGTATAGATATTCAGTGGAAGGAGAACACTAAAAAAGCTTATATTTGTTGTTACTTAGGAGGCTGCAAAGTATGGCAAGAAAGTGTTGGTGCTGGATTACGTTACCCCATCTCCTGTAGGAACCAAATGGGGTAAGATGGAAAGGACTATTTAAACATAAGCTAATTATTTGCCTTCTAACTTTATCCATAGTATTCCAAATAATTTTCCAAATTTATTTACTAGGGGCAGCTAGAAAACCTATAAAAATTACACAACAGATCAGAGTTTAGATGAAACTTAGGGATCTATTTATAAATGTTTTCACACAAGGTTCACACATTTTTCTAATTCAGAAAAATGTGTAAATCCTGGATGAAAGTTGTGTGAATCTTATGTAAAAACACTGATAAATAGATTCCTAATAGCTAGGATGTTAGCATTACAATAGCACAGGCCCATTTCTATTTGTGGTTCAATTCATAACATAACATAGGTCCACCTGTTATCATACAATTATACATAACAGTGTATAAATATGCAGGATTCCACTACACCTTTGCTCACTACACCATGTTATAGGTTTGCACGAGCTCCTGATGTTTTTTATTTCTTAATAAATAACCACCTGCATTCATTTTGCATTCCAGTAATGTATTTTCTCTTTTTATAGGTCTTGGAGGCACATGCGTAAATGTGGGCTGCATTCCCAAAAAGCTAATGCATCAAGCAGCCCTACTGAGACAGGCTTTGAAAGATTCAAACAAATATGGCTGGCAAATTGAAGATAATGGTATGTCATTAATAAAGCAGTGTTCCCAAACAGCACTTATTCTCTTGGCTCCACTTACTCATAGTGAGGCCGCACAACATGATGAGAGGGAAGGGATTAATTTAAATGCCAGTAGCTGAATGCCCAGTCATTCCTGGTGCCAATAAAACACAGAAGTGTTGAATTTGTTAACATCATTACTGTGCATCTATGATAAGTATGTATTTTTCATTGTAGTAAAGAGGCAATCAAGTTTAAAAAAATGATATACTAATTTTTTAAAATGTAAACCACAATTTGTTAGGATAAGGAGCAAGATGCAGTAACCTATAAGCCAAGAATCAATTTTTTACTGATTTGCCTTTAATAAATACAAATGTGTTCGCTTGCTTTGGGTCACTGCACTTTTCTTCATTGTTTTTTGCATTAAAGTGCTACTGAATTGGTTACAATTTACATTTTTATTGTAAAAAGAAAAGTGATGCCCCTCTACTATATATACATTATATTATGGACTTATGTTATTTCCACAACTTCTTGCCTCTAATGTATCTTTTACTTAGCATATACATTACTTATCATAAACAATAATTAATAGCAAAACAATAGTTACACCGTGACATACAATTACTGAATTCCATAATTATTTATGGAAGCATTCACATCGATACTGGCAACGATATCGTGAACATTTATGGAGATTACATAGAATCGTAGAGAATTGTTTGAAGCGATTACCTGCATCCTTTCTTTTTACACTTGACTGATTTAGCAGCAAGGAACAGAGAATTGTTATTTGTGAATCTCTTATACTGATGCTGGGCACATTGTTTCTAAAGTTCAAATTAGCATGGAGGTTCAGATCTGGACACATCCTAGTTAGGTTATATGTTCCTAGACAGAATAATGTCTGTTATTAGGCTTAGAAACACTATCAGCTTGTCTCTTGTATAATAATCCAACTTCTATTTTTATCAGACTGGGTTTTTAGTTATAACTTTCTATTGATTAACTTAATAGCTTGGAAAACTATTCAGTATAACATTTTAATTCATGTTAAATAATAATGGCAGGGCTCTCCAAACTATGGTCCTCCAGTTGTTCAGGAACTACAATTCTCTTCATGCCTCGTCACGTCTGTGAATGTCAGAGGTTTACAATGCCTCATGGGACGTGTAGTTTTGCAGCAGCTGGAGGGCCGTAGTTTGGATATTCTTAGTTTATAATATTATTTACAGGGAGCTTCCCATGACCCAATAGTTTGCAGAGGATGCAGGCTTTCTAATCAGATAGGACAGCACAACACGATTGCTTTTTCTGCCCTTGTGAAGTTAAGATATTTCTATCTCTGGAACAAGAGTGAAAGGGGATGTGTCCCTGCCGATGTGTGTAGTTTGATTTCCTGCTGTTCAGGTGTATTCACAAGGTAGCAGGCTGTCAATGATAAATAACAATTATTTATGTAAAATGTTTCAAAGTTACCTTTTTAAAAATATAAAACATTTTTAGCAAACTGTATTGAGTTAAACATAATAAATTGAATGATCACTTTAAACTCCAACTTTTGGAGAAGGGTTGAATCTCTTCCAGGTCTATTGGAAAGATTTGCTACTTGTTAGATTAGGAAGTTATCAGGGGGAACAGCGCCTTGAGGAGATTCAGTTCGCATTGTAGCGCTATACAAATTATTCATTCATTCAACAATTATTCATTCATTCATTCAGGAGCTGCTGGTGCTTAATATTTTGAGGGGTGGCAAACAAACCTGCCCCCCTCACTCGCATATACCACCACCGCCACCCCTCCCCCCATTTCACAGGCCGGCTTCGGTAGGTACTAACGCTGCTCTCCACTCTGTGCACTGGCTCCCCAATCTCTGTATTAGCTCCCACTCATCTACACCTTCTCCCCGCTCTCCGCACTGGCTCCTTTTCATCTACTCCCTCCCAGGCAGCCCCTCACGTTACAGGCGTTGCTTCTCCCCCTGGCCGAACAGGAAGTGGGTCTTTAGACCCGATTGGCTGGGAGTTCTAATACTCCCTGGCCAATCGGATCTCAGGACCTGCTTCTTGAATGGCCAGGAGGAGAATAAGGAAGACAATAGTGAATATTAATTCGCTATTGTCACACAACTGGGTGGGCTCAGGACGCAGTGCCATGTGCCCTGAGACCACAATTTTTTGAAGCCTATTAGAGCCTTAGGCTCTAATCATGTGCTTAAAAAAAAAAGAATATTGAAATCCATGTGTCTGGCACCCTGCATGTAGATTAGGGGCGGGGGACACATGGATTAGGCGGCAGCGCCCCTGCACCCCTATTGGAGCAGCCGCCACTGGAAGTGATTTTTCTACAGTGGGGAAAAAAGAGGTTATTATTACTTTCTGTCTTCCTGTCCCACTCGATAGCCATATTTGCATGCTGTCCCTCTTAGCAGTTGCTGCTTTGTATCTGGTCTATAGGTCAGCTGAGAATCACATTGACTCACTGAAAGCAATCGAATTGCATCCTGTTATTCATTTGGCAGTCATTAGTCAGAAGCGACTTAGCAAAACTGCTGATTGCACTGCCTAACATAGAGAGCACCAATAGTGGAAACATTTACAAACCTATATCTTCAAAAAATCTGGCACAGCAAGCAATTAAAACTGATTCACATAAAAAAATAAAAAAAAATAATCACAGATAAACTTTACAGTAATAATTCTAATGATGTATGTACTAAAAATGTACGGCACCGTTCTAGAGTTTCATTTCGACGTACATTGGATTTCTGAGTATTTAACTAGCTGTTTATACAATATAAAATGTCTCTTTTGCTCTCTATTACCAGTGAAACACAATTGGGAGATGATGACAAAGTCAATCCAGAGCCAGATTCGCTCTCTGAACTGGAACTACAGGGTGTCACTCATACAAAACAATGTGGAATATGAAAATGGTTTTGGAGAGTTTGTGGAAGCACACAAGATTAAGGTATTGAATTTTACTCGCTTTTTATAGATAGATTAGGCTGTATTACTACATATGGCGATGGCTTATGTATAATGACTGCCATATAAAGGTAGAGATTATCACACAATATGATTGTCTTCAGTGTTACTGTGAATTATTCACCCAGTGTAGGGTGTATAGATTGACAAGTAGACAAGTGTGTTGGATTGTTTAATTTGATGTTCTGTTAATTTTGCTGGTAAAGTAGAGATAAACAGTTAACACCAGGCATATCTGATTACTGCCAGACGTAAGATTCTAAGCATCTGAAGGTCTAATCACACATTCTGAACTACCACATTCTCCTGCCTATAGCCATTGTAATATGTCAATGAGAAAAGAAATCTCCCCAATGGTGATGGAGCAAAAAAAAAAAAGCAGTGTACCTAACCGTTCCTCACTCTACTAAACATAATAATTAATACTGTCTTTTTCTCTGTTGAAGAGATGTGCTATTCTGTCATGAAACAGTTTTTAGGCACTGGAAAGGTGCCTATGGACATGGAATGATAGTATCATGTCCGGATTAAGGCCCCATTAACACCTGAGCATTTTGTAACTTGAAGCCTGAAGCTCCAAAACACTGGTGGGGAAAAAAATCAATTATTCTCTATCTCCACTCCAAAACACCTGATGCCAGAAGCTCCAAAACAACTGAAGCTCAAACAAGTTCTGGAACTTTTTTTTTTAGGTAGATTTTGTGTTTTTCTGCTTTTTACATTGGTGACCCTTTGACCTGTACAAAATCGTGGCAAAACTTGACAAAATTTTGGCAAAAACGTGGCCAAAATCGTGCGACTTTCTGCCTGAAAACGCTACTCTCAGGTGTGAATGGGGCCCAAGAGATGATTTTGTGTGAGCAACATTCCCAGCCAACGTATTTTAGGAGAAGAAGCAATTGGACATGGTAGATTTCCTTGTCTGCCGAATATTGTCTACAGAGAAAAGTCATGATAGTGTAGGTGATGTGCCTCCACACTACCTATTCTCACAGTGTAAACAGGAATACTTATATAACTGAAGGCTTCCTGTTTAGGGTTGAAACGGTGTGATAAGACATTGTTAGATGCTTGGATTGTGCTTACATGTCTAACCATCAAGTGTTTTTTGCACAGCTTAAAGAAAACTTGTCATGAAAAAAAATGCATTCCACCCTTGCTGACTTCTGTGATATTGGGGAATTAAGCTCAGTTGTAGAAGCATTTGTAGTGAGTCCACATCAGTCAAAATCGTGGTTTTAGGGCTTGTGAGCCCAGTTTTTTTTTTTTTTACAGTACATCAGGATTTTCCACTTCAGCTCTCCCAGTCCTCCAGACTCGTTTCGCTAACCTGACTCTTTTAGTCCTGTGGGGTATGGAATTTCTTCTCCAACATGTAGTGCTGTCTCCTGAGTACAGCACCTTTCCTAATGGGAGTCTCCTGAATTTAGCACACACCTGCCTCCTGACAGGAGCCCTGAGCTATGGTCAGGTCCTTGCTTATAAAGAGTGTGCACACCTGCCCACTCACACAGCCTGCAGGTCTCCAGTAAGACCTGGACACAGGATTGAAGGCATCGCCCCACCCAGTCTTCTCCGCTCAGACACGATACTCCAGAGCCCCCTCACTCTGCATTAGTGTGAACCCTATTTTACCTTTCTCAATACTCACATAGTAGCAGGGCCTAACACTGTCACACTGCTCTTTATGACAATGCTTGTTGCTTGGCTGTCATGCTGACCCTCTTACTTGAATACATTCATTCACTGACCCATATGCCGAAAAGGAAGTAAGCCATGGCAGCGTTCATGTTTATGTGACGATAGGTCTCTTTTTAATATGTATTTCACGTTTTTCTTAAAATAACAATTTTGTTCTGCAGTCAACAAATCCAAAAGGAAGAGTGAAATATTATACTGCAAAGACATTTCTCATAGCTACAGGAGAAAGGCCACGCTACCCTGGAATACCTGGAGACAAAGAATACTGTATTACCAGGTACCAACCTAGTTTTGTTTGTTTCGTACATGTTTTTGTGATCCAACGTGTATTGAGCAATACTTGATAAATAAAATATAGGGGTATGTAGAGGCTTGTGGCATTCTTATGGTATTTGTATGATTGTCCATACATAAATGATATATAACTTGTGTATACAATAGGACCTTAAATATGGTCATAAAGCAGTATATGTATAGTCAAAACTTTTATTTTTAATTTCAGATAGAATCGGGAAAGTTTAAAAACCCTGACAGTATATTTTTTGCTGTCTGTGTCTTGCTGAGGAGATTTCTTTCACTCTCTGTGCTAGAGACGCAACAGAAATCTCTCCAAAGTGAAGAGAATTCACCTCTTAAGCAGTTATTACTGGAACAACATTTGCCCTGACATCTTGTTCTGGTGACAACTGTAACATTTTGGTTTTCCCTTTACTTCCTGTCTCAATAACAATGATCACTAGGACAAACAGGGCGAGTCATTCCAGCAGGGGTGACAGACAGCCGTTCAAACTTTAAAGAGGTTCTAATCCTTTTCTACTCCATCTAAAGGAAATAAATAGTTTTGACTATACACAGACTTTTACTTTTTTTTTTACTATCATTGTTGATACTAACCCTAAGTTTTAATAGGATTGCAAAATCTTCTCAGGTGAACTTTTATTTTTGCGTTTTTTTCTTTTACATTATACAACAGTAATCTTTTCTGTTTCTGTTTAATTTCAGTGATGACCTCTTTTCTTTGCCATACTGCCCAGGAAAGACTCTGGTGGTTGGTGCCTCCTATGTGGCATTAGAGTGTGCTGGGTTTCTAGCAGGACTTGGTCTGGATGTCACTGTTTTTCCTGGTGCCTCCATGGCAGCATACCAATGGTTGGTTGCCCCGCCCCCAACCAACCCACAGGACCACTTCAAACTCTAGAAATAGGAGAGTTGCACCCCCTGTCAGTATTCTTTTCTCTGTCCTCATACCTGCAGGATCACGGCCAGCCCTTCCTCACCGCTCTATGGTGCAACCATTGCAGGTTAATGCTCTCCTGCAGCATGGAGTCCCATGGCTTGGGTTGCTAAAGGCACCAGATAAGTATGGGAAACCCGTTTTTCTGTGGATCTTTTTGGGGTTGGGGTTCAACAGGAGCTGCCTGTCTTTCTCCTCTATATACCCCCGCATGGTAGTACACAAAAGCGACATACAGTTCCCCCTGGGAGTTATGGCAGCATTGGGGTAGCGTCTTCCCCTCCTCAGCGTCTCCCTGTGTGTGCGGCGCTTCGCGCGCGCCGTTCCGCTCTGTTTTCCCGGCGGAGGGCGGAGCCGAGGCGTGACGTAGACGGAGCATGCGCAGTAGCTACTCTGAAGCCGCCGGCGGCCATCTTGGTACTCCCTAAGCACTCTCAGTATAAAAGGAGAGCACAGCTTCAGTCTGGTGTCAGCTACATAAGGGAACACACCTCAAGCACTCCTCTCCTGCTGTCCAGTCTGTTTTTCCCTGGATATGGAACCAAGCCAAGGTACTGGAAGGGGCAATATACTTTCCCCTTTTTTCTTTTGATCTTATATGTTGAAGTTTTTCTTTTTTCTTTTTGACAATTGAATGCTCATTTGTTTATACTTCACATAAGTCCAACTAAGTACCTCTCCTACCTTTATTCTTAGCTGCCCATAGCAATTTAACACCGCATCAAAAAGATCCTCAACATACCACTAGGTAAGGGCTGCAACAGTCAGGTAAGGTTTTTTTAAAAGAGCACTTTTTAAAATAAACGGGTTTTAAAAAAAAAAAAAAAACTTTTTTTTTTTTTTCCCTCCCCTTTTCCCTCTTTCCCTTACTCAGCCCGCATCACGGATCATCCCACCGGTCATCCCACAGGGGGTCCCAAGATAGGAGGTCGGGGGGGCATAGAAGTTCGGGTCACTCCCACTCCTCATCAGCCCATGCCTCTCGCAGTGGCCAAAGGTCACCCCGACACTCCACAGACAGACATGTCTCGTCAAAAAGATCAGGGTATCCAGGTCAGAAAGCCTGCTGGGTATGTGGAAAACAAGCCCTCCCAGACAAACTAGTATGTGCCCAATGTCTCCGAGAAGCCGCAGGAGACAAAGAGAAAGACAAACAGGAATCCATAGATTCCATCAAACAGCTAATAAAGGATTCTATCCGCGAGCTAGCAGTAAGTCAAGACCAGGCTGCTCCGTCTTCAGGTGATTCAGTGATTACCCCCACCCCACACCATGACCCTGAAGCACTATCTGAGGAGGAAACAGAATTGGTGGAGGAGAACCCATCATCTTTTGATTTTGCTCTAGTGGAACCCTTTATAAATGCTGTAAAAGATGCGATCCAGTGGGAGGAGGACCCAGAGCCTCCGGCCAAATCCAAAAAATATTTTCCACACCTGAAAAGAAAATTGTCAACCTTCCCCCTGATGGAGGAGATCAAGGAGGTAATAACAGACGAATGGCAGAAGGTGGATAAAAGGCCGTTGGCCTATAACCGTTTTTCAAAATTGTACCCCTTTTCAGAAGCGGACGTACAATTGTTTGATGCCGTCCCAATGGTAGATGCTTCAATTATGAGATTAGCCAGGAATACAACACTCCCTTTGGAAGACGCTGTCTCCTTTAAGGACGTCCTGGATCGAAGAATAGATTCAGACCTGAAAAAATCCTACCAGGCAACGGGGGGGGGGGGGGGGGCATGCAAACCAGCAGACGCCCTAACCTCAATTTCCAGGGCCACAAGGGTGTGGTCAGACAACATTGAAATAGCCCTCAGACAAGGTGTGGATGTGGAAGAAATCATTAAGGCACTAGATGAGCTGAAATTGGCCTCAGACTTCATGGCGGAGGCCGCCATTGACATTATAAAGTGTTCCTCCAGGGCCATGCTATATTCTATTACGGCCAGAAGGGCATTGTGGCTTAAACCGTGGGCAGCCGATCCCACCTCTAAACAATCTTGGTGCCGTATCCCGTATAACGGAAGAGCATTATTTGGCGACAAGATGGATGCAGCAATCACCCGGGTCATGGGGGGGAAGAGTGGCTTAATTCCTCAAGACAGAAGCAGGAGAAAGAGGTTTGTGTCGCGCCCGACGAATCAAAGATCAAAAGATTCCAGATCCTACCGCCCAGGTAGGGAGTATAGGAGAGGATGGAAAGGGTCACAGGCAACTTTCCTGAAGTCGGGGAAAACCCAAGGCCTCAACTTCCACGACTGAGGGCCAGAAGTCCTTTTGACTCTCTCCCCACCCAGACAGGGCTGGTAGGTGCTCGACTCAGAGCATTCGCCCAGGTTTGGGTGGAAAACTGTACAGATCAGTGGGCCGTATCCACGGTCCAGCGGGGTCATCATTGGAGGTTCAGAAGACACCCCCCACGCCTATCTTTTCAGCCCACCAAAATCCCGACCTCCACGGAAAAAAGGGAAGCTCTTCGGCAGTATGTGCAAGCTCTGGTACTTCAGCAGGCCGTGGTACCAGTCCCAGCTTCAGAAGAACACTTGGGGTTCTATTCCCCGATCTTCCTGGTTCCCAAAAAATCGGGCGGATGGAGACCGGTACTGGATCTCAAAAAGTTAAACAGATACATCCAGATAGAGCATTTCAAAATGGAATCACTAAATACCGTGATTCTGTCTGTTCAGCCGGGGGATTGGATGGCCTCTATAGATCTCCAAGATGCCTATCTCCACATTCCGGTCCAGGAGCAATTTCAACCCTTCCTGCGCTTCAAAATAGGGGACTTACGCCTCCAGTTTCGATGTCTCCCCTTTGGGATCTCGACAGCTCCGAGGACTTTTACCAAGGTATTGGTGGCGATTCTAGCTCCCCTACGGGAAGAAGGGATCCGAGTGTTGCATTACTTGGACGATATCCTAATATTGTCCCAACACAGGGAGAGCCTGGAAGAACATGTGCAAAAGGTCCTGAACACATTAGACAGGTTTGGATGGCTGGTGAACCATTCCAAAAGTCAGCTGATTCCCACCCAGAGGATGGTATATTTAGGGGCTTTCTTCAACACCCCCGAAAGTGCAGTATCGCTGCCATCAGGGAAAGTGCCGGCTCTAATAGCCAAGGTAAAAAGGATGCTAGCAGGCCATCGCATACCTGCATCAGATTGCCTGAGCCTGCTGGGGTCCCTATCCTCTTGTATCCCCATGGTCAAGTGGGCCAGATGGCACCTGCGGGCATTCCAAATAGGATTCCTATCACAGTGGAAAAAGGTCCGCCTAGATCAGGGTATATGGATTACCCCCTCCATGAAGTCCAGTCTTTGGTGGTGGACGAGAACGGCCAATCTTCAGGTACACTGCTCCCTAGGGCCCATCCCGTGGACCGTCCTCACGTCAGATGCAAGTCAAGTGGGCTGGGGAGCACACGTGCAGAGTCAACTAGTTCAGGGAAGATGGCATTTCAACCCAGTCAATGTTGTGTCCAACATTCTAGAAATAAGGGCGGCATGGATGGCAGTTCAGAACCTGGCTCCCTATCTCAGGGGAAAATCCATACTTCTACGGATGGACAACAAGGCGGCGGTAGCCTACGTCCAAAACCAGGGGGGAACACACAGCAAATCCCTTCTCAGCGAGGTGGCACCCATCCTGGACTGGGCCGAGAAAAACTTAGTCGACCTACGGGCTTCTTACATTCCAGGTCCCGAGAACCAGCTAGCCGATCAGTTGTCAAGAACCTTTGTCGACAACAACGAGTGGTCTCTCAGTCAGGAAACCTTCTGGTGGATATGCCAACAGTGGGACACTCCCCAAATAGATCTCTTTGCCTCTCCCCTCAATGCGAAAACACCCCGATTTTTCTCGAGGTTCCCATCACTAGGAACAGCGGGGGTGGACGCCCTGATTCAACCTTGGGACTTCCGGAAGGGGTATGCGTTCCCGCCAACCCCCCTGATATTGAGGTTTCTCCAGAGGCTGACGTCAGAGAAGGTCACAGTTCTGGCAGTAATCCCATACTGGCCCAAAAGACCATGGTTCGCGCTACTAGTCAAATTGGCCATGTGCAAGCCGCTCCGTCTTCCTTACAGGAACAACCTGCTGTCGCAGGGCGACCTCTCTCACCAACACCCAGAAATCTTGGATCTGAGGGTATGGAAATTGAGCGGGAAAGGCTGGACAAGCTAGGGTGTGCACCTAGTGTCATCCAAACTTTGTTGCAGGCTAGAAAGGCTACCACCAACTCCACATACTACAGAATATGGAGGAAATTTACAGAAATGGCTGAAGCTAACCAGTTTGACCCCCTGGAACCGGGGGTACAGAACATTCTCCTGTTTCTGCAGGCCGGTTTAAATCTAGGGCTAGGCCTAAACACCTTGAAAGTTCAAGTCTCGGCCCTCTCAGCTCTGACAGATACACGCTGGGCGCTGAACCCTTTAGTGGAACGCTTCTTAAAGGCAGTACTAAGGCTTCGGCCCCCCAGAAAGACTCTGTATCCAAAATGGGACCTAACAATAGTACTCAATGTTTTATCGAGCCCTCCTTTCGCCCCCACGGAAGAATGCTCTCTGGAGGATATTACCATGAAAACGGTATTCCTAATCGCCATCACCTCGGGGCGCAGGATATCGGAAATCCAAGCCCTAGGGGCTCAAGAACCTTACACCACCTTTTTCCCGGATAGGGTGGTCTTGCAACCCATCCATCAGTTCGTCCCAAAGGTTTCTTCAATCTACCATCTCAGTCATGAATGGGTTCTACCAACCTTTGAGGAGGAACCATCCTCAACAAAGCTTCACGAACTAGACGTAGCCAGATCCCTGAAACACTACTTGCTGTTAACACAACGGTTCCGGAAAGATCAAAGGCTGTTTATCATCAGCAAAGGCGCAAAGAAGGGGAAAGCGGCATCAAAGACAACCCTGGCAAGCTGGATTGTGAAATTAATACAAAGGGCGTACCGGGCTAGTGGTCTTCCTGCTCCAAATGCGGTCAATGCACATTCAACACGGGGGATGGCCGCCTCTTGGGCAGCTTTGGCACGGGTCTCCCCAGAGACGATCTGTCGGGCAGCCAGCTGGTCATCATTCAGCACTTTCATGTCCCACTATAGTGTGGATCCAGCAGCTCTCACTTCCCGAGATTTTGGGAAAAAAACCTTGCAACTTTCTGTACTGTAGTTGTTATTAAAATTATTATTGCAGTACCCTCCCTGTAAGCGAGTTATTAACCATTGGTATGCTGCCATGGAGGCACCAGGAAAACGGAAAATTGAATACTTACCTTCCGTAATTTTCCTTTCCTGGTGCCTACCCATGGCAGCATACACCCTCCCTTCAATAATCCTTAAGAGGTTTGGAGGCTAGTTACAAGAATACTGACAGGGGGTGCAACTCTCCTATTTCTAGAGTTTGAAGTGGTCCTGTGGGTTGGTTGGGGGCGGGGCAACCAACCATTGGTATGCTGCCATGGGTAGGCACCAGGAAAGGAAAATTACGGAAGGTAAGTATTCAATTTTCCGTTTTTAGA
>CM053029.1:357199635-357231650 GCA_028564925.1 Lithobates sylvaticus | reverse complement strand
CAAGGAGAGTGTCCAGCCAGTAATGGTCCCTCTCCTTGATCCGAAGAATACGAGGATCCTTCCGCAGGCTTTGCAGGATCAGGGAGGCCATGCAACGTAGGTTAGCTGAGGCATTCGGTCCGGAGTCTTCTGGGTCACTGAGGATGACATGATCGCCAGCCACCTCCTCCCAGCCACGTACAAGTCCACTGGTTTGTTGGGACTGTACATCATCCCTAACAGACTGCTGCTGCTGATGCTGAGTGCCAGGCTCCACCTCCATGCTCACACAATCCTCCTCCTCCTCCTCATCCTCTTCCTGTGTGATGGGTGGGACAGAAGGAACACTGTCTGGATAAAGGGGGCCTTGAGAGGCAAGGAAGTCCTCCTCTTCCTGCCTCTGTTCTGCCTCAAGTGCCCTGTCCATTATCCCATGCAGCGTATGCTCCAACAGGTGGACAAGAGGTACAGTGTCACTGATGCATGCACTGTCACTGCTCACCATCCTCGTGGCCTCCTCAAATGGTGAGAGGACAGTGCATGCATCCCTGATCATGCTCCACTGGCGTGGGGAAAAAAAGCCAAGCTCCCCTGACCCTGTCCTGGTGCCGTAGTCGCAAAGTTACTCATTGATGGCCCTCTGCTGCGTGTGCAGTCGCTGCAGCATGGCCAGCGTTGAGTTCCACCTGGTGGGCATGTCACATATTAGGCGGTTCTTGGGCAGGTTCAGCTCCTTTTGCAGCTCAGCCAGCCGAGCACTGGCATTATACGATCAGTGGAAATGCACACAGACTTTCCTGGCCGGCCTCAGGACATCCTGTAAGCCTGGGTACCTGCCCAAGAACCGCTGCACCACCAGGTTGAGGACGTGAGCCATACAGGGCACATGGGTGAGCTGCCCCTGTCGCAGGGCGGAGAGGAGGTTGGTGCCATTGTCAAAAACCACCATTCCTGGCTTAAGCTGGCGTGGCGTCAACCACCTCTCGGCCTGCCCCTGCAGAGCTGCAAGAGCCTCTGCCCCAGTGTGGCTCCTGTCCCCCAAACACACCAGCACAAGCACGGCATGGCATCTTTTTGCCTGCGTACTCGCGTAGCCCTTTGTATGCCTATGGAGCACCGCTGGTTCCGAGGACAGAGCACTCGAAGAGGCCATGGAGGAAGAAGAAGAGGAGGGGGTGGAGGAGAGAGGTGTGTCACAACCAGTAGTAGCATTTTGGAGGCGTGGTGGCGGAACAACCTCCAACACTACTGCACCTTGTCCTGCATCCCTCCCAGCTGCCAATAGAGTGACCCAATGGGCCGTGAAAGACAGATAACGTCCCTGTCCATGCCTGCTGGACCATGAGTCAGCGGTAATATGCACCTTACCGCTGACCGCCCTGTCCAGCGAGGCATGGACATTGCCTTCCACATGCCGCTAGAGAGACGGAATCGCCTTCCGTGAGAAAAAGTGGCGTTTGGAAACCTGCCACTGAGGAACCGCACATTGAACAAACTCACGGAAGGGGGCCTAGTCTACCAACTGAAAAGGCAGCAGTTGAAGTGCTAGCAATTTAGCCAAGCTAGCATTCAACCGCTGGGCATGTGGATGGCTGGGAGTATACTTCTTTCGACGGTCCAACAGCTGGGGCAGGGAAATTTGCCTGCTACAATCGGACGTCGGTGTACTGCAAGTACTTGGTTGTGACACACCTAATTCTACACCTTCAGTCCTCTCAGAGCAGCTTTCAGAGAGGACTGAAGATATAGTGGGGATGGAGATCCCAGCTGATGAGGAGCAAGGATAGGTCCGCTTTGTTCTTTGGTGTGGGTCTTTAATGTGCGCTTGCCAACGAGCTGCATGGCAGGTCGACATATGTCTGCTCATGCTTGTGGTGCCCAAGCGGCTGATGTTTTGGCCACGCGAGATACGCTTGAGACAAATATTGCAAATAGCAGTGGTGCGATCTGATGCACTCGTCTCAAAAAAGGCCCACACCAAAGAACTTTTGTGATAACGTGCAGAGGCAGCGCCCTGCACAGGCGGAGATCTGCGGTGTGATTCAGTTGGTGTGCTGGCCTCTAGCTGGCCTCCAGGGGGCATCCTGCCTCGTTGGACATGTGCCGCCGCATCCTCCTCCTCCTCCTCCTCTCTCCCTTCAGGCACCCACGTGGAGTCAGTGACCTCATCATCCCCTCCCTCTTCACCACTAGAGCAAACCTGGCAGTAAGCTGCAGCTGGTGGAACATTACTGCCAGATTGCTGTCCTTCAGCATCCCCTCTCTCTGCGCGCACACTACTGCCTTCCTCAAGCTGGGTATCATCATCCGAGCCTTCAAATCGTTGGGCATCCTCCTGGAGCATGTACCCAACACTGTGCTCAAACAGTTTGGGGGACTCCTCAGGAGGACATGGTGGGTCTAGGGAAGGGGTGGCTGATGATGCCATTGAGTACGCGTTGGCAGCTGCTCTGCCAGTACCCTGAGCCTGGGTGAGAGAGGATGAGGAGGGCCTGGTCATCCATTCTACCAAGCCTTCGGCATGATGCGGCTCAACATGTCCAGCTGCCGAAAACAAAGACAAGCGTGTCCCATGGCCACGTGCTGATGACGATGCACGACCACGTCCACGACCAGCACTGTTGTCTAGGTCCTATGTGTGCTCACAACACACTATAAGTCCTATGGGTGCTGACACAAACACACTATAGGTACTATGTGTGCTGACAAGAAAATATAGGTCCTATGTGTGCTCATAACACACTATAAGTCCTATGGTTCCTGACACAAACACACTATAGGTACTATGTGTGCTGACAAGAAAATATAGGTCCTATGTGTGCTCACAACACACTATAAGTCCTATGGGTGCTGACACAAACACACTATAGGTACTATGTGTGCTGACAAGAAAATATAGGTCCTATGTGTGCTCACAACACACTATAAGTCCTATGGTTCCTGACACAAACACACTATAGGTACTATGTGTGCTGACAAGAAAATATAGGTCCTATGTGTGCTCACAACACACTATAAGTCCTATGGGTGCTGACACAAACACACTATAGGTACTATGTGTGCTGACAAGAAAATATAGGTCCTATGTGTGCTCACAACACACTATAAGTCCTATGGTTCCTGACACAAACACACTATAGGTACTATGTGTGCTGACAAGAAAATATAGGTCCTATGTGTGCTCACAACACACTATAAGTCCTATGGGTGCTGACACAAACACACTATAGGTACTATGTGTGCTGACAAGAAAATATAGGTCTTATGTGTGCTCACAACACACTATAAGTCCTATGGGTGCTGACACAAACACACTATAGGTACTATGTGTGCTGACAAGAAAATATAGGTCCTATGTGTGCTCATAACACACTATAAGTCCTATGGTTCCTGACACAAACACACTATAGGTACTATGTGTGCTGACAAGAAAATATAGGTCCTATGTGTGCTCACAACACACTATAAGTCCTATGGGTGCTGACACAAACACACTATAGGTACTATGTGTGCTGACAAGAAAATATAGGTCCTATGTGTGCTCCCAACACACTATAAGTCCTATGGTTCCTGACACAAACACACTATAGGTACTATGTGTGCTGACAAGAAAATATAGGTCCTATGTGTGCTCACAACACACTATAAGTCCTATGGGTGCTGACACAAACACACTATAGGTACTATGTGTGCTGAGAAGAAAATATAGGTCCTATGTGTGCTCCCAACACACTATAAGTCCTATGGTTCCTGACACAAACACACTATAGGTACTATGTGTGCTGACAAGAAAATATAGGTCCTATGTGTGCTCACAACACACTATAAGTCCTATGGGTGCTGCTGACACAAACACACTATAGGTACTATGTGTGCTGACAAGAAAATATAGGTCCTATGTGTGCTCACAACACACTATAAGTCCTATGGTTCCTGACACAAACACACTATAGGTACTATGTGTGCTGACAAAAAAATATAGGTCCTATGTGTGCTCACAACACACTATAAGTCCTATGGGTGCTGACACAAACACACTATAGGTACTATGTGTGCTGACAAGAAAATATAGGTCCTATGTGTGCTCACAACACACTATAAGTCCTATGGGTGCTGACACAAACACACTATAGGTACTATGTGTGCTGAGAAGAAAATATAGGTCCTATGTGTGCTCACAACACACTATAAGTCCTATGGGTGCTGACACAAACACACTATAGGTACTATGTGTGCTGACAAGAAAATATAGGTCCTATGTGTGCTCACAACACACTATAAGTCCTATGGGTGCTGACACAAACACACTATAGGTACTATGTGTGCTGACAAGAAAATATAGGTCCTATGTGTGCTCCCAACACACTATAAGTCCTATGGGTGCTGACACAAACACACTATAGGTACTATGTGTGCTGACAAGAAAATATAGGTCCTATGTGTGCTCACAACACACTATAAGTCCTATGGTTCCTGACACAAACACACTATAGGTACTATGTGTGCTGACAAGAAAATATAGGTCCTATGTGTGCTCACAACACACTATAAGTCCTATGGTTCCTGACACAAACACACTATAGGTCCTATGTGTGCTGACAAGAAAATATAGGTCCTATGTGTGCTCACAACACTCTATAAGTCCTATGGGTGCTGACACAAACACACTATAGGTACTATGTGTGCTGACAAGAAAATATAGGTCCTATGTGTGCTCCCAACACACTATAAGTCCTATGGTTCCTGACACAAACACACTATAGGTACTATGTGTGCTGACAAGAAAATATAGGTCCTATGTGTGCTCACAACACACTATAAGTCCTATGGGTGCTGACACAAACACACTATAGGTACTATGTGTGCTGAGAAGAAAATATAGGTCCTATGTGTGCTCACAACACACTATAAGTCCTATGGTTCCTGACACAAACACACTATAGGTACTATGTGTGCTGACAAGAAAATATAGGTCCTATGTGTGCTCACAACACACTATAAGTCCTATGGGTGCTGACACAAACACACTATAGGTACTATGTGTGCTGACAAGAAAATATAGGTCCTATGTGTGCTCCCAACACACTATAAGTCCTATGGTTCCTGAAACAAACACACTATAGGTACTATGTGTGCTGACAAGAAAATATAGGTCCTATGTGTGCTCACAACACACTATAAGTCCTATGGGTGCTGACACAAACACACTATAGGTACTATGTGTGCTGACAAGAAAATATAGGTCCTATGTGTGCTCACAACACACTATAAGTCCTATGGTTCCTGACACAAACACACTATAGGTACTATGTGTGCTGACAAAAAAATATAGGTCCTATGTGTGCTCACAACACACTATAAGTCCTATGGGTGCTGACACAAACACACTATAGGTACTATGTGTGCTGACAAGAAAATATAGGTCCTATGTGTGCTCACAACACACTATAAGTCCTATGGGTGCTGACACAAACACACTATAGGTACTATGTGTGCTGAGAAGAAAATATAGGTCCTATGTGTGCTCACAACACACTATAAGTCCTATGGGTGCTGACACAAACACACTATAGGTCCTATGTGTGCTGACAAGAAAATATAGGTCCTATGTGTGCTCACAACACACTATAAGTCCTATGGGTGCTGACACAAACACACTATAGGTACTATGTGTGCTGACAAGAAAATATAGGTCCTATGTGTGCTCACAACACACTATAAGTCCTATGGGTGCTGACACAAACACACTATAGGTACTATGTGTGCTGACAAGAAAATATAGGTCCTATGTGTGCTCACAACACACTATAAGTCCTATGGTTCCTGACACAAACACACTATAGGTACTATGTGTGCTGACAAGAAAATATAGGTCCTATGTGTGCTCACAACACACTATAAGTCCTATGGTTCCTGACACAAACACACTATAGGTACTATGTGTGCTGACAAGAAAATATAGGTCCTATGTGTGCTCACAACACTCTATAAGTCCTATGGGTGCTGACACAAACACACTATAGGTACTATGTGTGCTGACAAGAAAATATAGGTCCTATGTGTGCTCACAACACACTATAAGTCCTATGGGTGCTGACACAAACACACTATAGGTACTATGTGTGCTGACAAGAAAATATAGGTCCTATGTGTGCTCACAACACACTATAAGTCCTATGGTTCCTGACACAAACACACTATAGGTACTATGTGTGCTGACAAGAAAATATAGGTCCTATGTGTGCTCACAACACACTATAGGTCCTATGGGTGCTGACACAAACACACTATAGGTACTATGTGTGCTGACAAGAAAATATAGGTCCTATGTGTGCTCACAACACACTATAAGTCCTATGGGTGCTGACACAAACACACTATAGGTACTATGTGTGCTGACAAGAAAATATAGGTCCTATGTGTGCTCACAACACACACACTAGCTCCTATGTGTGCTGACACAAACACAATATGGCTCCTATAAATCCCTGCCTGGGATGGGACAGAAGGTTGGGACAGAAGTTGGGGTGCAATGCTGTTCTAACAGCACTGCGATTGGTGCTACTGCAATGCTGTACTAACAGCACGCACACACCAGACTAATCCCCAGCAGCAGATAATATCACACTCTGTGCAATCAGCAGCAATGATCACTCAGTAATGATTTGAATGACTCAGGTCAGGAGTTAGCAATGGTTTAGCAAAGAAGAAAGTCAATCAGCAGACCGCTCTCCTAAAAGCCGGAACACATGTGCCCTGGGCTGACGGCGTGGCGGCCTTTTATAGAGTGGGGCGTGTACTAAAGCCCCTGAGCTTTAATTGGCTACAGGCGTCCTGCCTGTAGCCAATTATTGCTCTCCTAGTTTCCGGCGCTGTGATTGGCCAAGCATGCGGGGTCACAGTGCATGCTTGGCCAATCATCAACCAGCAATGCACTGCGCCGGCCGCAATGCATTGCGGGCCGCTCGCATCACACGAATGTGATGCGAACGGCCCAAATAGTTCTGGGCTCGCCGAGCATCCCTAGTAGAAACACCCCAAAAATTACCACATTTTAGAAAGTAAATACCCCAAGGTATTTTTAAGAGGCATAAATAAGCCTTTAAAATTTTTTTTATTTTTCTGCTACACGTTTTTGAAGAAAGGATCTTTTTTTACACAGTTAAAAATTAATAAAATATTCATAACATGTTAACAGTATTAGCATGCTTAGAATTAGTCCACAAAACACATTCTGCTACTCCCAAGTATAGGGATAACACATACAGTATGTGAGATATTTTGGCAGCCTAGTTGCATAGAGGGGCCCAAAATTCAAGCTTTCAAGGGGCATAAATTATTTAATTATCTGACTACCTATCCCATTTTTTTGGAGTCCAGGATAGCAGAAACACACACAAAATGGCCACATTTTGGAGAGTAAACACCCCAAGGTCTTTTTTGGGACATGGTGAGTCTTTCAAGAAAAAGAAAAAAACATTTTTTCACACACAGTTGTCAATTTAATAAGATATTTTTCACACAGCAGGGACTCACATTGTATCTTAAGTAAAACAAAAATCAACCAATTGTGTAAAAAACACTGTAAAGGTCACCTCTATATGAGTGGTGAGGGAATATAGCTTAGTGTAGCATCACCTATAGCAGTCCCCATTACTGTAAACCAAGCAAGCCTAGCCTACTGGTACATGCTTTCACCCAGGAATGCCATGTGAACTGGCCAGGAATTACAGGGGGCTGAAGAAACTAGGATAAAAAGAGTTGCCATGGTTCCAGGAGTGCAATTGTCCACAGGGGATGGCTGGGTCTGGTGTCTTGCAGAACATAGCCAGTGGGACATGCAGATGAGTCAGTTCAGGCAGCGGGCAGAAACATGGTCAGCAAACTGGCAAAAGATTATTCCAGGCAGCAGGCAGAAACATGTTCTATAAACAGGCCAGGTTCAGTACAGGTGGCAGGCAGAGGCAACACTGCAATAGTATGGCAGAAATCATGGACACTGTACTGGCTGCACTGGTGATACTGTACAAATGAGGCAGCAATTAGAGACACTGTTGATGACTATAGTGGCTCTGGTGACACTGGCGTGGCTAACAATCAAGAACATTGCTGCGTGGCAGCAATCAGGAACACTGTTGATGGAGTACACTGATTTGGTGGGATTGGTTTGGCAGTGATCATGGACACTGTTGCTGGCTGCACTGGTCAGGTGTGGCAGCAATTAGGAACACTGTTTCTGGCTTACATTGGTCTGGTGACACTGGGACTTGTGTGGTGGCGATCAAGAACACTGATGCTGGCATACACTGGTCTGGTGACACTGGGTCGAGAGGGGCAGTGATCAAGAACACTGTTGCTGGCTTACACTGGTCAGGTGACACTGGGACTGGATTGGCAGTGATCAGGAACACCGTTTATGGCTTACACTGGTCTGGTGACACTGGGGAGTGGTGTGGCAGCAATCATATCTCACTATTGTGAGATACGGTATATATATATTTATCGGCGTATAACACGCACTTTTTCCCCCTAAAAATCGGGGGAAAGTCGTGGGTGGGTGTTATACGCCGATACCCCAAAAAAAAAAAAATCAAAAATGTCAAAAATGGCAAGCGCCGCCGAAAAATAGCGAGCGCCGCCGAAAAAGACCGAGGCGCGGCCGGAAAAACTCGAAGCCGTGCCGGAATAGACCGAGCAGACTGTTCGGCTCTGCTCGGAGTCCCGCCTCCCTGCGCTCGCTCCAGAAACAGCAGGGAGGCGGGACTGCGACAGAGAGTCTCGGCGGCGGGAAATTTAAACCCGGACCGGACTTCTAATGTCGCTGGGCATGGCTGCAATGACGCTGGCAAGGTACAATGTCGCTGGGCATGGCTGCAATGACCCTGGGCAAGGCTGCAATGACGCTGGGCATGGCTGCAATGACCCTGGGCAAGGCTGCAATGATGCTGGGCAAGGCTGCAATGATGCTGGGCAAGGCTGCAATGACGCTGGGCATGGCTGCAATGACGCTGGGCAAGCTGCAATGACGCTGGGCAAGGCTGCAATGACGCTGGGCAAGGCTGCAATGACGCTGGGCAAGCTGCAAATGACGCTTAAATGTAAGGTTTTTTTTTTCCCTAAACTTCCCTCCTAAAACTTTTTTTCCTTAAAACGCCCTCCTAAACTTGGGGTGCGTGTTATACGCCGGTGCGTGTTATACGCCGATAAATACGGTATATAGGAGGAATATTATGCTCACGTTGGCTTTTTATATAATGTTGAATACTGTATATCACATATTTTAGGTTATTGTGTGTTTAACCTCCCTGGCGGTATGATTATCTCAGATTTTTAATGCTCAAAGCGGTACAATGTTTTGCATTGAAATTTGACGTTTTATATTGTAGGCCTGTAATTCTTAGGAATAACTCACTTAAATCTGTCCAAACAAGAGTCTAGTATACATCCTGGGTATGATAAAGTTTGAAACACAAAATCATAAATTATAATATAATAAATAACTATAAATAATTATAACAAACAATATTATAATAATAATAAAATGTATTCAATAATGTAATCAAATCAAAAAGACAGGAATTTGCTCAGTTGCAGAATTGTCGCTGTCATTACTTTCAGTGTCTGATGACGAATTTCCCCAGGAATCACTATCGCTCAATTCTGCAAGTGATTCTAATTTATTATTTATTGCTGTTTTCTAGCTGGTCTAAAACCGCTTTTAACGTAAAGGGACACTTTTTGGTTGCTATGGACATTCTCAAGAAACTACATGCAGGGTACTGGACAAAGCATTAGGGACAAAGGGGAGGTGAAAAAAACTTGATACAGTAATGTAATCTGTAAGATTACAGTGTACTGTATGTGTTCTGTGTAAGTAACTTTGCCTGGATCCTGCAATGCAATCCCGAGTGTGGCTCTGGGTTTACGGCTTTTGGTAATGAAAATTCACCCCAAGCCACACTCAGGATTACTGCCAAGGAGGTTAATATACTTTGGTCTCACTGAATTGAGCACTGTGTGCTGAGCGCATTTGGCGTTTTGGAGTTTTTTGTTTTTGTTTACAATTGTCTGGTAACACTGGTACTGGTGTGGCGGTGATTAGGAACACTGTTGCTGGCATACACTGGTCAGGGGACACTGCAATTGGTTTGGCAGCGATCAGGAACACTGTTGCTGGCTTAAGCCCTGCACACACGATCCGGAAATTGTACGAAAAATGCTGCATTCGAATCGATAGTACAATAATCGGATCGTTAGTACAGAGCTTTTGAGAGCCGATCAGGACAGTTCATCCGATATTATTCTATCGGACATGCATGGAAATTTTTTTCATACGATGCCAGATCGTACAATTTTCGTTCAAGTAGTACAGCTGTCGTTCAAAAATGCAATACAAATGCATTACAACATATGACATCACTCCTGAATTTTTATTCTGTCGTACGGGAATTTTTGTGACTTTAGTAAACTCATCAGATTCGACGTGAGATTAGCATGCAAAAAAAAACGGACGATCATTCGTCCAATAATCGGATCGTGTGTACGGGGCATTACACTTTCTTTAACAGAAGTCATGTTAGGAACACTGCTACCCATACTTATCCTGGGTTATACATAAACACTTTTTTCAGCATCTTTTTCTTTCTGTTATTGGCATTGAGCTTTATGTTATCTTATGATATATATTTTTTTGTATCTGTGTAATCTATTTCAGAGGCTTTCATTAGCCATTACTGAAAAAAAATGTATTTGTGATTTTCTGTATATCGTGATTTGGTTGGCCCCTGAAGTCAGCAATGGTGCAATAGGGCCTTGCTTCTTCTAACTACTTGCTTTTTCTAAACTTATGAATCAACAGGTGAGAAATTAGTAGAGCATTTAGGAGTCTTTACTGACAGTAAAAAGAATACTAACCATTGAGTATATATTACAAAATATAAATAGTATAGTCTTTGAACTTACTAATAATACATATGATTATTAAATTCAACTACACTCCACAAAATATAGGATTTTTCAGTTTTCGGTGAAGACATCTTTTATTATGACATAGCAAAAGCCAACTCCAGAGGAAGGTTAATGTTAAATAAAAAAAAGTGCAACGTGCTCTTCAGGGTTCCCAAAGGGATTGCTTGTTTAAAAGTAAAGGTAAGTCGTTTGATGCACTAGTCATGCAGCACCTTTTATAACAGGACAGAGATGGTCTTTGAAATGAATAAGGAAAAGAGACGACAATAGAACACAACTAGCTTCATGCATTAAAACAGATACTATTTAATAAAGAATTCATAATAACGGAGAAGTGAATATGCCTCTCCCCAGGCTCATGACAGGGGTATTCACTTCTGCTTCATTGTGAGTGCAGTATTATTGTTCTTTATTGGACTTTATTAAATTCTAGGTTATAAAAACACTGACATCTTCTTAATACCTGGATTATTGTAGGTTACCTAAGGACAGACAACCTAAAACATGATTTTCTGTTTTAAGATGATCTACCCTGCAGGCTGGCAAGCTTATGTCTTACCTGTTTTGTCTATTTCCACTGCCACATATGGAACATCCAGTTCATCAAAGAGGTTTTTAACCTATGGGGGGGGAAAAAATCATATCTTTAATTGTAATTCTGTATCCCACATAGTAACCACAGTGATGGCTTCTTGTTTTGCAATGCAACAGAATTGTTCTGCTTTACTGCCTCTTCTTACAAGGAAAACAGTTGTAGACAGAAAAACATGTAACCTGGACTTAATGTTTCTGGTGGCAAAATGCTCTGTCCTGAACCAACAACAAAGAAGAACTATGATCATAAAGCTAGAACTACGATCAGAAAACTCCAGAGGTAGCAAAGACAACATTGCCACCTTGCCAAAATCAATCACTACAATTTCCTCCTACTAGTTTCTGGCTCAAAGACAATAAAGAATCCCATCGAGCAGTAACTATATATAGGCTCATTGACAGAGCACTGTAAAGGATCTTCATTCAGTGACAATATGCCTCGTACACCTAATCAGTGACAATATGCCTCGTACACCTAATCAGATAATCGTCTTTCGAATTGATTGCACGATATTCTGATCGCTAGTACACAGCTTTTGACAGCCGATCACGACAGTTCGTCCAACAATATCCAAAAGGGACAAACATGAAAACTTTGCTCGGACGATAGCCCAGCGAACGACAATCGTTTAATCAGTACAATATACGTCCGCTAAAAATCTATAGACAAACACCACGCATAATCGGGAACACAAATATAACCCGGAAGGAGATGGGAGAACAATACGAATGGAAATAGCCAAAAGGCGTGGCAGACAGGGGTGACCTCATCATTTGACATCATTTCCGTTACGTAGCTACGCTAACAGGAAGGTTTTCCAAAATCGTACAAAAAAAAATTGTACATTTCGTAGAGCGCAAAATGCACTGTTGAATTCAATATTAATACTATGCAACAAAATGCGAACGATCAGTCTTACGATTATCTGATCCTGTGTACGAGGCATAAGGCTCCATTCACACTTGTGCGACTTGTCATGCAACTTGCATGCAAGTTGCATGACAAGTCATTCCCCATGTTTTCCAATGATAACCATTCATATATGTCTGACTTAACCTCCTTGGCGGTAACCCCGAGTCTGGCTCGGGGTCAGTTTTTTATGCTGGGAGCGGTAACCCCGAGCCAGACTCGGGCTTGCGTTGCGGGATGCAGGGGGGAAGTTACTTACCTTTTCCCCTGGATCCTGCGATGTCTCCCCGCTGTGTGAGCGAGCCGTCCGCTCGCTCGATTCACACAGTGCCGGGTGCCGCCGATCTCCGTTCCCTGTGACGTTACGACGCACGGGAGCGGAGATCGGCGCCAAATTCAAAAAAGTTTAAAAACACAACACATATACAATACTGTAATCTTACAGATTACAGTACTGTATACAAAAAATACACACCCCCTTTGTCCCTAGTGGTCTGCCCAGTGCCCTGCATGTCATTTTATATAATAAAAAGATTTTTTTTCTGCCTGGAAACTGGAGATTGTCCATAGCAACCAAAAAGTGTCCCTTTATGTCAAAAGTGGTTTTAGACCAGCTAGAAAACACCGATAAAAAAATAAAATCACAATTTATCATCAAACAATAAATTTAATGACAGCGACTATTCTGCAACTGAGCAAATTTCAGTGTTTTTGATTTGATTACATTATTGAATCATTTTTATATATATTTTTATTATATTATAATTTATTATTTTGTGTTTCAAACTTTATCATACCCGGGATGTCTACTAGACTCTGGTTCGGACAGATTTAAGTGAGTTATTCATAAGAATTGCAGGCCTACAATATAAAAACGCCAAATTTCCATGCAAAATAATTGTACCGCTTTCAGCACTAAATTCCAGCCAGAATCATACCGCCAGGGAGGTTAAAGGTCTAAGGTCCAACTTTAATGCAAATTCAGGCCCATAGACTTCAATAGTAACTCTCAAAAGTTGCATTAAAGACATATCTGAATGTTATACAATGCACCAGTTGTGCAACAGCTGTCCATTATCACTGGTCAAAGACAAAGTCATATCCAAGTTGTACCCATCAAAAGTTGCATTAACCACTTCCCGTGGGGTCCCCCGGACTCAATCGCTGCGGGGATACTCGCGGTCGTCTCACGGGAAGGCTGAACGGGGAGATGCGGAAGTAAACAGCATCTCCCCGTTCTGCCTAGCAACTAGTGACACTGATCTCTGCTCCCTGTGATTGGAGCAGAGATCAGTGTTCACTAAAACACAGCCACGCCCCCCACAGTTAGTAACACGCCCCTAGGAACACCTAACCCCTACACTGACACCCCCTGGTTAACCCCTTCACTGCCAGTGTCATTTACACAGGAATCAGTGCATTTAAATAGCACTGATTGCTGTATAAATGACAATGGTCTCAAAAATGTGTCAAAAATGTCCAACGTGTCTACCATAATGTCGCAGTCACAATAAAAATCGCTGATCGCCACCATTACTAGTAAAAAAAAAATATTAATAAAAAAGATATAAAACTACCCCCTATTTTGTAAACGCTATAACTTTTGCGCAAACCAATCAATAATCGCTTATTGCAATTTTTTTTTACCAAAAATATGTAGAAGAATATGTATCGGCCTAAACTAAGGGAAAAAAATGTTTTTATATATTTTGGGGGATATTTATTATCTATATATAGATATATATAGATATATATAGCAAAAAGTTAAAAATAATGTGTTTTTTTTTCTAAATTGTCGCTCTTTTTTTGTTTATAGCGCAAAAAAAAAAAAACCGCAGGGGCAATCAGATACCACCAAAAGAAAGCTCTATTTGTGGGAAAAAAAGGATGTCAATTTTGTTTGGGTGCCACGTCGCACGACCGGGCAATTGTCAGTTAAAGCGACGCAGTGCCGAATCGCAAAAAGTGGTCTGGTCCTAATCCAGCAAAATGGTCCGGTCTGAAAGTGGTTAAAGTCGCATCAAAGTTGCACTCCAAAGTCCGCACAACTTTGGAGTTTTACAAGTGTGAATGGAACTTTAATAAAACTGGTATACACAGAATTTGGTGCAGCTGTGCATAGTAACCAATTAGCTTCTAACTTCAGCTTGTTAAATTAAAGCGGTAGTAAAGCCCACTGTGTGATTTTAATAAGCTTATAATAAGGCTAAGCTTATAATAAGGCTTATCTGTAGGTGAAATGAAAATCTCCTAAATGTACACCGTTTAGGAGATTTTCACCCTGGATGTAGCCACTGACATCACCTGTGCATGAGCTCTAAAGGTCTGGCATACAGTGCTGGACCTTCAGAGCTTTTTGCCGCAACTAAGGGCTCCCGTGCACATGCACGGGTGTGACATCATTGCGGCTCCGGCCACTCATAGCAATGGAGCCCACGAGCCTGGAAGAAAGACCGGGGAAGATGTCAGCCCTCTCAGCGGTGACAGCGTGCCACTGGAAGGGCTTCGCTCTAGACTAAGTACAGTGCAGAATTTATGACTTTTTGGCCATTTTTCAGAGAATATGAATGATAACACAAAAACATTTCTTTCACTTATGGTTAGTGTTTGGCTGAAGCAATTTATTATAAATCAACTGTGTTTACTCTTTTTTAATCATAATGGCAACAGAAACTACCCAAATGACCCTGATCAAAAGTTTACATACCCTGGAGATTTTGGCCTGATAACATGCACACAAGTTGACACAAAGGGGTTTGAATGGCTATTAAAGGTAACCATCCTCATCTGTGATCTGTTTGTTTGTAATTAGTGTGTGTGTATAAAAGGTCAATTAGTTTCTGGACTGACAGACCCTTGCATCTTTCATCCAGTGCTGCACTGACATTTCTGGATTCTAAGTCATGGGGAAAGCTAAAGAATTATCAAAGGATCTGTGGGAAAATGTAGTTGAACACTATAAAACAGGAAAGGGATATAAAAAGATATCCAGGGAATCAGCAGTGTTCAAACTCTAATCAAGAAATAAAATGAGGGGTTCTGTTGAAACCAAACCACGGTCAGCTAGACCAACTAAAATTTCAGCCACAACTGCCAGGAAAATTGTTCAGGATGCAAAGAAAAAGCCACAGATAACTTCAAGTAAAATACAGGACTCTCTGAAAACATGTGGTGTGGCTGTTTCAAGATGCACAATAAGGAGGCCCTTGAAGAAAGATGGGCTGCATGGTCGAGTCGCCAGAAGAAAGCCATTACTATGCAAATGTCACAAAATATGCCACTTACACTACTATATAAACAGCACAGAGCCAACCACAAATGTTCTGGCACAAAGTAATTTGAAGTGATGAGACCAAAATTTAGCTTTTTGCCACAACCATAAACGCTACATTTGGAGAGGAGTCAACAAGGCCTATGATGAAAGGTACGGAGGTTGATTGCTGATGTTTTGGGGATGTGCGCGCTACAAAGGCACAGGAAATTTGGTAAAAATTGATGCCAAGATGAATGCAGTATGTTATCAAAAAATACTGGAGGAACATTTGCATTCATCAGCCAGGAAGCTGCGCATTGGACATACTTGGACATTCCAACATGACAATGATCCAAAACACAAGGCCAAGTCGACCTGTCATTGGCTACAGCAGAATAAAGTGAAGGTTCTGGAGTGGCTATGTCAGTCTCCTGACCTCAATATCATTGAGCCACTCTGGGAGATCTCAAACATGCAGTTCATGCAAGACAGCCCAAGAATTGACAGGAACTGGAGGCTTTTTGACAAGAGGAATGGGCAGCTTTACCATTTGAGAAGATAAAGAGCCTCATCCACAAATACCACAAAAGACTTCAAGCTGTCATTGATGTTAAAGGGGGCAATACACGGTATTAAGAACTGGCGTATGCAAACTTTTGTTCGGGGTCATTTGGGTAGTTTTTGTTGCCATTATGATTTAAAAAGAGTAAACACAGTTGATGGATAATAAATGGCTTCAGCCAAACACTAACCACGAGTGAAAGAAACGTTTTTGTATTATCATTCATATTCTCTGAAAAATGGCCAAGAAATCATAAATTCTGCCAGGGTATGTAAACTTATGAGCACAACTGTATTTCAGTATGCCATTGTCTTACAGGTGTTTTATTTTATTTTATTTTTTAGTTCTGCAGCTGTTTAGTACCTCTTTAAGCTTTGACAGTAAAACCTAGAAGCTGATTGGTCACTATGCACAGCTGCACCAGATTCTGTGTGCATCAGTTTTAGTAAATCTCCCCTAAGTTTTAATCTCCAGATAGAAGATTTTGAAGGAAAATGTGACTTGCACATGCTAGTAAATAGGGATAGTATAAAGGGACTGAGCAGGCGGAGTAAGATTAAGACTATTATCTATTACGATATGTAAGTACAGCCAAGATTTTCCCAGAAAAACAAGACAGAACATTTATACAATGTCTCATGGTAAACTGCCATAAAACAAAGTTAAATGCTATCAACTCACCATCTGTTGCTAAGTTTACAGCTCACAATTTCTGCTTATAAAATTAAAAACAGCTTTCTACTCAATTTTAATTTAATATTGAAGCTGATAAGAATGCAGAAGTTGTTGATGCAAAGTTAATGTTCAATTTTACAGCACATTACTGCTTATTTAATGTTGTTTTATTCAGTTTAAGAAGAGTATTGATTTTCATAAGATGTGTGTAGCAAGAATCGACTTGCAAATTAAATATGCTATTGCTAAGGGCATTGTTTATAAGAGGAGAAAGTTCTGTGGTTATTCAGCTTCAAATAACACGAACGATGTTTTGCCCATGACTAAGCTTGAAAAATTCAAGGTGGTTGTTAAGACTTGTTTACACAGGATATGCGTCTTCATTACATGTACATTGCATTGCATTTAGAAGACAGTGTTGGCGCTGAAAGCAAGAAAAAAATCCAAAGGTTTGAGTTGTCACTGGAACAGGAATGGAAGGGAAATCCTCTATCGGGGACAGTTGTTCCAGTGATGACTGTCTAGGAAAGACTTTCCTATCTTTGAAGAGATTTCCTATCACTTCCTGTTAGTTTTACAATAGGAAGTGAAGGAAAAAACACACTGCATCAGTGTGAAACACTGTAATAAGGGCTTAAATCAATCCCTACTCTATCCACAACTAAAAGGTTTTTGATTTAAATGTACTTCAACCATGAAACCCATTGATGTGGACAGATGATGCATAAAGCGGTTATATTTCGCTGAGCGTTTTTCTTTTTCTAACCTGCAAGGCAAAGGCATAATGTGCTAGTATGCCTAACATACTAGCACATCATGTGAAACTTACCTCTAAACAAAGCCTTCCAGCGATGCAATATCATTGCTGGCGACAGCTTCCATCTTCACCCGTCTTGCTTCCGGGTTCGCGGACTCCGGCTCTGTGACTGGCCGGAGCCACGATGATGTCACTCCCGCGCATGCGCGCAGGAGCTGCCGGTCATGGCACAGGGCTCTGAAGAAACGGCACGGGCGGCCGTTCCTTCAGTACACATGCACCAGTGATGTCACTGGCTGCATGTACAGTAAATATCTCTTAAACAGTTCATGTTTAGTTAATATTTACACTACCTATATGCAAGCCTTATTATAGATGTACCTATAGGTAAAAGTTAGAGATGGAAGTTTACTTCCTCTTTAACCTCCCTGGCAGTATGATTATATCAGATTTTTGCGTCTCAAAGCGGTACAATTATTTTGCCTAGAAATTTTTATATTGTAGGCCTGTAATTCTTAGTAATAACACACTTAAATCTGTCCAAACAAAAGTCTAGTAGATATCCCAGGTATGATGAAGTTTGAAACACAAAATCATAAATTATAATATAATAAATAAATGTAAATAATTATAAAAAATAATAATATAATAATAATAAAATGAATTTCCCCACGATTCACTATCGCTCAATTCTGCAATTGTTCTAATTTACTATCATTGTTTTCTAGCTGGTCTAATACCACTTTTGACATAAAGGGACACTTTTTGGTTGCTATGCACAATCTCCAGTTTCCAGGCAGAAAGAACAGTATATATGATATAAAACTGCATGCAGGGCATTGGACAAAGCACTGGGGACAAAAGGGATGAAAAATATTTCATACAGTAATGTAATCTGTAAGATTACAGTGTACTGTATGTATTATGATTTTTCACTTTTTTGAATTTGCCGCCGGGCTCCTCCTCCGTGCGTCGCAACGCTCGCAGGGAACAGAGCCCAGAACAGAAAGGCATCGGGCAGAGGACAGAGCCCGCGGACACAGCGGGGGGACATCGCAGGATCCTTGGGACAAGGTAAGTATACCGCACCAGGAACCTGCAATGCAATCCTGAGTGTGGCTCGGGGGTTACCGCTAATGGTGCTGAAATTTAACCCCAGAGCCACACTCGGGAAAACCGCCAGGGAGGTTAAAGCTGAACTCCAGGTAGAGATAAAAGACACATATTAAAGTGGTCCTATAATAAGGCTTACCTGTAGGTACAGTGAGTATCTCCTAAACCTACACAGTTTAGGAGATATTTACACTGCATGCAGCTGGTGATGTCACCAGCACATGCACTCTGAAGGAACGGCATACCCGTGCCATCCCTCACGCTCACAATGGGGGCAGCCCAGTCCAATCACTAGATTCGCAGCTGCCAAGGCTCAGTGTGTCCTTTCACACTCAAACTGACAAAAATAAATAGATGGAGCCGGCAACACTGTAGTCCATAAAGTGCATTTATTGGTTACATCAGAGTGACAATAAAATTATAAACTGACGCGTTTGGGCAGAAGCCTTAGTCGTAGCTAATTTTAGACTAGAAATGGCAAGACATATATATCTAAAACAAACCCCGCCTTCAAAGGAATCATCATATTCAATTGATATAATTATTTAATTGGGTGGTTATTGCACTAAAGCCAAAGAGGCAGACAACAGATCAAAATGGGCGATCATAAGGTTCACAGATAGAATGAAACACCTAAAAATTAACATTCAAAATGACAATAAATTTGATAAAGCACAATTCGCGTGCGAAACATGTAAGCCACGTCTCCCTTGCTTGTACATGTAGTGCTCCTCATCTGGACTTTCCTTTCATTATTGATAATAAATTTACATAGGGAAAAAAGTAGAACTTTAAAATGATGGAACAAAGTTATACATTACAGGCATACCCCACTTTTAAGTACACAATGAGGTTTATTTATTAAAGCTGAAAAGTGCAAAATCTGTATATGAGAATGTTTTATTTATATATATATATATATATATATATATAACACAATGGGTACAGTTTATATAGAAGACTAGGATCTATTAATCCAAAAAGCAAAGGGCTCATAATGAGTAATTGCTTCATAGTAGTACAACTGCAACTATATAAATGCACAAAGTATAAATGCACAAAGTATCAGAATAATACCCGTATCAGAATACGGGTAAAGAAAAATGGTGGGAGGGAACAGACACAAAAAATACATCACAGGCAATCAGAAGGCATACGCATGAACCATGAGTTGTAGACTGAATTACTTCAGGAAGAGATCTACATCCCATCTGTGGTTCATGCCTGCAGTGAACCCATGAGTTGTTAGACTGAATGTACTTCAGGAAGAGATCTACATGTCCCATCTGTGGTTCATTGCACACGGCTAATCACAGGCAGTGAGACATTCCTGATCTGTGCAGCTGTCCCCTTAGCAGAATGTGGGATTTTGAACATGCCCATCTCTAACAACAAATTCCATTGTTCAAGAAGTTTCTGTGCATGTCACTGGTCCACACGATCCCCCCAACCACCTATAATGTGTAGATAATTGGATCATTTCTTTTTTTTTTCATGCAACCTACTAGTTAAATGAAAAAAGTGATCAATGTATGGGCCCCCTAAGGCATAGGCAGTTTAAATCTCAGCTGGTTCAGCAGGAACTGGCGAGTTTGAACCATTAATGGCTGAATGTTGATCGATCAAATAGGGCGGCCAGACTCTTATGATTTCACTAGTGGTTGCTATAGCCCAAAAGCTGTTTGTTGGGAGAATACAATTGCTGGGCAGGAAGGAGCCATGCAAGTTTCTTCCTGCTCGTGGTGCAGGAAAGAAATTTGCATACCTGCCTAACTGAAAGAAAGTAAGTTGTAGGTCTTGAAAGAACAGGAGGGGGGAGGGACATATGGGGGAGAGAAGGGATGGAGATAATGCAGGGATTACAGTGTACTGCAGTGCACACACTTATCCAGTTCCAGGCTAGAAGAATACTCCCCCTCTCAATAGAGACTGTGTTACTCCAGTGGTGGCCTGAGTAAGATGTGGTGCATCCGCTACGAATGCAAATAAAAAGACATTCTTTGTAAAAAAAAAAAAAAAAAAAAATTTTTATTTTTTTTTTGGACAGCATAATTTAGGGACGCCATTGCCTCCACATACTGACAGTCTAATTCTTTGTACTGCAGAAAAATAATGCTTTGATACATTAGACATCTTTTTCTCGTTGCTATAAGCTACCACATTAACCCCCCTGGCGGTAATCCCGAGTCTGGCTCGGGGCGGGATCTTCAGTACCAAAAGCGGTAACCCCGAGCCAGACTCGTGATTGCATTGCAGGATACAGGAGGAAGTTACTTACCTTGTCCCCTGGATCCTGCGATGTCTCCCCGCTGTGTGAGCGAGCCGTCTGCTCGCTCTATTCACACAGTGCCCGAGTGCCGCTGATCTCCGTTCCCTGCGACGTTACGACACACGGGAGTGGAGATCTGCGCCAAATTCAAAAAAGTTTAAAAACACAGTACACATACAGTACTGTAATCTTACAGATTACAGTACTGTATACAAAAAATACACATCCCCTTTGTCCCTAGTGGTCTGCCCAGTGCCCTGCATGTCATTTTATACAATAAATAGATTTTTTTTCTGCCTGGAAACTGGAGATTGTCCATAGCAACCAAAAAGTGTCCCTTTATGTCAAAAGTGGTTTTAGACCAGCTAGAAAACAGCGATAATAAATTGGAACCACAATTCATCATCAAACACTAAATTTAATGACAGCGACTATTCTGCAACTGAGCACATTTTAGTGTTTTTGATTTGATTACATTATTGAATAATTTTTATATATATTTTTATTGTATTATAACTTATGATTTTGTGTTTCAAACTTTATCATACCCGGGATGTCTACTAGACTCTGGTTTGGACAGATTTAAGTGAGTTATTCATAAGAATTGCATGCCTACAATATAAAAACGCCAAATTTCCATGCAAAATAATTGTACCGCTTTCAGCACAAAGTTCCAGACAGAATCATACCGCCAGGGAGGTTAAAGTATTCACTACTCTATATGCGTAAGGCCCTTGAAGTGCATCCCACATACAGTAATTTACAGAGACCCCATTCAACCACGTATACCACATATTTTGTACTGCAATGGCAAAGGCAAAGTATTCGCTATTAAGGATTTTATTAATAAAATCCTTAATAGCAAATACTGTACTTTGCCACTTTGGCATGAGGTGATTGATTTGTGATTTCTATTGTGTTTATCACAATATCGGCAGGTATTTAACCCACAACTATACCAGCCACTGGTGCTGAGCCAGGTATTAGCTGTGGGGGATTATTGATACAATTTGGAAGACAATGAGTTCCCCAAAATACAGGCACGGCAGCAATAGAAGTTGCAACCATTGGAGAGTACTTCGATAAGGTCCTTATCTCCATAGAGAACAAGAAGATTGTTTTTGATTATATGTTTGATTTGGTTGAATTCTCTGGAGAAAGTGGTAACAAAAGTAATGGAGTGATTTATTTTTATTGCAGGAGGAACTATTTTTATTGCAGGAGAAACAAGCAATGAATGTGACCTGTCTTATTTACATACACATAATGATTTGTATTTGCACTAATGGCACCTATCCTTAGGTGTGCATTTATAATATAATTGTATGAATACACTTGATATTCCTCACCATTCACTTCACACACATACACTGTCATGTTGGTCATTAGTTTCACCTAATCTTCACTGCTATTAATATCACAGTATATATTATTTATATATATTTTTCTATATTTTTCTGGCACACAGAAATTGGCAGATGTTAATTATGCACACATCATACACCGTGTCTTTGTGCAGTGGCTGTCCGACCCGCTCCATGGCTGTTTCCTCCCCACTGTCCCCTTGGGGGTCTCCCGCCTCAGCCCTGGACGAGACCACCTACACCTGGCCGCCGTCAAATCCCTCTTTTGGAGCTTGTTCTAACTTATGGGCTGCTTTGTAAGTAGTACAGATAATTGTTCTTTCCTTCATCTTTAAGGAAAAGTGCACTCTTAAAGATAATTTATTCAATTATTACATTGATTAATTATTTAACTATTTTCTAGTTCAACTCATGCATCCAACTCCTGATGATTGGCAACAGAAACATGAAACGTGTTGAGTGTTCATCCAAGGATGCCAAATCAAGCTTGCTCCAATAAGTTGTAACTTGTAAATTTCTATGTTTATCTTTTATATATCATGTAAATCATGCATTCATTACATTTAAGTATTTGACTTTTCATCATTTTTATTGTTTGTCACAAATCATGTTTAGCAATGAATTGTTCATTATTTTAAATTAGATTTTTTATGATCATATATAATTTATTATGAATGTTTGTATTGGTCAATAATGCCCATTATTGCTATTATCATGTACTACCCCTAGGGAATTGTGACATCTAATTTACTTATCTATAATCATTTTCATATATCATCATATACATTGACATGCCTCATGTAAAGTCCCAACCCTACCTTCCATTTTTTCTTGCATATTTTTATTGCAGATTAAGTTGTTTCTGTCCCTATTTGTGGCAATGGCAATGGCTCTGTTTATGTGCCACTCTTGATAGCCTTGGTTTTTCAAGCACGAAGAAATGTTAAGACATTCTGATTGGAAGCTGTCAGGAGTGGAACAGTTGCGCCTAGCCATGATACGTTGTATTCGAGTTAGCAAATTTATCGTATGGGAAGGATGGCAACTGGAGGCCAGGTGTAAGGAATTAAAAGTATATATATAAAGTGCTGTCTCATCAAATAAAAAAAAAAAAATGATAATCTTAGATATGATTTATAGGAGGAGTAAAGCATTACCTGCAATGAATTTGCGAAAGGTCCTGGTATCTATATTGCCTGTGCTCTGGTCATCTTTAAGAGTACTATCAAGAAAATACATTCTATCTTTGCTGCTTTCATAAGAAGATTCAAGGTTAAGGCTGTTGTCAAGTAGATATGAAACAAAGGAGAGCAGAGTCTGTATGATTCCAAATAAGGATTCGATCATCTGTATGCCTCCCATACCAATGGATATGGGAGGCATAGATGTTCTGTTGAGAAAAAAGGAAGTATTCCTCCCACCAGCCCATATAGAGATTGGCTAATGACTGGGAAAATTTGGCTCCCATGGAAGCCCCACAGCATTGTACATAAAAAAACGTCATGGAAAATGAAATTATGTTGCAATAAAAATGTAACTGACAAAATTATGAATTCTTTCAACGGGGAATCATATGTACTGTGTTTGGACAAATTCAATTTCAATGCATCCAGTGCCAGGGAATGTGGGATGCAGGAGTACAAGGACTTTACGTCCAAAGTGACCCAAGAAAAATGATTTTGCCAGTAAATGTCATTTACATGTTTTAACATTGTAGCCGCATCTTTTATGTAACCTGGCAGTTTCATCACTAAGGGTTGTAAGTATTGGTCCACCCACTCACCTAGTTTCTGTAAAAGAGAATATATATACCTGATACCATTGGGTGACCTTTTATGGGGGTATCCTTCTTGTGAATTTTGGGTAGGTGGTGGAACACCAGGACAACTGGGTGATCCACTAGTAGGTGCTCTGTCACCTTTTCGGTTAGGACCCCCATTTCTAATCCTGAATCCAGAAGATGTGTCAGTTTGTTTTTAAAGATCAGAGTGGGGTCAGACCTGAGCATGCGATAGGTAAGGGGATCATTAATTTGGCGCAAAGCTTCAGCCTTGTAGTCTCTATCATTGAGTACAATTACAGCATCACCCTTATCTGCCTCCCATATCACAACGTCTTTGCGAGCTTTGAAGTCAATAAGGGCTTGTGTCTCCGACACACTAAGGTTATGGAAAGGCGCGGACATGAGGTGTGGTGCGGTGTGAGAATGTGAATGTGAGAGCGTGTATGTGCTCACCTCCACCCTCTGTCCCATGAAAATGCCGAGATCCGTGACCGCCTTCTCGTAGTGGCACACTGCATCCAGCCCGGAGATCCCCGAGTCAGCCGGAGGTATCCAGCACAGTTAAGCGGCATACCTAGTGCAGAACTGTAGCGTGGCTAGACGGAAACAGCCGAAGCGGGCCGAAGGTGACGTCACACGCTATCTCCTGCCTCGCCGCCAGTGAGAGAGAGCGGCGGGACATTCAAATCTACACGCCGGTTCTTGGAGCTGTATACACCGCGGAAGGGAGAAGAAAGGACACCGGAGGAGGGGGACCCCTAAGGAGACTTTCAGCCTACCTAAGAGAGGTGAGAAGATACTGCATACCTCCCCCCCCCCCCTCATTGTAATTAGTGGATCGGTGCTTTCTTTTTTCTGCTTCTCTGCTGCAAAGAAAAAAAAAAAGAGGAAAAGGAAAAAGCAACATACAAACTGTGATTGTGTGATTTGCACATGTGCCCAGCTTTTGCTCTTGCACTACTTCACTTGAGGATTGTTAGAGACACAGGATAAGAGGTGCTGTGTATGTTATCTGGCTTCTGTAAGACAGAACCCTGAGGACTGGTTTTTTTTTTTTTTTTCTTTCCTTCCCATTTTTTTTTTTTGGCTGCGCTGTGCATGGGTATTGGCGTCCTCCCAAAACTCCTTCTTAACCGCAAACGCTGACTGTTACCCACAAAATATAAACTGTGTGAAAACATTGTGATGTGCATATCTGCCTTTTAACATGCTCTGCTGCAATTAAGGACTGCAAATAGTAACGCTGTGTTGTGCATATATACGTGAATACACGTGAATATATACGTACTCTTCTGTACTTGTATCCTCCGTTAATTTTAACCACCCTGGCCCGGTCGTAGGCTGTGATTTACATATAGGATTGTCCCCCTTGTCCTGCTATTTGGCTTCCCCCCCCCCTTTTTTTTTTTAGGGCCACCAGAGGACTGCTTTTTATAAAATTTATCCTAAAGCCGGTATTTGACTGGGTCGGACCCCAGAAGGGGCCAGGGGGGGCAACATGTCAGCAAGGAGGAGAGGGGAAGAGCAGGCCAACCTGGAGAGTGTCGGGACACAATCACTAAGATCAGCCAAGGATAAGGAAAAAGGGTCCCAGCCCACATTAACAAATGGGGCATCAGCTGTTGCAGCAAAGCTGGAAAAATATGCTCATACCCCAGTCCATAGTCCAACTAAAGGGGGACAGCAAATTCAGGCAAAAGTGTCAAATGACAGAAAGAGCCAAGGGCAAATAAACAACCAGACAGCCGCTGCGGGGGCCGCTATAGGAGGAGCAAAGAGCACAACCAATAAAAATGTAGGAGCCCCTGGAAAATCGGACTTGGCTTCAGCTCAGGCACCAACGGCTGAAGGAGAACCGACACTAAAGGACGTATTGGCGGCAGTTAACACATGTAAACAGTCCCTAGGGGAGCTATGTGACCAAATGAAAAATATCAAAGAGGAACTGTCCCTGATGCGTCATGAGTTGGAAAGGACGGCTGACAGAATAACAGCAGCAGAAGGGAGAATTAGCCAAATAGAGGATGACATGTACCCAATAAGTCAAGAGGTTAAAACCTTAAAAGAACAATCAGACAAGCTCGCAGGAAAACTGGACGAAATGGAGAACAGACTCCGAAGGGACAATGTGAGGCTGGTAGGCCTCCCGGAAAAAAGTGAAGGATCGGATCCAATTGTATTCATGGAAAAGTGGCTTATCGAAATGTTTGGAAGAGAGACTTTTTCACAACAGTTCTCAGTTGAAAGGGCGCATAGGGTCCCGTTTAGACCCCCACCCCAGGGAGGGCATCCTAGATCTATACTAATGAAATTTTTGAACTTTAAGGACAAAGTTATGCTCCTCCGTAGGGCCAGAGAGATGGGGAGTATTTTCTACAAGGGAGCCAAAATCTCACTGTACCCTGATTTTTCACCTGACTTGCAGAAGCGTAGAGCAGATTTTATAGAAATCAAACGCAAACTTCAGAAATTTGATGTTACTTATGCTTTACTGTACCCAGCTAGGCTACGTGTGGTAGCAATGGGAGAGACCCTTTTTTTTGATTCTCCAGCAAATGTGGCTACATGGCTGGAAGACCGGAAAGATGCACTACTGATTAAAACGAGGGGATGATGGGTCTAGAGATAGAGGAACAAATATAGAGGGATGAGAGGGGAGGCGTTTCAGGGGAAGATATATGCACAGGGATCAGAGGGTGGAGGGAGCCATATAGCACAAAAGTAAGGAATGAAAGGGCGGGGGGAGGGGCAAAACATAGTTGTCAGTGTGTGTAAGGATGGGGATGGGGTGGGAGGAGGGGGGAGGGCGGGAGTGGATTTATATATAAGCATAGGGGGGGGAGGGGGGGGAAGTTTGTAGGTAAAGGGTGTGTGGTAACGGTCACAAAAAAAGTCCTTAGGGATAACCTAGAATGGTATAAGGGGGGGGGGGGGGTGAAGATGCAACGAAGAAAAACACGGGAAAAATATTTAATTTATACGGGAGTAAGCAGTAAGCTAAAAATACTGCCAGATAAACACTTAGAAAAAAGATTAGCACTTTTTTACGTAGAGAAGAATATTAAGATAGGTGAAAGATTTCTTTTTGTTCACACGGGGTATTTCCTCTGGTTAAAGGCTCGGTTACCTTCCCCTTTCTTCTCATCTCTCCTTTGTTTTTTTTTTGTTTTTTTTTTCTCTCTTTCTTTTTCTTTGTTTTTACTTTGTATATTTTATTACTCCTCTCTTCCGGACCCTAGGTAGCGGTAGGATGGGCGAGTATTATAGTACAAGTATAGTATAAGTATAAGATGGGATAAAATGACCTCTGCACTAGAATCTTCTACCCCTTATAGTCTCCACTCCTCTAACAAGGGCAGGGGGGTAGAGTACCTAGGACATAGCATTCTCTTTTTGTGTACATATCCCCCTTTTTTTTTTTTTTCCTCTCTTCTTCTTTCTCTCCCACGTTAAAGCATGCAGACTAGGATACTGAGTATTGGCTCCTGGAATGTACGGGGGCTGGGCACACCGGCAAAGAGAGCAGCAGTGGTAGAGACCCTGGAGAGGAGTGGGGTAGGACTGATCTGCCTACAGGAGACGCACCTAACTCAAGACTCTAAGTTACAAAACCAAAGCAAGAAATATCAATGCCAATTCCACTCAGTCCACACCTCTTATTCAAGAGGAGTGGCTGTGATGGTAAGGAAAGAGTTGGGGTTTTCCTGTCGGCAGGTCAGTATAGACAGAGAAGGACGGTATATTTTTTTGCACTGTGTAATTGAAAACCGAGAATATGTTCTTGCAAATATTTACATTCCCCCTCCGTTCAAACTTGATGTAATGTATAGGCTTTTGGAATTTTTAACAGATAAAGGTGGGGTACCGGTTATAGCAGTAGGGGACTTTAACGAGGTTATCAATAGAAAACTTGACAGGTTCCCACTGGGTATACATGGCCAGAAAGTAGATGAGAGTCGATTATATCAGTTCTTACAGGAAGCAGGGCTCTTTGACATGTGGAGGGCGCGGAATCCAGGTGTGCTGCAATTCTCATGTTACTCAAGCTCCTATTCCACGCTCTCAAGGATAGACCTAGCCTTGGGAAACGAAGAAGCATGCCAAACCATAAGGGATATAGAATATCACCCTAGAGGAATATCTGATCATGCATTACTGGTTGTCTCAATAAACTTAGAAGGGAAAAGATCCCTGTAGTATGGAAAATGAACCCAGTTTGGTTTGAATTAATAGGGGACCCAAATGAGGTGTTATTAAAACTGGAAGAATTTATAAAATTTAATAATGAGTCGGTGACAAGAGGAATAATGTGGGACGCATTGAAGGCGTATCTAAGAGGTATTCTCATTCAATCAGTATCAAAAATCAAAAAAACTACAAGGGAATGGGAGAGTAGGATTAAGAGAGAGTTGATGAAAGCAGAGGGAGATTACGTCAACAACCCCACACCGGAGACACAAAGCGCATGGCTAACTAAACAACAGGAATATAAAGACACAGTCATTAAGAAATCAGAGAATAAGAGATTGTTCCAGAAACAGGTAGCTTACGGAGAGGGGGAAAAGGTTGGGAAAATGTTGGCACACTTAGTGAGAACCAATTCTCCTCCATCCAGTGTCCCCGTGATCAAGACTGAAAAAGGTGAAATATCATCCAAAAAGTCAGTAATCACAGAAACCTTTAGATTATATTACGAAAAACTGTATAGATCGCGTGGGACGGTGGAGGAAGGGGAAATGGATATATTCTTCAGAAACGTCGACATCCCGGTTCTCACAGATGAAGAAAGAGGGATAATGGAGGCACCGCTAACGTTGGAGGAAATCCAACTGGCGGTGAAAGAAATGGCCAATCAGAAATCACCAGGACCAGACGGCCTCCCAGTAGAAACCTATAAACAATACGGGAAAGTACTACTGCCAGAGCTTCTTAAGGTATTCAACTGGGCGAAAGAGGAGGGGACGTTGCCAACGTCTATGACGGAAGCAACAATAATAGTTTTACATAAGGAGGGGAAGGACCCGCTAGAGACTAAGTCTTACAGACCTATTTCCTTGCTCTGTGCGGATGCTAAAATACTTGCGAAAGTTATAGCAATCAGACTAAACAAAATCATTTCTAGACTTATACACCCGGATCAAACAGGATTTATCCCCTGCAGATCCACCAGTATAAATATCAGGAGGCTGTATCTCAATATGCAGATACCAACAGAGGATACAGGGACAAGGGTGGTGATGGCCCTAGATGTGGTCAAAGCTTTTGATAGTTTAGAATGGGGATATCTATGGCGTGTGTTAAGGGAATTTGGATTTGGCCCCTCATTCATTGAATGGATTAAAACCTTGTATACGGGTCCCAGCGCTAAAATCAGGGTTAATAATGATTTCTCTGACAAAATTCAATTAGAGAGGGGGACAAGACAGGGGTGCCCATTGTCCCCCTTGCTTTTTGCTCTGGCAATGGAGCCGCTGGCCAGCGTAATTAGATCAGATACGAATATACAGGGGTTTAGAAGAAAGGGGGGAGAAGAGAGAATAGCATTATATGCGGACGATGTCCTCCTTTTCCTGGGGGACGCGGAGCAATCCCCCAGGCAGGTGATGAACATCCTCATAGATTTTGGGAAAATTTCAGGGCTGACCATAAATTGGGAAAAATCTGCACTAATGCCTATAGACCCCCTAGGAAACCAGAGGACACCGGACAGCCTACAGCTAGAAGTGGTCGAACAAATTAAATATTTAGGTGTAAATATAAAGAAGAACCCTAATAATTACATCAATGATAATATAGTACCATTACTAGCTAAATTTAAATCTAAAATTGCAATCTGGAGACGCCTTCCATTATCGGTGGCGGGGAGATGTAATTTGATTAAGATGCTGTGGCAGCCACAGCTTTTGTATCTGATGCACAACTGCCCGACATGGATAGATAAAAAATGGTTTAGGAAAATCGACACGCTGTTTAGAGAACTTATATGGAAAGGAGGTCAGCCTAGGATAGGTTTACAAATACTACAACTAGGAACAAGAAAGGGCGGGATGGCACTACCACATCCACGAAGCTATTTTCTAGCCGCCCAATTGCAACATATAGGGGGGGCTGGAGGAAGTAATAAGGATTTAATGATTGCAGGTACTCCGCACAGATCAATAATAGAGGCTCTTGAGGCAAACTCATTTTGTTATAGAACCCCCACGGTGAGGCTTGGGTTAAAAGTCTGGAAAGCATTAAAAGCAGTAAAAGGGCTGGAAGGCATGACAAAATACACCCCCCTCTGGAATAACAAGAACCTGCAGGAAGTGGAGAGGATAGGGAAGATTAAAGAGTGGGAGATAAAGGGGATAGTTAAGCTAGCTCAGCTATACGAGGGAAAGATACTTAAGACATTCACCGCATTAAGAACAGACTATGACCTACCGAAACACTCATTCTATAAATATCTACAAATCAGGCATGCCTTAAATAGGCAATTTGCGAAACAAGGACCAAACTGGGTTAACTCCCCGGTATATCAAAGAATAGGCTCCCAAGTCAAGTCCAAAGGATTCATAGCAGAAATTTATCCATATATATGCGAAGGCAGTGTAGAAAGTCCAGTACGACTTAAGAGCAGGAGGAAGTGGGAAAAAGAATTCGGAACCCTGTCAGATGAACAATGGCTGAGAATACTTGAGAAGGGACACATGGTGTCGGTCTCGCCCGCACAAAGGGTCTCATACCTGATGTTATTACACAGGACATACTATACCCCCAAGAGACTCTTTGATTTCGGGTGGAGAAAGGACGCCAGGTGCCCCAGGTGCCAAGATACTGGGGACTTGGCACATATGATTTGGAAATGTCCGAAATTGTTTCGTTACTGGTCAGAAATTCTCGAGACGCTGAACACAGTGTACGACGCGAGGTTAGAAATGAGTCCCAGACTGTGCATACTAGGTCTGGACGAAGGAATAGTAGGAGGTCCCTGGGTAACCAAAGCAGTGATGAGATGTCTATTCCAGGCAAGAAAGCTAATAGCGCAAAGATGGCAGGCTGAAAAACCCCCAACGGAAAGAGAATGGGCGAGATTAATAACAGAAACAGTATGGAGGGAAAGAACGGTATACACGAGGAGAGGAAATATGAAAGAATTTGTAAAAATGTGGAAAACATGGATGGATAAGCAGGGATGCCCAATGTAATGGATAAGAGGGTGGGAGACTAAACGGGGAAGAATACCGTAAGGGCTAAATAGAGGGGATAGAGAGAGCATAAAGGTAAGGGGAACGGGATAGGAAAAGAAGGGAATACAGTAGAAGTAAAAAAAGAAAGGTGCGAGGTATAAAAGAACTACAGGTTAATGGTGATTTTTTTTTGGCAAACTGCGAGAAAACGATTTTATTGAAATTAAATGTGTGTATGTATTATGTGCTTTTTTTTTTTGTGCTATTTTTTTTTTTTTGTATGAAGAAAACAAATAAAGATTATATAATTGAAGATGGAAGCTCTGTCAGTGGCAACAGCGACACTGGAGGGCTCCATTCTAAGGTAAAAATTTCATAATGTGCTAGTATGCGATGCATACTAGCGCATTATGCAATTGTCTAGCAGGGTTTAAAAAAAATGTGGTTTACTACAGCTTTCATTAAATATTAAATGTATTTTTAGATGCACCAGGACCTAGTCAGTTGTGCTGAAGTGTCCATATAATAATAAGGAACATGCTGAGAGATGAGTTTATCATTCTTCTGCTTTTGCTTTCATTATCCACATGCTGGCGGAGGAAAGAGACCTGTTTTA